>JAGFNQ010001353.1:395366-420976 GCA_024364735.1 Boesenbergia rotunda | reverse complement strand
AAGTATATATTTTGTGGATCGTTGGAGATGATTTTCAGGTCTGAAATACAGGTTTTCAGGCGTGTCAGTTGACTGGTTCAGAACCAGTCGACTGCGATATCGAACAGAATCTTCTGTTCGATGCACCAATCGACTGGCCTTATAGCAGTCGACTGGTACCATTGAAAAGAAAATGGTATAGAGCAGCTGGTTAGTGCTTCAGTATTACAACTAAGAGGTCTAAGGGTCAAATCATTGCAAAGCAAATAAAATGAAAGTTTTTTTTTAAAGGGGAAAAATTCAGAGCAAGTTAAGGGAAGTCAAGTAGTTGTAACTTAAGGCTATGAATAAGGTAAAGTTAAGGTCCAGTGAATGTGGCGCCCGTCTTAAGGAAGAGAGAAGTTAAGGCGGGTCGTCACAGAGTGGTATCAGAGCAAAAGGTTCCACCCTTCCGCCACACTGACATCAAGCATCAATCCTGCCGCCTGCCAAATAAGAAGTTCATATGTTGTAGTCTTGTATGCTTTTCATTATTGACTGTTAGTATCAGTAAGTGCATGATGATAAGGAAGTATGTTAGTATTATTATATGCTGATATGTGCATGATTAGTAATGCTATGATGAGTATGATGACAGTATGATGATATGACATATGTTATATGAGTATGATGATAGTATGGTGATATGACATATGCCATATGAGTATGATTATATGAGTAGGATGATAGTAAAGTAATGAAATGTCCTTATTGATGAAATGTCATTACCCTCTTTATGATATAAAGTAAGAGAATGTCAAGAGGACGTCCTAGATGATGTAAAGTAAGAGAATGCCAAGAGGACGTCCTAGAAAGGCCCAAAACGTGGAGCGAGCTCCTAAAGGGCAAGAGGCAGAGTCAGTACCACCACCAAATCTCTTAGAGGTGGTAGTGCAGTAATGGAGACAGTTAGCAGAATAACAGCAAGTTATTGCCACCATGATAGCTAACCAGTAGGCCACTCCTGTTACCCCGTTGGTGGCGAATGTAGTGGCACCAGTTGTGACCAAAGACCCATCGGGTACTTCTATAGTCCCGGCAAGGGGGGTAAGGCAAGAAGCGTACCTCATCTAGTGGTAGAAACTGAAGCCAGAGAACATTCTCAGGCACAAGTGAACCATGGGATTCTCAAGCATGGTTCAAAACGTTGGAAAGCAAAGTAGAGCAACTGGACTGGCATGAGGTAGAGAAGATAAAGTGTGCATCTTTCTGACTTATGGGAGATGCTAGGATGTGGTGGGAGAAAGTTAAGGCCAAGAGAAATATCAGCTAGATGACATGGGCCGACTTCGAGACTGAGTTCTTCGAAGAATATTTTCACATGCGAGTAACCAACAAGCATTACGACGAATTCATGGAGTTCAGACAAGGAGACTTACCCGTGGATGAAGCAGTGAAGAAGTTTAATCGGTTAGCTCGTCTGTGCCCAGAGCTAGTTAGCACAGAAAAAGAGATAGTCAGGCTAATGCTCAAGATGTTAAGGCCTGAGATAGCGTTAAATGTGGCTAGCGGTGTTAAGAGGCCGCAAACCTTCGAAGAACTGATAAGTAGTGATTTGATCACTGAGCACTACTTAAACAGTATAAAGGCCACCAGAAATATTGAACGATGAAGTTCTTAACAACCTTACCTTCGGGAGAGGTCATGGCATCTACTCAGTGGCTAAGAGATGTATTAATTCAGATTTCCAACCAAGAACTCTATGGTGATTTAGTAGTCCTTGACATGAAGGATTATGATATCATCTTAGGGATGGATTTCTTGAGCAAGTACAGTGCTGTTATTGAATGCCGCAGAAGAAGAGTAAAGTTCACACCAGAAGCAGAACTTCCATTTGAGTTTATTGGAGACCCAAAAAAAAAGACAAAAAGGTTCTTATCTACCTTACAAGCTTAGAGAATGTTAGATAATGGATGTTCTGGTTATTAGCGCATATAGTAGATGCAAGGCAAAGAGAAGAGTTAAAGTAAAAAGAGGTACGGGTAGTCTGTGACTATCCGGAGGTGTTTTCTGAAGAGTTACCAGGACTCCCTCCCAATCGAGAAATTGAATTTGAAATTGAGTTGGTTCCAGGAACCAACCCAATTTCGAAGGCACCTTATCGCATGTCACCAGCAAACTGAAAGAGCTACAAGAACAATTGCAAGAGCTGCTTGACAAGGGTTTCATCCGCCCTAGTCATTTACCTTGGGGAGCTCCTGTACTGTTCATCAAGAAGAAAGATGGATCTATGTGAATGTGCATAGATTATCGAGCTTTGAATAAGGTAACCATCAAGAACAGATATCCTTTGCCAAGGATAGATGATTTATTTGATCAGCTGAAGGGAGCCACAGTGTTCTCCAAGATAGATCTGCGATCAGGTTATCATCAGCTCAGAGTGAAGGAGAGTGATGTGCCAAGGATTGCTTTCAGTACAAGATATGGGCACTATGAGTTTGTGGTCATGCCCTTTGGAGTGACAAACGCCCCTGTGACGTTTATGGATCTAATGAATAGAGTGTTCAAGGATTTTCTGGACAAGTTCGTCATTGTCTTTATTGATGATATTCTAGTGTATTCAAAGACTCAGGAAGAACATGCCGAACACCTGAAGATGGTATTGCAAACCTTACATCAGAAGGAGTTGTACGCCAAATTCTCAAAGTGTGAGTTTTGGCTTGATCAGGTGGCCTTCCTAGGCCACATCATTTCCAAGGAAGGTGTTATGGTAGACCTAGCCAAGATTGAAGCAGTTAGTAACTGGAGTCGACCAAAGAATGCCAGTGAGATCAGAAGTTTTCTAGGTTTGGCAGGGTACTACAGAAGGTTTGTAGAGGACTTTTCAAAGATAGCTTCTCCACTTACAGCCCTTACCAGAAAGAATAAGAAGTATGAGTGGACTGAGGGTTGTGAGCAGAGCTTCCTCGAGTTGAAGAAGAGACTGACCAGCGCTCCTATCCTTACAGTACCCGAAGGTGATAAGAGCTTTGATATATACAGTGATGCATCAAAGCTAGGACTTGGAGCAGTCCTTATGCAAGAAGGCAAAGTCATAGCTTATGCTTCCAGGCAACTCAAGGACTATGAAAAGAATTACCTCACTCATGATCTGGAGTTGGCAGCTGTAGTCTTTGCTCTAAAGATATGGAGGCATTACTTGTATGGAGTGCAGTGTAAGATTTATACAGATCACCAGAGTCTGAAATATTTCTTCACTCAGAAAGACCTCAATATGAGACAGCGAAGGTGGCTCGAGTTAGTGAAGGACTATGACTGTGAGATTCTTTACCACCCTGGTAAGGCAAATAGAGTAGCAGATGCACTGAGTAGAAAGACTTGTACCACTTTGATGTCCTTATCATCATTGGCACCACCATTACAGAAGGAGATAGTAGATTATGGAGTGGAGATTATTGATGGGCAGCTAGCTCTATTGACACTAGAGTCAACTTTGCTTGAAGAAATACAGAAAGAGCAAGTTGAGGATTCTGATATCCAAAGGATCAAGCAAGAGATGCAAGAAGGAGAGAGTAAAGAGTTTAGAGTATCTGACAGTGGGGTACTCTACTATGGTGATCGTTTATGTGTCCCCAATCATGAAGAGCTGAGAAATAAAATTCTTGAAGAAGCCCATGGAACTCCCTACTCAATGCATCCTGGTTCCACTAAGATGTACCAGGATTTGAAATGAAGATTTTGGTGGTCAGGGATGAAGAGAGACATAGCTAAGTATGTCAGCACCTGCCTGACATGTCAGAGAGTTAAGGCAGAACACCAGAGACCAGGAGGTGTCCTACAACCCATTCAGATTCCAGAGTGGAAATGGGAAGACATAGCCATGGATTTCATAGTTGGTCTACCAAAGACAACTAATGGCTATGACGCTATTTGGGTAATAGTAGACAGATTGACCAAGTCTGCCCACTTCTTGGCAATCAAAGTGTCTTATTCGATTGAAAGATTAGCCCAGCTATATGTACAAGAAGTGATCCGACTACACGGAGTCCCGAAGACCATTATCTCTGATAGAGATGGTCGTTTCACTTCACACTTTTGGGAGTGCGTACAGACAGCGCTAGGCACCAAACTGAAGTTTAGCACAGCTTTCCATCCCCAGACTGATGGACAGACAGAGAGAGTGAATCAAGTTCTAGAAGATATGCTCAGAGCTTGTGCATTAGACTTCAAGGGCAGTTGGTGCAAGTATTTATGTTTAGCTGAGTTTGCCTACAACAACAGTTACCAAGCCACTATTGGTATGACACCCTATGAAGCTCTTTATGGTAAGAAGTGTAGATCTCCCCTCTGTTGGTATGAAGGTAGTGAGAAGAAGGAAATGAGGTCACAGACTGATCTTATAAATGATACCACAGAAGCTATAAAGAGCATCCGTCAGAGGATTGAGACTGCTTAGAGTAGGCAAAAGAGTTACGCCGATGTACGCCGTAGGCCGTTAGAGTTTGAAGTTGGGGATACAGTTTTCCTCAAAGTAGCTCCTATGAAAGGTGTGATGAGATTTGGCAAGAAAGGCAAGCTAAGTCCTCGATACATAGGACCGTACCTAGTGACGAAAAGAGTTGGCAAAGTAGCTTATGAGTTGGAGCTACCTCCAGAGATGTCAGCAATACACAATGTGTTTCATGTCTCAATGCTAAAGAAGCATATCCCAGATGTCAACCAAGTGATTGAGCCACAGATGGTACAAGTGCAAGAAGATCTCAGTAATGAAAGTCGACCTATTCAGATAATAGATCGAGCAGATAAGAAGCTGAGGAACAAAGTGGTATCATTAGTGAAAGTCTTATGGCTGAATCAGAAGTATGAAGAGGCAACTTGGGAATCAGAAGATAGCATGAGGCAAAGGTATCCAGAGCTGTTCTAAGTTCGAGGACAAACTTTTTGTAAGGTAGGGAGGATTGTAACACCCAATAATTTTCTAGTATTATTAGGGATTTTTCAAAATTTTTCTAGCATTTTTCGGAATTAAAATAAAAAGAAAAAAATTAAAGAGTTGGGTGGGGATTGATCTCGCGACCACGCGAGAAGCCAATCCCTAAGCAAGTCCAAGTAACCAACTGGGCAAGGGTATCAAGCACAGAAAAGCATGAAGCGAAATAATATTATAGTAGATTTAGCCCGTTTCATGAAGAGGTATTTAAACTTCCACTTAAGTTGAGTTAATACCCCATTAGGGCTTGGAGGAGGTCGCGCGAGCAGGGTGGGAGGCTGCGAAAAACAGGGAAGAAAAGGAGAGTTTTCTCCTCCTTCTTCTTCCTCTTGAAGTAGAAAACCTAGGGCTTCTTCCCTAGGGCCAAGGGTGAAGTTTTCTTGCAAAGGAAGAGGAAAAGAACCCTACGCTAGGAATTTCGAGATACTTAGTGAGTTTTCTTCAAGAAAAGGGTAAGTAGATCACTCACCTGCAATAGAAGTAGTTTCGCCATGTATTTCTCGTTGTAGAACCATGTTTGTGATCTAAGTGCATGTTTTAAGATTATGGTTTTTATTGTGTGTTTTAAGTTCCTAAAGAATACATGTTTTATCATAGAATATGAATTGGAGTAGGTTTTTGTGTATGTGACCTAAGTATGATAAGAGTAAGCTCTTGAAAAGTCCCAAAATTGAGTTTTGGGGTTAAGGGCACGCAAGGTGCTCGATGAAAGTTCCAAGTAAGAAAAGGTAAAGGTTTATAGTGCAAGATTTATGAAAAAGAAAGTTAGCTTGATAAATACAAGCATTATGAGTAAGAAAGTCCCAAAAATGAGTTTTGGGGTTAAAGGCACGCAAGGTGCTCGATGAAAGTTCCAAGTAAGAAAAGGTAAAGGCTTATAGTGCAAGATTTATGAAAAAGAAAGTTAGCTTGATAAATACAAGCATTATGAGTAAGAAAGTATTTTACTTTTGTAAAGTGACATGTACCGGGCAAAAGAGAGGCCCACAAAAAGTTAGAAAGAAGCTCTAATAGGGTGCGGTGGCTAGCTACCCCGAAACCTATTAGGGATGCGCGCATTGGTACACTGATACCATGGTACATTGTCAAGGCCTGAGAAAGTTGATTATTATTTTGAAGTATATGAGTATATGTAAGTGTTTTTAGTTTAAGCATATGTTTTGTTATGTATGTTAACATGGTTGTATTATAAGCATGTTAAAGAGAAAGAGCAAAGAAGTTAGTGTTTTAAAGTATGGAAATGTATCATTAGTAAGTTTTAAAAGAAATTATGAGCATATTAGATTTGCCAATGTTTTAATGCTAGTAAATGTTTTCAAGCATAATTGAGCATGATAAGTATGTGAAAGTTTCCATGTGTAAGTATTTCAAAGTGCATGTGTTTTGAAGCAAGCATTATTTGAAAAGAGCATGTTTATCATTGATCGCATGGATTTGTGAGTTAGGATTTACTTACTAAGCAAATCGCTTATTAGTTGCATTTCCTTCTATTGCAGATAAAGGTAAAGAAAAAGCATAAGTTAAGGAGGCGAAGGGACTTGCATTGATGTTCAGTGGCGGCGGAACCGTGGAAGAGATATTTGGGCTAAGTCTTGTAGAACATGTGTTTTGGTGTTTTGAATTGGTAGAATGAATGACCTTGTTTAAACCTTGCATAGAGACAAAGTTGGGTACAAACTCTAGTCTAGAGTTCACACATATTTTGATAGCTTATTTACTTCCGCAAAAGTCCTAATTGCAAGTTTATGTGGTTGTTTTGGGTTGCTAAAATGTTTATAAAACTAGTATAGAGTATAGAAATGGAGTTATGGCTTTGTATGTCTTGAAAGTATATGTTTTGTGGATCGTTGGAGATGATTTTCAGGTCTAAAATGCAGGTTTTCAGGCGTGCCAGTCGACTGGTTCAGAACCAGTCGACTGCGATATCAAACAAAATCTTCTATTCGATGCACCAGTCGACTGGCCTTATAGCAGTCAACTGGTACCATTGAAAAGAAAATGGTATAGAGCAGCTGGTTAGTGCTTCAGTATTACAACGAAGAGGTCTAAGGGTCAAATCCTTACAAAGCAAATAAAATGAAAGTTTTTTTTTAAAGGGGAAAAATTCAGAGCAAGTTAAGGGAAGTCAAGTAGTTGTAACTTAAGGCTATGAATAAGGTAAAGTTAAGGTCCAGTGAATGTGGCGCCCGCCTTAAGGAAGAGAGAAGTTAAGGCGGGTCGTCACAGGGTTCTTGCGTGAGATCGTCGCTGGGTGGAGCTCAGTAGGAAGCTTGTTGTGTTCTTGTCTTTGCTAGTGCTAAGTAAGATCTTTCTTGTGTTTCATTGTGCTTAAACCTATATCCTTGATTGAAACGCTGTGGAGAGGTTTCTCTACCGAGAAAGAGGTTGCTTACTATCCGGTGTTCACCGGGGCTTGATCTGCCGACGATCAAGTGATCGCCCACCTTACGGGCACGCCAAGGAGTAGGGGCAAGTTATCCCCGAACCTTGTAAACCCTCCTTGTTAGCGATCTTGCTAGTTGTGTTAGTTTGCTTTCGTTTTCTATTTTTCTGCATACTCTGTGTTTGCTACTTCCGCTGTGCTACTAACAAATCTAAGTGCAAAACTTTGAAAAGCTTAAAGTCCAAGTGTTTGGCTATATTAACCCCCCTCCCTCTCTAGCCATCCGGTTCCAACAGTAAATACAAACATCTTCTAATTACATTTTGTAAATATGTGAATGTGTTAATTATCAGATCGATTGAAGATGGTAATCATAACAGTGTTCACACATATGAACCAAATTTGACATCAGTATCAGGTACTGTCATAATTTTAATTTATTAATTTATAGTCGTTCATTGTTGCAGGTTTTACAATAATAATTATTTTTATAGTTGCAGGTTCTAACAACATGCGCTAGGATGATTGGTATTATCTATGGTTGGTATTGCTTTTTGATATTACTACTGTTGATATTGTTTTGTATTAGCATATTAGTGTTTGTTTTTTATTGCAATGGCAATGAAGAGCTTATCCTAAATGCATGACGTGGAGTTTTTTAATTTCTTCTTATTGTATTCCTGTGAATTTTAATGAGATAAATTTTATCTTCCTGTAGGTTCACAAGGACTGCCTTCAAAGCCAGTCGTCGTGCCGTGAAAGAGTTTGATGAGTTTGATGTTGCGACGTCCATGTGAAAGAATCTGATGGCTTTTCCATGAAACTATCTTAGCGGATGAATTGTTGACGTTTGTAATTGTTTGTATGCTTCGAACGGCTTTTCCATGAAACTGCGCATTTGCTTGTATTCTGGCACATTTACTATCTTAGCAAACTTGTATTCTGGCACATTTGCTTGTAATTCCAAGTCAATTTGTATTTCAGTATAGAAACTATGCTTCTGAAATCATTTATGAAAGTTTTCTGAACGGTCTTATGGGATTGCTGTAAAATATTCTGTACAGATATTTGCAATTGCTGTATAATGGTGGAGGAGGGTGAGAAACCGATTTTATGGAGGTTTCTCACCCTCCATAAGATCTGAACGGTCTGTAGAATTACTGTAGAAACCGATCTTATGGAATTGCTGTAGAATTGCTGCAGAAACCGATCTTATGGAGGTTTCTGGCAATTGCTGTAGAATTGCTGTAGAAGTTTTCTGAACGACCAACAACTTTGCTGATCAGTCATAGAGAGTGGCTTGATAGTTTTAGTGGATGTTAGTAGTCAGGCAGGTTTTTGATGTGTTTAAGCTGGAGTAATATTTTCCTTTAATTTCCAACTCCTCTTCATCTTTTAGTAGACATGCTTTTACTTGGTGCAGGAGTCATCATCCTCTACAATTGTCAACTTCCTTCATAGCTATGAAAGTCAATCCAATCCAATACCGCTAGTTGGCTCAATCAGGGCACTCTTCACAGAGAAAAAATTGTCAAATGCTTATTTAATTAAAACATTTGGAGACTTAACAAGATAGCAAGTAATGAACAAAAAAAACAAGTCATTGTTTAAATTAAAACATTTGCAGACTTGATAGGGTAGTAAGTATGAAAAAAACACAATTCATTGTTTACACGATGATTTACCAATGGAATTCATACATAACATAACATGTCCAAATGGGAAATCATTGTTCAATGATTCATACAACAAACATCAAGTTGCAAGAAAGAGGATGTAAAAAGGGCCAAACATAACATAACATCAATAGATATTTTTTATGGCCAAACATAACTACAACTCGGATAAAAGTTGAAACAACATGACATGACTAATCACTGTCACTAATTTCTAATGAATCAACAAGTTCTACTATCTTTTTCAATGTCTCCTTATATTTTTGTTTTTTTTTCAGCCTTTGAAAGTTTTTGCTCTGACTTTGAATTTGATCTCGAAGTCGAAGTTGCACATGATGAATTGGAAGTTGGTGCACATTTTATATCTAAGTGTGCTTGAAAAGCTTTTTGTGCCTCCTCTCTACTTTTGTAAGATTTATATACGGCGCCCTTAAAACGCAAAACTTGACTTGATGCTTCCACCCACGTTTCATAAATGCCTGGATTATGTCCAATAAATGCAACATATGTTTTTCCCTACATAAAAATAATATTCAGAAGTTTATATAAACAAAATATTAAAACTTAAAATAAATAACTTACCATTCTTGTATAAAAAGAAATGAGGTCTTGCAAATTTCCTGCACAACAAAAAACAACAACAAAAAAAGAGGTTTGAAACTAATACTATTAATGATCACCAATAAAATTAACCATTTAA
Organism: Boesenbergia rotunda; assembly: GCA_024364735.1. Classification (NCBI taxonomy): domain Eukaryota; kingdom Viridiplantae; phylum Streptophyta; class Magnoliopsida; order Zingiberales; family Zingiberaceae; genus Boesenbergia; species Boesenbergia rotunda. Next base: position 411,269 of record JAGFNQ010001353.1, on the reverse strand, counting down.
TTTTATCTCATCATATAAATCATAACTAAATAAGAAATAAAAGAATATCATTTAATAATAAGAAATAGAAAAATCCTTAAACTAAGAAATAGAAGCATGCCATATAATTACATAACAGAACAACATTTCTAACTTATAGTGCACAAACCTTGAGTATGATCTGAAAAAATGTGATAATCAACCAGAAGCTGAATATGTGAAAAAATATGATCATCAATCATCATCCAAAATGTAATAATATAACAACTATGATCATATAACAAAATAATAGAAAACTAACAACACAACAGATCTGTATGTATATGAAAAACTAGAAAAATCAAGAAATCGAACACGCGCACAAAAACAATTATAGTTTTTGGTTTTGATCTGTATGTATATGATCATAAAAACAATTCTAGTTTTTGATCATAAAAACTAGAAAAATCTGACAAAATATCAATAAAACTAAGAAATGATAGCATACTATCATCATACAAATATCAAGAAATCGAAATAATCAAAATTTGCAAATCATAGGAGAAATTATCGGCACAATACATACTAATCCATAAATTAGGACTTCCAATTAGTTAGGTTAGGTTCAGCTACAGTTAAACTCATATCAATTTAAACAAAATTTCACTGAAGCTCAAATGCAGATGAAACTACAGTATACAGCAGGCCAAAGAACAAAAGCAAACCCTCAAGAACAGAAGATCAGAGATGATTTGGTGCATGTAATTTCCTCACAACCTTGAACAGCCTCTTGATTGCATCATCAACAAGGGAAATTAAAAGATTAAAAAAAGAAGCGAGGAACCGTAGCGTACAGTGAAGGCGTAGGAAAATCGTATATCCTAGCAGCGGCATCTCGAGAGGGCGAGGGGAACCGTAGCTGTCGTCGATGGAGGCCGAGGCCAGGGAACCCTAGCGTACAGTAGAGGCAGCGAGGGCGGCACGGGCAGGAGGAGGTAGGGAGGGAGGGAGTTAGGGCTTCGCGGCACGGGGAGGAGGCAGCGAGGGCGGCACGGGCAGGAGGAGGCAGGGAGTTAGGGCTTCGCGGCACGGGGAGGAGGCAGCGAGGGCAGCACGGGCAGGAGGAGGCAGGGTGGGAGGGAGTTAGGGCTTCGCGGCATGAGGAGGCGGCAGCGAGGGCGGCATGGGCAGGAGGAGGCAGGGAGGGAGGGAGTTCCGGCTTCGGCTGAGAGTTAGGGAGCCCCGACTTTGGTCGTTCGGCGCGAAGACGGCGAGGGAGGCCGGTGCGGCGAGAAGAAAGGAGTCGTGCGAAACGGCGAGGGAGGGATTTAGGGCTTCGTTCGCGGTCGCGTGAAAATTTCGCCCAACGTCTAGCGTCTTTTTTAATTCATCCCCGTGCCATGCAGACCTGAAACGAGGGCAGGTCTGCACGAGTCGCGCAAAACCATTCCACAAGAGAGCTTCCCTGTATATATATATATATATATATATATATATATTTATTTATTTATTTATTTATTTATTTATTTATAAAAGTTTTCTTTATATATCTTCTCCTCCCCCATGCCAAGCCCTAAACCCGCCGACCCACCCTTTTTCGATTTCTCTCCCTCGCGTGAACACCGCCGATCGCCGCCCCTCTTCTCCGGCCACGAGCGAGAGTAGCGACGCGATCCGTCCTCTTCCTCCCGATTGCAGACCGTAGTCCGCCGCCCCTCTTCTACCGATTGTCGCAAGCAATGGTTACCTCATGTCGAGCCTAATCAACCTCTGTTTGCAACTCCTCTCTTCTTTGCGTCGATCTGGATTGGGGGTTTATTAGGAGAGGAGCAACTTCATCTGAGGCTGCTGTGGTGGCTTAGTTTATCAGATCGGAAAATAAGGGAGCAGAGGAAATCTACGTGCATGGTTTTTTTAAGGTAAGGATTGTTGGTGTTGTTTGGTCTTGGATGAATTGTGGATGTTTTGACTTAGATAAGTAAAGTGGAACAAAGGGTCTGAGTTGATTATCATTTTTGTATAGCGATCATGTGTGGGAATTGATCATATTGCTATTGTGTAGTTGAAGTTGTGATGTGCCATGAGGCTTTGGTTTTTGGGAGTTTGTTTTGGTTATGCATTTAATTGTTGTTGGGTTGATATGGAACAGTAGGGGTTGAGTTAGGTATTGGAATGGATCTGGTTTTGATCCTGTCTTGTTGGGTTTCTTAAAGCCTAGGATTTTCTGTTTGGAGTGTTGAAGATAGTTTTTCTTTGGGTTGTAACTATGTGTAAATTGAAACTTATTGGAAATGGATGGCCCTCTTTCCTGCTATGAACTAAGTTTAGTTGAGCTTGGGTTAAGTTTGGTTTAAATTTAAATGGGACCGTGGTTTGGTTTAAACGGAGAAATGATCATTTAACTAAGACTTATTGGTGGTCGGTAGCTTAGGAGTGTATTTCATTGGGGCTTGATCTTAATGGTGTGTAGTAATTAATTTAGCTATTTTATTTCTTGTATTAATAGATAAACCATGTCATTGATACAGGGACTCATTTCGGGTGATCGTGAGTTTTACTTGGATGCGTTCTACATTGTAAGGCGGGTAAGTCTCCCTTGATTCTTATAGTTTCGTTTACCTTAAATGCATGGTCGTTTTATTTTCTGAGTAGGATTGCTTTATCTTAAATATGTTTGTCTTGTTTTCCTGCTTGATACTTATTCTTGCTTGACCTTTGAGTGATAATTCAATTGTTTAGTTATACAGTCTCATCTCTTGGTTTCTGATCTAAGAGTACCGCGTGTACGCGTGTACTATAGAATAATCATTTGACCTATCTAAGGTTTGGTTAACATTAGATAACCCTACCCAGTAGATTAGTGCATGTTTATTTACTTTGGTGTTGATTGTGCTTTTCGTTTATTTACTTTGGTGTTATTTGTGTTTTCTGTATCGTATGGACTGCATGGTTTTGAGTTTGATTGAGGTGGTGTATATTAGTGACATGCATCATAGCATTCAGGCCGATGACCACTAGCTCCCTTGTGGTTGAGATGGGTCGTCGAGTATATTTTCCTGTTGTGTCGTGCTCAGTTGGAGTTATGTGCAAATAGTTAATACTCCCCAGGTGTTTGGAGGTTCGCTAGGTGTTTCGGGATTTTTCATATCAGGATCACAGTTGTTGTGGTGTATTTGCATAGCCCTAGGTGCTTGGCGCTTGTATCTTGTCCACTCAACCACCCAATATAGCGGTGGTTGGTATGTGTACAGTACAGGTCATGACTGTAGGACCGGTGCCGCCGATAGAGGGGGGGTGAATATCGACCGTTCAAAATCTTTCGGAAATCTTCGTAAAGCTTTCGTACGTTCTAGACTTAAAATATTAGTAGCGCAGCGGAAAATAAATAGAACGAAAAACAGAGCAAAAGACACAGCGGATTTTTACTTGGTTCCCAACCCCCCAAGGTCAGTACATCCAAGGCCTATGCACGGGAATGCCCGTCCACTATTGGTCTCCTTCCGGACTTTCCGGAGGCGGAGAAACCCGACTTACAGTGCAATATTACAATCAATAATATAGAAATTTAAGTACGGTAATTAACAAAATGCAAACCAACAAGACAAGGATGAAGCTCGGCCAATCTGGACCTCCGAAGTGCCGCGCACTTCCTCCTGGAGCCTCCCGGTCGTAAAGCCTCGTTTCTAGTGTGTTGCCGTTGGTCAGAATGATTAGAACAGTACTTGGAAGTCGTGTCTGAAGCAGAGGGGTCGAAGCCCCTTATATAGGCCTCCTGGGGGCGCCCCGGACGCTGGGGGCGCCCCGGAAGACTCGGTCAACCCTTATCCTTGCGCCTACCTCACCGCAGGTGATAAGATGATTGACCAGGGCGCCCCGGACGCTCCGGGCAGCCCCGTGAGAGCTTATCCTGTGTTCTGGCTTCGAAACAGCAAAACAACTACGAATCCGGGCGCCCCGGACGCTCCAGGCGCCCCGGACGCTCCGGGCGCCCCGGTTGACACTTGTTCTGCCTGCTTCACCGTACATGCCTTTTTAGTACTGCCTGGGGGCGTCCCCCTTGCTGGGGGCGCCCTGGTTGCATGGGGGCGCCCCCCTTGCTGGGGGCGCCCCCCTTAAAGCCTGCAAGACCACTTTTTGTCTGGTTTACCTGCTTTGTCTCCGGTTCTTGATACCTGCAAGATACACAAACACAAAGCATAGATACATGTGATGTTAGCCTTAAGGACTTGGTTCGGATTTTGGATTTGCACGAAACCCTAGGTCGAACCGGCACGAGTTCCTATCCCCGAGAACTCGCCCTTCACCTACTCCTTTTAGGAGACGGTTGCCACCCAGTCCTTCGGGTGGACTTTTGCTTAGCTTCCGATTACTCCGGATCTCGAGACGCCCGAACCCCGACCTGTCTCTACTCCTGTCCTTAGTCATCGCTCAGCTAAGTTGCTCAGTCCCTTAGACCAAGACTTCATTACCTAGCTGTCCTTCGCCAGGTGCCTAGCAGTCCTTCGCCAGGTCTTCATTCCCTAACAGTCCTTCGCCAGGGGCCTAGCAGTCCTTCGCTAGGTCTTCTATTCCTAGCATCCCTTCGCTAGGTGCCTAGCAGCCCTTCGCTAGGTCTTCTATGCCTAGTAGTCCTTCACTAGGTGCCTAGCAGCCCTTCGCTAGGTCTTAGGGTTACGATACCTAGCAGCCCTTCGCTAGGTGCCTAACAGCCCTTCGTTAGGTCTTAGAGTTTTGATACCTAGCAGCCCTTCGCTAGGTGCCCTAGCAGCCCTTCGCTGGGACTTAGGGTTTCGATGCCTAGATTAACTAGGACTTTTCTTCAGCTTAGTTTACTTCACTCTTACTCCCCTTTGTCTGTTCAATATATCACTGACTTAAGTGTATTGTCAAACATTAAAACACTTAAAGAGGAATATCATTGATGCAACTTGCACCAACAATCTCCCCCTTTTTGATGTTTGACAATAACTTAAGTTAGATTGGTTTAAGGGGCTAACTTACTGTCCTTGGGAAAAAAAAATTAATATAAGTTTTGAAGCTATATATATATATTTTAATTTTTGATCCTTGGGGAAAAATTTTCCTAACTTAAGCACACCTCTCCCCCTTTGTCATACATCAAAAAAACAACAGAAAATACTTGCACCAACATTGAAAACCTTTGGTTCTTTTTGAAAATACTTAGTGCAAAATTTTTGAAATCATTGTATTTTGAACGATATATTGCAAAGGTACTAGTACTTTGAAAATTTTTGAAAAATATAAGTACCTTTGAAAAATGTATTGAATTTTGAAGTACTTTTGAAAAAATGCATAACTTTTGAAAGAATGTTATTTTTGAAAAATATAAATACTATGCATTTTTTTTAAGTACTAACTATTTTTTTTAAAAAAAAATGAGACTTTGAAAGAATATAAGTAATTTTTGAAACATCATATTGTACTTGACTAGGATTCTTTTCCAGTCTGACACAATCCTGGGAAACCTTGTTGACTACAAGGGCATTTTCCTAAGTGTCCTGGAAATTTTTCAAAGTTAAGTAAGTATTAATAGAATTTTGAAAAAAATGATAATACTTTTGAAAACATAAGCTAGTGGATTTTGAAGAATGTGTGAACTTTTGAAGACTTAATATATTACTTGATTTGGTTTATCTTCCAGTCTGACACTATCCTGGGAAACCTTGTTGACTACAAGGACATTTCCTAAGTGTCCTGGAGATTCTCCAACCCAAGTAAATATTATTTCAAAAATGATTTCATAAGTCACACAAATTCTTTTAATTTGACCTCCCCCTAAACTTGATACCGTTTGACTCTATCTAAGTGCCTTAAGGAACTTTAGTGTTGTCCTAAGAGGCTTGTGTCTAATAGAGTGAGTCAAACAAATTTTTGAAAAGATATATTTTTGAAAAATGTATAATATATATAATCAAACAGACAAGCATGAATTCCATAAAAACATTATTATGTTGAAGCACTATTTTGAAAATATATTTTTATGAAAATATTCTAATAATTTTGAAAAATAATTTTGAAAAATATTTTTCAATTCATTAGTCCTTAATATCTCACCCATTTTAGATGTATCAATACAACAAGCATAGTTGCCTTATAGCTGTATTGTGAGATGCTTGAATCATTTTTCTTAATTTATTTTTAATTCTAAGATTTAATTGAAGCTTGTGTTAGATTTGAATTTGACACGAAATAACTTGAATTTAAATTTCAAAAATTGGCTTCCAGGTCTTGGCGAGGCACTAGGTCTTCTTTGGCCGTAGCCTTATTGGATCATCAACCCTTTCCTTGACAAAGCCTTTTAATGAAATTTCATTTTCAAAATCACTCTTTGAGAAATTCTGGTCTAACTAGTTTGGGTCTTGGATCGGTAGCTTCGGCTAGTTCCGCCAAGATGGCTTCCCTAACGTACTATCATCTCACCTCCACCCAATACTAGGTTGATCAAGTTTCAATAATTCTTTTTCCTATAGCCATTCTAAATTATGCATAAAATTTAAATATGAATGACATGTCATATATTTAAAAAAATAGCAAATGCATGTCATGGCAGTTATGCATGAGTCAAACAAGTCAAATAATTTTATTTAAGTTTCTAAAATGTATCAAATTCCCGATTTGATACATGTCGAGTGAACCCGCGAATATGTCAACGCATTTTGACATATTTAATGTTATTAATTTTAATTGTTACACTTTGGGTAAAATTTTATTTTAGTTTGAGTTTAAGTTATTTAAGATTTTAGTTGGATTCAGGTTAATTAGGAATTAATTGAGGTTGAATTAATTAGAAATTAATTGATTAAGATTAAAGTTAATTTAATTGAAGTTTTAATTTGAATTCAACTTAATTTTACTTTGAATTTAATCTGAATTAAATTGATTTAATTAAGATTTAATTTAGGTTTAATTTGATTTTAATTGAGTTTAATTGAATTATTTGAATTAATTCGAATTTAATTGAATTATTTGAATTAATTTGAATTTAATTGAATTATTTGAATTTAATTGAGTTATTTGAATTAATTTGAATTTAATTGAATTATTTTAATTAATTTGAATTTAATTGAATTATTTGAATTTAATTGAATTATTTGAATTAATTTGAATTTAATTGAATTTAATTGAATTAATTTGAATTTAATTGAATTATTTGAATTAATTTGAATTTAATTGAATTATTTGAATTTATTTGAATTTAATTAAGATTTAATTTGAATTTAATTAAGATTTAATTTGAATTTAATTAAGATTTAATTTGAATTAAATTAAGAATTAATTTGGATTTAATTTGATTTTAATTAAGATTTAATTTGAATTTAATTAAGATTTAATTTTGAATTAAATTAAGATTTAATTTGAATTTAATTAAGATTTGATTTTGAATTTAATTAAGATTTAATTTGGATTTAATTAAGATTTAATTTTGAATTTAATTAAGATTTAATTTTGAATTTAATTAAGATTTAATTTTGAATTTAATTAAGATTTAATTTGAATTTAATTTTATAAATTCTTGTGAAGAGGTAGGTCTACTTGAACAGGTTGTTGTTCCACAACTTCTTGTGTAACAATCTCATCCACAACTTCTTGTGGTTCCTGTTCAGTATCCATCAAGGGCTCAGTGCTATGGTCGTTGTCTTGAACTTCTTCAAGATCAAACGAACTCCCACTAGTCTTTCTAGAAACAAAGTCCCTTTCTAGAAAGACCCCAGTCTTAGCAACAAACACTTTGTGTTGACTGGGAATGTAGAAGTAATATCCCTTAGTTTCCTTGGGATATCCCACGAAATAGCACTTATCGGACTTGGGTCCCAGTTTGTCTGAGACTTGACGTCTAACGTAAGCCTCACAACCCTAAACCCTCATGAGAAACATCTTGGAACTCCTCCCAGTCCATATCGTATATAGTGTCTTTATGACCGCCTTTGATGGAACACGGTTAAGTGTGAACGCTGCCGTGTCTAGAGCATATCCCCAAAAGGATATAGGAAGATCTGCGTGACTCATCATAGATCGTACCATATCTAATAAGGTACGATTCCTCCTTTCGGATACACCATTCCACTGTGGTGTCCCAGGAGGAGTGAGTTGAGATAGAATCCTACACTCAGCTAAATAATCACGAAACTCATGGCTCAAGTATTCTCCACCTCAATCTGATCGAAGTATTTTAATACTCTTGCCGAGTTGGTTTTGTACTTCATTTCTGAATTCTTTGAACTTTTCAAAGGACTCGGACTTATGTGTCATCAAGTACACATAACCATATCTACTGAAATCATCAGTAAATGTGATGAAGTATCTATAACCACCTCGAGCAGCAACATTGAAAGGGCCACATACATCAGAATGTATGAGTCCTAACAAATTTGTTGCCCTCTCGCTATGTCTACTAAAGGGAGTCTTAGTCATCTTGCCTAGAAGGCATGACTCGCATGTCTCATATGATTCAAAAACAAATGAATCCAGCAATCCATCCTTATGGAGCTGGGACAAGCGACTCTCATTTATGTGGCCTAAGCGACAGTGCCAGAGATAGGTTGGGTTCAACTCATTTGATCTCAACCTCTTGGTACTTACATTATAGATAAGGCGTTCTAAGTCTAGAATGTAGAGTCCGTTGATAAGATCTGCACTACAATAGAATATTTCATTTAAATAGACTGAACAACATTTGTTCTTAATTATAAATGAGAAGCCTTTCTTGTCTAGACAAGAAACAGAAATTATGTTCTTAGTAAGTGCAGGTACATAACAACAATCATCTAGTTCCAGTACAAGCCCAGAGGGCAGAGATAGAAAATAAGTTCCTACAGCAACAGCAGCAACTCGTGCTCCATTGCCTACTCGTAGGTCCACCTCGCCCTTTGCCAATGCCCTGCTATTTCTCAGCCCCTGCACATTGGTACAAATGTGAGAAGCACATCCAGTATCTAATACCCATGATGTAGAAATAGAAAGGTTGACTTCTATAACATATATACCTGAAGTAGAAGGCTCGCTTCTCTTCTTCTTAAGATCCTCCAGGTAGATCTTGCAGTTTCTTTTTCCAATGCCCTTTCTCACCGCAATGGAAACAGGTGGCATCCTTCTGCACCCCACCCTTGGGTTTAAGTGCTGCAGAAACTGCTTGCTCTAGAACGTACAGCTTACGTTCCTGTTTGAGGACTATCCTCAAGTTCCTGTACCAGTCCAGGAAATTAGCTCCAGTGAGCTTGTCCTTCTCAAGGACAGATCGCAGAGAGAGAGTATTCGCGTTTGAAGACATGACAATCTACAACAGATAAATGCAGAGAATAAATATCATATTCTAGTAATCATCTAATTAGGCCTTTAATTAAATGATGCTCCCACTAAATTATAGGAATTTTGGTGGAATCAAGTCATTGGAGTGGTCAAACCACACTACTAGATCCGTACCAATTTACTATAATTTATGTGGGACAAGATCCACATCATACTATGTCTTGAGTTAGCTTTGGCTAAATCGCCCAAGACTTAGTATGATCGGTAGATAACTAATTTATCAATTACATCTCTATGCAACTCTTGTTTATAGGATCAAGATTTAACGTTTACGAATAATCTTGAGTTAGCTTTGGCTAAATCGCTCAAGACTATTATAAACGTGATTTGTCCTACCCTTTCCAACTATTGGAATACGCTTATAGCTTTACTCGATCCAATTGAGTTAACTAGTTACTCAATCTGATTGAGCTCGATCTAACCCGAGCCGTGATAGGCGGGACCAAGGTTGTCCCTCCGCATCCTACCAAGATTAAATGCGTTGCTCTGCTTTGGCAGAATCGACAAGCGCATATGATCGAGGTAGTGATGGGTATCAGGCCCGGTAGGCGTTTACGAGTTGATTCGATTTTAGATCTAATCTAATCGAGGATGTGCATCACATCTAGGCATTTATGAAATCTAATTTAATCCTAAATGTGTATTAAGTGCACATCAAAATGTGGTTCCCACATTACTTGTGCATCTCATACACTTAAGTTTATTTTTACATTCTACATTATCATGCATCATATACATCACAAGCATAGCAATAATAAAATAAACTAAGTGACTTGGTCATGGCCCTACTAAGACCCTCTCAAGCCAATGAGAGGATCCGATGGTCAACCTAGGTCTAGCGGCTTCTCCAAGCGCTTCCTCTTGACCGTCTTGGTGTTGTCGGCTAGTTCTCCGGAATTTCCGTCGTCTTCACTTTTGTACATTACAAATTTTTATACTCGAGTTACATTCGAGTCTAAATATGAAATACAATAGAAATAAAATATTAAAAGCCGACACGCAGGTCGCAAACACAATACAACACGCACATGTACAAAAACGGCGCGCAGGCCGTATTATGAATTACAACACAATTTTAATCTTATTAAAAATTGGGTTTTGGGCCATGACCATCACACTACTGTACATAATTCAAAATTATGTAATTTTACAGATTTTATATAATTTTTCTACTGATTTTTAGAATTTTTCGAGTCACAACTCCGCGGCGGTCCCGGTAAGCGGGTTTCGGGCGTAATCGCGAGACAAGGCCCCTTGCGGGGTTAGGGGCAGCGCCCCTACTCGTGAAATAACCTTCACGAGTGTCTTCTTGCGATTATACAGCGCCTTTACCCGCTGTCCCAAAATCCATTTGGGCGAAACTTACCGTTTCGAAGAAGTTTTTCTCGGTGGCAAAGTCTACAAGTGCTTCGCACTCGTCGCTTTGCCTCTACGAGAAAAATACTCAAAAAAATCCTAAAATTTAGAAAAATTACAGAAGCATAAAATTATCTAAATTTTGTATCTAATACAAAAAAAATAAAAACCAAAACGAGCACAAGCTTCGCTCGTGGCTCTGATACCACTGTAGCATTTTTCTCGGGCCGCGAAAACCGCTTTTTCGCGTCGCGGAAACCCCGAAAGCCCCAATAGAAAGGATCCGAGCGAAGAAAACCATTTCAAAAATTTACGAGTGCTCATTTACATGCTTCAAAACCGATCTACAACCTAGATCTATTAGAGAAGAGAAAAACTACCTTCGATGCGTGCCCCGCAATTCCCGCTCGCACCTAAGTTGGTGTGGGATCTCAAGGATGCAAAGTAGCAACCCTCTAGAAGTATCCACACAAGCAAGAGAGTGGAGAGGAGAGCCCAAAAGTGTGCTAGCACTACTTGGGGTCTCGGCAAGATGAGAGGAGAGGGAGAGCAAAACCAAAAAACCAAGTGAGGAGAAGAATGAATCACACCCACAAAAAACCCTTTTGTGTGTTTTAATGGCGGCCATTAATGGCCATTATTGGCCATTAAGTGGCCGGCCACCACCTTTGGTAACCCCCTATTTGAATTCAAAATTCAAATGGGGAGGTTACTTAGCCTTGATGATGATGCCAAGTCATCACTTGGTCAAGTCAAGTGATGTGGCTTGAGTCAATCAAACTTGCCTCTTATGGACTTTCCATATTTAGCCAAAGTCAAACTTTGACTTCATTACTCTCTCCATGATTAGATTCATCCAACACTTGGATCAAACTCGAGTCCAACTCAAGTTGTCTAATTTGAGTCAAGTCAAACTTGCCTTTTATGGACTTTCCATATTTAGCCAAAGTCAAACTTTGACTTCATTACTCTCGGTCCATCATATGGACTTATTCTCTATCTATTGCTCTATGTGTGTGACCCTATAGGTTCTTGTAACGTTGGCAATGCCCTTAAACCTATTTAAGGACATAAGCAATGAGAGGTATCTAGCAACACATCATTGCTCCCAAGTTACAAGAATGTCGAGATCCAACATCACCATTGTGACTAATAATTGTGACCATCACAATATGTGACAACGTCCTTCTATCCTCGATATCTAGATTGATCTTTCATGAGGCATAGACCGTGTCATCCTCAAATCAATCTATATGTCTTGATCTCCAAGTAGACTCACTATAATCAAATAAGCTCAATATCTATATTGCCTTATTTGGGCATGGCCATGCACTTAGTGTCTACTCTATCAAGAACGAAGATATCACTCCCGTCATATAGGAGGGATAGATCCCATCTACGTTACTCACATCCCTCCGCATAATTTGTTACAAACCCAGTAATCGCCTTTATAGTCCACCCAGTTACGGGTGACGTTTGACGAAGCCAAAGTACGTAACTCCTTATGTAGGGAACTATGGTAACTTCAGGTCTAGGACTATAGTCATACTAATAGTCACATGAGAAAGTATATGACACTCATATAACGATCCATGATACTTTCTCATGGCGGGCCATTCAGTATACATTCTCTAATGTATACCCATGTGTCAACTTGATATCTCATATCCATGACTTGTGAGATCAAGTCATCATGTTGACCTACATGCTAGTCTCTATGCATTAACATTGTCCTTGAATGTTAATACTTGACTAGGAATAATTAAGAGTAGTGTTCTCTATATCATCTCACTATCGATTCAACTAATCGATTGATATAGATAAGAACCTTCTACTCAAGGACGTTATTATACTAAGTTATTTGGCACCAATACACATAAGTACAATAACCATAAGAAATGCCTTTATATATAAGAAATATATATACAAGAATATGATACAATGAGTCCAAAAAGTAATCATCATATGATTGGCTCTAGGGCTCTCACTAACAATCTCCCACTAGCACTAGTGCAATCGCTGTAGTATCTAATACCCAATGACCTAGTGTGACCATCATGCTTCATCTGTGCCAAAGCCTTGGTCAAGGGATCTGCGACGTTAGCCTCTGTGGGTACTCTGCAAATCTTCACATCTCCTCGATCGATGATCTCTCGAATGAGATGGAATCGCCGTAGTATGTGTTTGGTCCGCTGGTGTGAGCGAGGTTCCTTAGCCTGCGCAATAGCTCCATTGTTGTCACAATAGAGCTCTACGGGATCAGATATGCTAGGAACCACCCCAAGCTCAGTGATGAACTTGCGGATCCAAACTGCCTCCTTTGCTGCCTCTGATGCAGCAATATACTCAGCTTCTGTTGTAGAATCTGCAACTGTGTCCTGCTTCGAACTCTTCCAGCTCACAGCTCCGCCATTCAAGCAAAACACGAACCCTGACTGCGATCTGTAATCATCCTGGTCGGTTTGGAAGCTGGCATCAGTGTAACCCTTTACAACTAGATGCTCATCGCCTCCAAATATCAAAAAATATTCCTTAGTCCTTCTCAAGTACTTAAGGATATTCTTGACCGCTATCCAGTGACGTTCACCTGGATCTGACTGGTACCTGCTCGTCATGCTCAAAGCATACGAGACATCAGGACGAGTACATAACATGGCGACATGATAGATCCTATGGCAGAAGCATAAGGGATCTTATCCATGCGGTCTCTCTCCTCTCTAGAAGAGGGACTCTGAGTCTTCGAAAGACTCACACCATGTGACATTGGCAGAATTCCCTCTTGGAATTCTGCATGGCAAAACGGTGTAATACCGTATCGATGTATGTACTCTGACTTAGGCCAAGCAATCTCTTAGATCTATCTCTATAGATCTTAATGCCTAGAATGCAGGCTGCTTCACCTAAGTCCTTCATTGCGAAACAAGTCCCCAACCAAGTCTTCACAGACTGTAGCGAAGGGATGTTGTTCCCAATGAGTAGTATGTCATCCACATACAAGACTAGGAAGACTACTGTGCTCCCACTAACCATCTTGTAGACACAAGGTTCATCTTCGTTCTTGATGAAACCAAACTGTTTGATCGCATCATCGAATCGAAGATTCCAGCTCCGAGAAGCTTGCTTTAGACCATAAATGGCCCTATGCAGCTTGCATACTCTGCCAGTATGCTGTGGATCTACAAAACCCTCAGGTTGTGTCATGTACACATCCTCGAGGAGGTTTCCATTCAGAAACGCTGTCTTGACATCCATCTGCCAGATCTCATAATCGTGGTAGGCTGCAATAGCAAGCATGATCCGAATGGACTTAAACATCGCTACTGGAGAAAAAGTTTCATCATAGTCAATACCATGAATTTGCTTGAAACCTTTAGCTACCAGTCTACCCTTATAGGTATGAGTAAGTCCATCCATGTTAGGCTTTCTCTTAAAGACCCACTTACACCCAATGGGTTTGACCCCTTCAGGTGGATCAACCAAGGTCCAAACTTGGTTAGTGTACATGGATTCCATTTCGGATCTCATGGCTTCCAGCCATGACTCAGAATCTGGGCTCATCACAGCTTCCTGATAGGTGGTAGGCTCATTCTCAATGATCATAACGTCATCATGGTCAGGCAAGAGAAATGAATATCTCTCAGGCTGACGACGTACCCTATCAGACCTGCGAAGAGGTAGGTCTACCTGAACAGGTTGTTGTTCCACAACTTCTTGTGTAACAATCTCATCCACAACTTCTTGTGGTTCCTGTTCAGTATCCATCAAGGGCTCAGTGCTATGGTCGTTGTCTTGAACTTCTTCAAGATCAAACGAACTCCCACTAGTCTTTCTAGAAACAAAGTCCCTTTCTAGAAAGACCCCAGTCTTAGCAACAAACACTTTGTGCTGACTGGGAATGTAGAAGTAATATCCCTTAGTTTCCTTGGGATATCCCACGAAATAGCACTTATCGGACTTGGGTCCCAGTTTGTCTGAGACTTGACGTCTAACGTAAGCCTCACAACCCCAAACTCTCATGAAAGACATCTTGGGACTCCTCCCAGTCCATATCGTATATGGTGTCTTCATGACCGCCTTTGATGGAACACGGTTAAGTGTGAACGCTGCCGTGTCTAGAGCATATCCCCAAAAGGATATAGGAAGATCTGCGTGACTCATCATAGATCGTACCATATCTAATAAGGTACGATTCCTCCTTTCGGATACACCATTCCACTGTGGTGTCCCAGGAGGAGTGAGTTGAGATAGAATCCCACACTCAGCTAAATAGTCACGAAACTCATGGCTCAAGTATTCTCCACCTCGATCTGATCGAAGTATTTTAATACTCTTGCCGAGTTGGTTTTGTACTTCATTTCTGAATTCTTTGAACTTTTCAAAGGACTCGGACTTATGTGTCATCAAGTACACATAACCATATCTACTGAAATCATCAGTAAATGTGATGAAGTATCTATAACCACCTCGAGCAGCAACATTGAAAGGGCCACATACATCAGAATGTATGAGTCCTAACAAATCTGTTGCCCTCTCGCTATGTCCACTAAAGGGAGTCTTAGTCATCTTGCCTAGAAGGCATGACTCGCATGTCTCATATGATTCAAAATCAAATGAATCCAGCAATCCATCCTTATGGAGCTGGGACAAGCGACTCTCATTTATGTGGCCTAAGCGACAGTGCCAGAGATAGGTTGGGTTCAACTCATTTGATCTCAACCTCTTGGTACTTACATTATAGATAGGGCGTTCTAAGTCTAGAATGTAGAGTCCGTTGATAAGATCTGCACTACAATAGAACATTTCATTTAAATAGACTGAACAACATTTGTTCTTAATTATAAATGAGAAGCCTTTCTTGTCTAGACAAGAAACAGAAATTATGTTCTTAGTAAGTGCAGGTACATAACAACAATCATCTAGTTCCAGTACAAGCCCAGAGGGCAGAGATAGAAAATAAGTTCCTACAGCAACAGCAGCAACTCGTGCTCCATTGCCTACTCGTAGGTCCACCTCGCCCTTTGCCAATGCCCTGCTATTTCTTAGCCCCTGCACATTGGTACAAATGTGAGAAGCACATCCAGTATCTAATACCCATGATGTAGAAATAGAAAGGTTGACTTCTATAACATATATACCTGAAGTAGAAGGCTCGCTTCTCTTCTTCTTAAGATCCTCCAGGTAATCTTGCAGTTTCTTTCCAATGCCCTTTCTCACCGCAATGGAAACAGGTGGCATCCTTCTGCACCCCACCCTTGGGTTTAA
>JAGFNQ010001353.1:305346-389471 GCA_024364735.1 Boesenbergia rotunda | reverse complement strand
GTGCTGCAGAGCTGGCTTTGCCCTTGGTTTGGGTCTTACCCTTACCTTTGGGCTTCCACTTACCCTTGCCTTTGCCCTTCTGTACCATCAGGACGGTACTAGGCTTGGTGAGATTAGGCTCAGCAGTTCTTAACATGTTGAGTATCTCGGGAAGTGGTTTGTCTAATTCGTTCATGTTGTAATTCATGACGAATTGACGGTAACCTGGCGGCAACGATTGCAGAATCAGGTCGGTAGCCAGCTCTTGGCCCAAGGGAAACCCTAGTCTATCGAGGTTCTCGACGTACCCAATCATCTTGAGTACGTGAGTTCCTACTGGGGTTCCCTCTTTCATCTTGCATGAAAAGAGGGCCTGAGTCACTTCGAACCGCTCATGCCTTGCCTGCCCTTGATATAATTGCTTGAGGTGGCCAATCATATCGTAAGCATTCATGTTCTCGTGTTGCTTCTGAAGCTCAGAGGACATGCAGCATAGCATTAGGCACGACACGTCTAACGCGTCGTCTTGATGCTTCTGATGAGCATCTCTAACGCTACGGATGGCTGAGGGTGGTGGTGCTTCAGGAACTGCTTGCTCTAGAACGTACAGCTTACGTTCCTGTTTGAGGACTATCCTCAAGTTCCTGTACCAGTCCAGGAAATTAGCTCCAGTGAGCTTGTCCTTCTCAAGGACAGATCGCAGAGAGAGAGTATTCGCGTTTGAAGACATGGCAATCTACAACAGATAAATGCAGAGAATAAATATCATATTCTAGTAATCATCTAATTAGGCCTTTAATTAAATGATGCTCCCACTAAATTATAGGAATTTTGGTGGAATCAAGTCATTGGAGTGGTCAAACCACACTACTAGATCCGTACCAATTTACTATAATTTATGTGGGACAAGATCCACATCATACTATGCCTTGAGTTAGCTTTGGCTAAATCGCCCAAGACTTAGTATGATCGGTAGATAACTAATTTATCAATTACATCTCTATGCAACTCTTGTTTATAGGATCAAGATTTAACGTTTACGAATAATCTTGAGTT
The DNA here is from genome assembly GCA_024364735.1 of Boesenbergia rotunda. NCBI lineage: Eukaryota > Viridiplantae > Streptophyta > Magnoliopsida > Zingiberales > Zingiberaceae > Boesenbergia > Boesenbergia rotunda. Next base: position 388,436 of record JAGFNQ010001353.1, on the reverse strand, counting down.
AGCTTTGGCTAAATCGCTCAAGACTATTTAAAACGGTGATTTTGTCCTACCCTTTCCAACTATTGGAATACGCCTATAGCTTTACTCGATCCAATTGAGTTAACTAGTTACTCAATCTGATTGAGCTCGATCTAACCCGAGCCGTGATAGGCGGGACCAAGGTTGTCCCTCCGCATCCTACCAAGATTAAATGCGTTGCTCTGCTTTGGCAGAATCGACAAGCGCATATGATCGAGGTAGTGATGGGTATCAGGACCCGGTAGGCGTTTACGAGTTGATTCGATTTTAGATCTAATCTAATCGAGGATGTGCATCACATCTAGGCATTTATGAAATCTAATTTAATCCTAAATGTGTATTAAGTGCACATCAAAATGTGGTTCCCACATTACTTGTGCATCTCATACACTTAAGTTTATTTTTACTATTCTACATTATCATGCATCATATACATCACAAGCATAGCAATAATAAAAATAAACATAAGTGACTTGGTCATGGCCCTACTAAGACCCTCTCAAGCCAATGAGAGGATCCGATGGTCAACCTAGGTCTAGCGGCTTCTCCAAGCGCTTCCTCTTGACCGTCTTGGTGTTGTCGGCTAGTTCTCCCGAGTCCAAGTTCTCCGGAATTTCCGTCGTCTTCACTTTTGTACATTACAAATTTTTATACTCGAGTTACATTCGAGTCTAAATATGAAATACAACAGAAATAAAATATTAAAAGCCGACACGCAGGTCGCAAACACAATACAACACGCACATGTACAAAAACGGCGCGCAGGCCGTATTATGAATTACAACACAATTTTAATCTTATTAAAAATTGGGTTTTGGGCCATGACCATCACACTACTGTACATAATTCAAAATTATGTAATTTTACAGATTTTATATAATTTTTCTACTGATTTTTAGAATTTTTCGAGTCACAACTCCGCGGCGGTCCCGGTAAGCGGGTTTCGGGCGTAATCGCGAGACAAGGCCCCTTGCGGGGTTAGGGGCAGCGCCCCTACTCGTGAAATAACCTTCACGAGTGTCTTCTTGCGATTATACAGCGCCTTTACCCGCTGTCCCAAAATCCATTTGGGCGAAACTTGCCGTTTCGGAGAAGTTTTTCTCGGTGGCAAAGTCTACAAGTGCTTCGCACTCGTCGCTTTGCCTCTACGAGGAAAAATACTCAAAAATCCTAAAATTTAGAAAAATTACAGAAGCATAAAATTATCTAAATTTTGTATCTAATACAAAAAAAAATAAAAACCAAAACGAGCACAAGCTTCGCTCGTGGCTCTGATACCACTGTAGGGTTTTTCGGGCCGCGAAAACCGCTTTTTCGCGTCGCGGAAACCCCGAAAGCCCCAATAGAAAGGATCCGAGCGAAGAAAACCATTTCAAAAATTTACGAGTGCTCGTTTACATGCTTCAAAACCGATCTACAACCTAGATCTATTAGAGAAGAGAAAACTACCTTCGATGCGTGCCCCGCAATTCCCGCTCGCTCCTCGGTTGGTGTCGGATCTCAAGGATGCAAAGTAGCAACCCTCTAGAAGTATCCACACAAGCAAGAGAGTGGAGAGGAGAGCCCAAAAGTGTGCTAGCACTACTTGGGGTCTCGGCAAGATGAGAGGAGAGGGAGAGCAAAAAAACAAAACCAAGTAGGAGAAGAATGAATCACACACCCAAAAAACTCCTTTTGTGTGTTTAAGTGGCCGGCCATTAATGGCCATTATTGGCCATTAAGTGGCCGGCCACCACCTTTGGTAACCCCCTATTTGAATTCAAAATTCAAATGGGGAGGTTACTTAGCCTTGATGATGATGCCAAGTCATCACTTGGTCAAGTCAAGGTGATGTGGCTTGAGTCAAGTCAAACTTGCCTCTTATGGACTTTCCATATTTAGCCAAAGTCAAACTTTGACTTCATTATCTCCCATGATTAGATTCATCCAACACTTGGATCAAACTCGAGTCCAACTCAAGTTGTCTAATTTGAGTCAAGTCAAACTTGCCTTTTATGGACTTTCCATATTTAGCCAAAGTCAAACTTTGACTTCATTACTCTCGGTCCATCATATGGACTTATTCTCCATCTATTGCTCTATGTGTGTGACCCTATAGGTTCTTGTAACGTTGGCAATGCCCTTAAACCTATTTAAGGACATAAGCAATGAGAGGTATCTAGCAACACATCATTGCTACCCAAGTTACAAGAATGTCGAGATCCAACATCACCATTGTGACTAATAATTGTGACCATCACAATATGTGACAACGTCCTTCTATCCTCGATATCTAGATTGATCTTTCATGAGGCATAGACCGTGTCATCCTCAAATCAATCTATATGTCTTGATCTCCAAGTAGACTCACTATAATCAAATAAGCTCAATATCTAATATTGCCTTATTTGGGCATGGCCATGCACTTAGTGGTCTTACTCTATCAAGAACGAAGATATCACTCCCGTCATATAGGAGGGATAGATCCCATCTACGTTACTCACATCCCTCCGCATAATTTGTTACAAACCCAGTAATCGCCTTTATAGTCCACCCAGTTACGGGTGACGTTTGACGAAGCCAAAGTACGTAACTCCTTATGTAGGGAACTATGGTAACTTCAGGTCTAGGACTATAGTCATACTAATAGTCACATGAGAAAGTATATGACACTCATATAACGATCCATGATACTTTCTCATGGCGGGCCATTCAGTATACATTCTCTAATGTATACCCATGTGTCAACTTGATATCTCATATCCATGACTTGTGAGATCAAGTCATCATGTTGACCTACATGCTAGTCTCTATGCATTAACATTGTCCTTGAATGTTAATACTTGACTAGGAATAATTAAGAGTAGTGTTCTCTATATCATCTCACTATCGATTCAACTAATCGATTGATATAGATAAGAACCTTCTACTCAAGGACGTTATTATACTAAGTTATTTGGCACCAATACACATAAGTACAATAACCATAAGAAATGCCTTTATATATAAGAAATATATATACAAGAATATGATACAATGAGTCCAAAAAGTAATCATCATATGATTGGCTCTAGGGCTCTCACTAACAATCTCCCACTAGCACTAGTGCAATCGCTGTAGTATCTAATACCCAATGACCTAGTGTGACCATCATGCTTCATCTGTGCCAAAGCCTTGGTCAAGGGATCTGCGACGTTAGCCTCTGTGGGTACTCTGCAAATCTTCACATCTCCTCGATCGATGATCTCTCGAATGAGATGGAATCGCCGTAGTATGTGTTTGGTCCGCTGGTGTGAGCGAGGTTCCTTAGCCTGCGCAATAGCTCCATTGTTGTCACAATAGAGCTCTACGGGATCAGATATGCTAGGAACCACCCCAAGCTCAGTGATGAACTTGCGGATCCAAACTGCCTCCTTTGCTGCCTCTGATGCAGCAATATACTCAGCTTCTGTTGTAGAATCTGCAACTGTGTCCTGCTTCGAACTCTTCCAGCTCACAGCTCCGCCATTCAAGCAAAACACGAACCCTGACTGCGATCTGTAATCATCCTGGTCGGTTTGGAAGCTGGCATCAGTGTAACCCTTTACAACTAGATGCTCATCGCCTCCAAATATCAAAAAATATTCCTTAGTCCTTCTCAAGTACTTAAGGATATTCTTGACCGCTATCCAGTGACGTTCACCTGGATCTGACTGGTACCTGCTCGTCATGCTCAAAGCATACGAGACATCAGGACGAGTACATAACATGGCGTACATGATAGATCCTATGGCAGAAGCATAAGGGATCTTATCCATGCGGTCTCTCTCCTCTCTAGAAGAGGGACTCTGAGTCTTCGAAAGACTCACACCATGTGACATTGGCAGAATTCCTCTCTTGGAATTCTGCATGGCAAAACGGTGTAATACCGTATCGATGTATGTACTCTGACTTAGGCCAAGCAATCTCTTAGATCTATCTCTATAGATCTTAATGCCTAGAATGCAGGCTGCTTCACCTAAGTCCTTCATTGCGAAACAAGTCCCCAACCAAGTCTTCACAGACTGTAGCGAAGGGATGTTGTTCCCAATGAGTAGTATGTCATCCACATACAAGACTAGGAAGACTACTGTGCTCCCACTAACCATCTTGTAGACACAAGGTTCATCTTCGTTCTTGATGAAACCAAACTGTTTGATCGCATCATCGAATCGAAGATTCCAGCTCCGAGAAGCTTGCTTTAGACCATAAATGGCCCTATGCAGCTTGCATACTCTGCCAGTATGCTGTGGATCTACAAAACCCTCAGGCTGTGTCATGTACACATCCTCGAGGAGGTTTCCATTCAGAAACGCTGTCTTGACATCCATCTGCCAGATCTCATAATCGTGGTAGGCTGCAATAGCAAGCATGATCCGAATGGACTTAAACATCGCTACTGGAGAAAAAGTTTCATCATAGTCAATACCATGAATTTGCTTGAAACCTTTAGCTACCAGTCTACCCTTATAGGTATGAGTAAGTCCATCCATGTTAGGCTTTCTCTTAAAGACCCACTTACACCCAATGGGTTTGACCCCTTCAGGTGGATCAACCAAGGTCCAAACTTGGTTAGTGTACATGGATTCCATTTCGGATCTCATGGCTTCCAGCCATGACTCAGAATCTGGGCTCATCACAGCTTTCTGATAGGTGGTAGGCTCATTCTCAATGATCATAACGTCATCATGGTCAGGCAAGAGAAATGAATATCTCTCATGCTGACGACGTACCCTATCAGACCTGTGAAGAGGTAGGTCTACCTGAACAGGTTGTTCCACAACTTCTTGTGTAACAATCTCATCCACAACTTCTTGTGGTTCCTGTTCAGTATCCATCAAGGGCTCAGTGCTATGGTCGTTGTCTTGAATTTCTTCAAGATCAAACGAACTCCCACTAGTCTTTCTAGAAACAAAGTCCCTTTCAAGAAAGACCCAGTCTTAGCAACAAACACTTTGTGTTGACTGGGAATGTAGAAGTAATATCCCTTAGTTTCCTTGGGATATCCCACGAAATAGCACTTATCGGACTTGGGTCCCAGTTTGTCTGAGACTTGACGTCTAACGTAAGCCTCACAACCCCAAACCCTCATGAAAGACATCTTGGGACTCCTCCCAGTCCATATCGTATATGGTGTCTTCATGACCGCCTTTGATGGAACACGGTTAAGTGTGAACGCTGCCGTGTCTAGAGCATATCCCCAAAAGGATATAGGAAGATCTGCGTGACTCATCATAGATCGTACCATATCTAATAAGGTACGATTCCTCCTTTCGGATACACCATTCCACTGTGGTGTCCCAGGAGGAGTGAGTTGAGATAGAATCCCACACTCAGCTAAATAGTCACGAAACTCATGGCTCAAGTATTCTCCACCTCGATCTGATCGAAGTATTTTAATACTCTTGCCGAGTTGGTTTGTTGTACTTCATTTCTGAATTCTTTGAACTTTCAAAGGACTCGGACTTATATGTCATCAAGTACACATAACCATATCTACTGAAATCATCAGTAAATGTGATGAAGTATCTATAACCACCTCGAGCAGCAACATTGAAAGGGCCACATACATCAGAATGTATGAGTCCTAACAAATCTGTTGCCCTCTCGCTATGTCCACTAAAGGGAGTCTTAGTCATCTTGCCTAGAAGGCATGACTCGCATGTCTCATATGATTCAAAATCAAATGAATCCAGCAATCCATCCTTATGGAGCTGGGACAAGCGACTCTCATTTATGTGGCCTAAGCGACAGTGCCAGAGATAGGTTGGGTTCAACTCATTTGATCTCAACCTCTTGGTACTTACATTATAGATAGGGCGTTCTAAGTCTAGAATGTAGAGTCCGTTGATAAGATCTGCACTACAATAGAACATTTCATTTAAATAGACTGAACAACATTTGTTCTTAATTATAAATGAGAAGCCTTTCTTGTCTAGACAAGAAACAGAAATTATGTTCTTAGTAAGTGCAGGTACATAACAACAATCATCTAGTTCCAGTACAAGCCCAGAGGGCAGAGATAGAAAATAAGTTCCTACAGCAACAGCAGCAACTCGTGCTCCATTGCCTACTCGTAGGTCCACCTCGCCCTTTGCCAATGCCCTGCTATTTCTCAGCCCCTGCACATTGGTACAAATGTGAGAAGCACATCCAGTATCTAATACCCATGATGTAGAAATAGAAAGGTTGACTTCTATAACATATATACCTGAAGTAGAAGGCTCGCTTCCCTTCTTCTTAAGATCCTCCAGGTAGATCTTGCAGTTTCTTTTCCAATGCCCTTTCTCACCGCAATGGAAACAGGTGGCATCCTTCTGCACCCCACCCTTGGGTTTAAGTGCTGCAGAGCTGGCTTTGCCCTTGGTTTGGTCTTACCCTTACCTTTGGGCTCCCACTTACCCTTGCCTTTGCCCTTCTGTATCATCAGGACGGTACTAGGCTTGGTGAGATTAGGCTCAGCAGTTCTTAACATGTTGAGTATCTCGGGAAGTGGTTTGTCTAATTCGTTCATGTTGTAATTCATGACGAATTGACGGTAACCTGGCGCAACGATTGCAGAATCAGGTCGGTAGCCAGCTCTTGGCACAAGGGAAACCCTAGTCTATCGAGGTTCTCGACGTACCCAATCATCTTGAGTACGTGAGTTCCTACTGGGGTTCCCTCTTTCATCTTGCATGAAAAGAGGGCCTGAGTCACTTCGAACCGCTCATGCCTTGCCTGCCCTTGATATAATTGCTTGAGGTGGCCAATCATATCGTAAGCATTCATGTTCTCGTGTTGCTTCTGAAGCTCAGAGGACATGCAGCATAGCATTAGGCACGACACGTCTAACGCGTCGTCTTGATGCTTCTGATGAGCATCTCTAACGCTACGGATGGCTGAGGGTGGTGGTGCTTCAGGAACTGCTTGCTCTAGAACGTACAGCTTACGTTCCTGTTTGAGGACTATCCTCAAGTTCCTGTACCAGTCCAGGAAATTAGCTCCAGTGAGCTTGTCCTTCTCAAGGACAGATCGCAGAGAGAGAGTATTCGCGTTTGAAGACATGGCAATCTACAACAGATAAATGCAGAGAATAAATATCATGGCTCACTAACAATCTCCCACTAGCACTAGTGCCAATCGCTGTAGTATCTAATACCCAATGACCTAGTGTGACCATCATGCTTCATCTGTGCCAAAGCCTTGGTCAAGGGATCTGCGACGTTAGCCTCTGTGGGTACTCTGCAAATCTTCACATCTCCTCGATCGATGATCTCTCGAATGAGATGGAATCGCCGTAGTATGTGTTTGGTCCGCTGGTGTGAGCGAGGTTCCTTAGCCTGCGCAATAGCTCCATTGTTGTCACAATAGAGCTCTACGGGATCAGATATGCTAGGAACCACCCCAAGCTCAGTGATGAACTTGCGGATCCAAACTGCCTCCTTTGCTGCCTCTGATGCAGTAATATACTCAGCTTCTGTTGTAGAATCTGCAACTGTGTCCTGCTTCGAACTCTTCCAGCTCACAGCTCCGCCATTCAAGCAAAACACGAACCCTGACTGCGATCTGTAATCATCCTGGTCGGTTTGGAAGCTGGCATCAGTGTAACCCTTTACAACTAGATGCTCATCGCCTCCAAATATCAAAAAATATTCCTTAGTCCTTCTCAAGTACTTAAGGATATTCTTGACCGCTATCCAGTGACGTTCACCTGGATCTGACTGGTACCTGCTCGTCATGCTCAAAGCATATGAGACATCAGGACGAGTACATAACATGGCGACATGATAGATCCTATAGCAGAAGCATAAGGGATCTTATCCATGCGGTCTCTCTCCTCTCTAGAAGAGGGACTCTGAGTCTTCGAAAGACTCACACCATGTGACATTGGCAGAATTCCTCTCTTGGAATTCTGCATGGCAAAACGGTGTAATACCATATCGATGTATGTACTCTGACTTAGGCCAAGCAATCTCTTAGATCTATCTCTATAGATCTTAATGCCTAGAATGCAGGCTGCTTCACCTAAGTCCTTCATTGCGAAACAAGTCCCCAACCAAGTCTTCACAGACTGTAGCGAAGGGATGTTGTTCCCAATGAGTAGTATGTCATCCACATACAAGACTAGGAAGACTACTGTGCTCCCACTAACCATCTTGTAGACACAAGGTTCATCTTCGTTCTTGATGAAACCAAACTGTTTGATCGCATCATCGAATCAAAGATTCCAGCTCCGAGAAGCTTGCTTTAGACCATAAACGGCCCTATGCAGCTTGCATACTCTGCCAGTATGCTGTGGATCTACAAAACCCTCAGGTTGTGTCATGTACACATCCTCGAGGAGGTTTCCATTCAGAAACGCTGTCTTGACATCCATCTGCCAGATCTCATAATCGTGGTAGGCTGCAATAGCAAGCATGATCCGAATGGACTTAAACATCGCTACTGGAAAAAAAGTTTCATCATAGTCAATACCATGAATTTGCTTGAAACCTTTAGCTACCAATCTACCCTTATAGGTATGAGTAAGTCCATCCATATTAGGCTTTCTCTTAAAGACCCACTTACACCCAATGGGTTTGACCCCTTCAGGTGGATCAACCAAGGTCCAAACTTGGTTAGTGTACATGGATTCCATTTCGGATCTCATGGCTTCCAGCCATGACTCAGAATCTGGGCTCATCACAGCTTCCTGATAGGTGGTAGGCTCATTCTCAATGATCATAACGTCATCATGGTCAGGCAAGAGAAATGAATATCTCTCAGGCTGACGACGTACCCTATCAGACCTGCGAAGAGGTAGGTCTACCTGAACAGGTTGTTGTTCCACAACTTCTTGTGTAACAATCTCATCCACAACTTCTTGTGGTTCCTGTTCAGTATCCATCAAGGGCTCAGTTCTATGGTCGTTGTCTTGAACTTCTTCAAGATCAAACGAACTCCCACTAGTCTTTCTAGAAACAAAGTCCCTTTCTAGAAAGACTCCAGTCTTAGCAACAAACACTTTGTGTTGACTGGGAATGTAGAAGTAATATCCCTTAGTTTCCTTGGGATATCCCACGAAATAGCATTTATCGGACTTGGGTCCCAGTTTGTCTGAGACTTGACGTCTAACGTAAGCTTCACAACCCCAAATCCTCATGAAAAACATCTTGGGACTCCTCCCAGTCCATATCGTATATGGTGTCTTTATGACGCCTTTGATGGAACACGGTTAAGTGTGAACGCTGCCATGTCTAGAGCATATCCCCAAAAGGATATAGGAAGATCTGCATGACTCATCATAGATCGTACCATATCTAATAAGGTACGATTCCTCCTTTCGGATACACCATTCCACTATGGTGTCCCAGGAGGAGTGAGTTGAGATAGAATCCCACACTCAGCTAAATAGTCACGAAACTCATGGCTCAAGTATTCTCCACCTCGATCTGATCGAAGTATTTTAATACTCTTGCCGAGTTGGTTTTGTACTTCATTTCTGAATTCTTTGAACTTTTCAAAGGACTCGGACTTATGTGTCATCAAGTACACATAACCATATCTACTGAAATCATCAGTAAATGTGATGAAGTATCTATAACCACCTCGAGCAGCAACATTGAAAGGGTCACATACATCAGAATGAATGAGTCCTAACAAATCTGTTGCCCTCTCGCTATGTCCACTAAAGGGAGTCTTAGTCATCTTGCCTAGAAGGCATGACTCGCATGTCTCATATGATTCAAAAACAAATGAATCCAGTAATCCATCCTTATGGAGCTGGGACAAGCGACTCTCATTTATGTGGCCTAAGCGACAGTGCCAGAGATAGGTTGGGTTCAACTCATTTGATCTCAACCTCTTGGTACTTACATTATAGATAAGGCGTTCTAAGTCTAGAATGTAGAGTCAGTTGATAAGATCTGCACTACAATAGAACATTTCATTTAAATAGACTGAACAACATTTGTTCTTAATTATAAATGAGAAGCCTTTCTTGTCTAGACAAGAAACAGAAATTATGTTCTTAGTAAGTGCAGGTACATAACAACAATCATCTAGTTCCAGTACAAGCCCAGAGGGCAGAGATAGAAAATAAGTTCCTACAGCAACAGCAGCAACTCGTGCTCCATTGCCTACTCGTAGGTCCACCTCGCCCTTTGCCAATGCCCTGCTATTTCTCAGCCCCTGCACATTGGTACAAATGTGAGAAGCACATCCAGTATCTAATACCCATGATGTAGAAATAGAAAGGTTGACTTCTATAACATATATACCTGAAGTAGAAGGCTCGCTTCTCTTCTTCTTAAGATCCTCCAGGTAGATCTTGCAGTTTCTTTTCCAATGCCCTTTCTCACCGCAATGGAAACAGGTGGCATCCTTCTGCACCCCACCCTTGGGTTTAAGTGCTGCAGAAACTGCTTGCTCTAGAACGTACAGCTTACGTTCCTGTTTGAGGACTATCCTCAAGTTCCTGTACCAGTCCAGGAAATTAGCTCCAGTGAGCTTGTCCTTCTCAAGGACAGATCGCAGAGAGAGAGTATTCGCGTTTGAAGACATGACAATCTACAACAGATAAATGCAGAGAATAAATATCATATTCTAGTAATCATCTAATTAGGCCTTTAATTAAATGATGCTCCCACTAAATTATAGGAATTTTGGTGGAATCAAGTCATTGGAGTGGTCAAACCACACTACTAGATCCGTACCAATTTACTATAATTTATGTGGGACAAGATCCACATCATACTATGTCTTGAGTTAGCTTTGGCTAAATCGCCCAAGACTTAGTATGATCGGTAGATAACTAATTTATCAATTACATCTCTATGCAACTCTTGTTTATAGGATCAAGATTTAACGTTTACGAATAATCTTGAGTTAGCTTTGGCTAAATCGCTCAAGACTATTTAAAACGGTGATTTTGTCCTACCCTTTCCAACTATTGGAATACGCCTATAGCTTTACTCGATCCAATTGAGTTAACTAGTTACTCAATCTGATTGAGCTCGATCTAACCCGAGCCGTGATAGGCGGGACCAAGGTTGTCCCTCCGCATCCTACCAAGATTAAATGCGTTGCTCTGCTTTGGCAGAATCGACAAGCGCATATGATCGAGGTAGTGATGGGTATCAGGGCCCGGTAGGCGTTTACGAGTTGATTCGATTTTAGATCTAATCTAATCGAGGATGTGCATCACATCTAGGCATTTATGAAATCTAATTTAATCCTAAATGTGTATTAAGTGCACATCAAAATGTGGTTCCCACATTACTTGTGCATCTCATACACTTAAGTTTATTTTTACTATTCTACATTATCATGCATCATATACATCACAAGCAAAGCAATAATAAAAATAAACATAAGTGACTTGGTCATGGCCCTACTAAGACCCTCTCAAGCCAATGAGAGGATCCGATGGTCAACCTAGGTCTAGCGGCTTCTCCAAGCGCTTCCTCTTGACCGTCTTGGTGTTGTCGGCTAGTTCTCCGAAATTTCCGTCGTCTTCACTTTTGTACATTATAAATTTTTATACTCGAGTTACATTCGAGTCTAAATACGAAATACAATAGAAATAAAATATTAAAAGCCGACACGCAGGTCGCAAACACAATACAACACGCACATGTACAAAAACGGCGCGCAGGTCGTATTATGAATTACAACACAATTTTAATCTTATTAAAAATTGGGTTTTGGGCCATGACCATCATACTACTGTACATAATTCAAAATTATGTAATTTTACAGATTTTATATAATTTTTCTACTGATTTTTAGAATTTTTCGAGTCACAACTCCACGGCGGTCCCGGTAAGCGGGTTTCGGGCGTAATCGCGAGACAAGGCCCCTTGCGGGGTTAGGGGCAGCGCCCCTACTCGTGAAATAACCTTCACGAGTGTCTTCTTGCGATTATACAGTGCCTTTACCCGCTGTCCCAAAATCTATTTGGGCGAAACTTGCCGTTTCGATGAAGTTCTTCTCGGTGGCAAAGTCTACAAGTGCTTCGCACTCGTCGTTTTGCCTCTACGAGAAAAATACTCAAAAAATCCTAAAATTTAGAAAAATTACAGAAGCATAAAATTATCTAAATTTTGTATCTAATACAAAAAAAATAAAAACCAAAACGAGCACAAGCTTCGCTCGTGGCTCTGATACCACTGTAGCGTTTTTCTCGGGCCGCGAAAACCGCTTTTTCGCGTCGCAGAAACCCCGAAAGCCCCAATAGAAAGGATCCGAGCGAAGAAAACCATTTCAAAAATTTATGAGTGCTCGTTTACATGCTTTAAAACCGATCTACAACCTAGATCTATTAGAGAAGAGAAAAACTACCTTCGATGTGTGCCCCGCAATTCCCGCTCGCACCTCGGTTGGTGTGGGATCTCAAGGATGCAAAGTAGCAACCCTCTAGAAGTATCCACACAAGCAAGAGAGTGGAGAGGAGAGCCCAAAAGTGTGCTAGCACTACTTGGGGTCTCGGCAAGATGAGAGGAGAGGGAGAGCAAAACCAAACAAAACCAAGTGAGGAGAAGAATGAATCACACCCCACAAAAAACACCTTTTGTGTGTTTTAATGGCCGGCCATTTAATGGCCATTATTGGCCATTAAGTGGCCGGCCACCACCTTTGGTAACCCCCTATTTGAATTCAAAATACAAATGGGGAGGTTACTTAGCCTTGATGATGATGCCAAGTCATCACTTGGTCAAGTCAAGGTGATGTGGCTTGAGTCAAATCAAACTTGCCTCTTATGGACTTTCCATATTTAGCCAAAGTCAAACTTTGACTTCATTACTCTCTCATAATTAGATTCATCCAACACTTGGATCAAACTCGAGTCCAACTCAAGTTGTCTAATTTGAGTTAAGTCAAACTTGCCTTTTATGGACTTTCCATATTTAGCCAAAGTCAAACTTTGACTTCATTACTCTCGGTCCATCATATGGACTTATTCTCCATCTATTGCTCTATGTGTGTGACCCTATAGGTTCTTGTAACATTGGCAATGCCCTTAAACCTATTTAAGGACATAAGCAATGAGAGGTATCTAGCAACACATCATTGCTCCCCAAGTTACAAGAATGTCGAGATCCAACATCACCATTGTGACTAATAATTGTGACCATCACAATATGTGACAACGTCCTTTTATCCTCAATATCTAGATTGATCTTTCATGAGGCATAGACCGTGTCATCCTCAAATCAATCTATATGTCTTGATCTCCAAGTAGACTCACTATAATCAAATAAGCTCAATATCTAATATTGCCTTATTTGGGCATGGCCATGTACTTAGTGGTCTTACTCTATCAAGAACGAAGATATCACTCCCGTCATATAGGAGGGATAGATCTCATCTACATTACTCACATCCCTCCGCATAATTTGTTACAAACCCAGTAATCGCCTTTATAGTCCACCCAGTTACGGGTGACGTTTGACGAAGCCAAAGTACGTAACTCCTTATGTAAGGAACTATCGTAACTTCAGATCTAGGACTATAGTCATACTAATAGTCACATGAGAAAGTATATGACACTCATATAACGATCTATGATACTTTCTCATGGCGGGCCATTCAGTATACATTCTCTAATGTATACCCATGTGTCAACTTGATATCTCATATCCATGACTTGTGAGATCAAGTCATCATGTTGACCTACATGCTAGTCTCTATGCATTAACATTGTCCTTGAATGTTAATACTTGACTAGGAATAATTAAGAGTAGTGTTCTCTATATCATCTCACTATCGATTCAACTAATTGATTGATATAGATAAGAACCTTCTACTCAAGGACGTTATTATACTAAGTTATTTGGCACCAATACACATAAGTACAATAACCATAAGAAATGCCTTTATATATAAGAAATATATATACAAGAATATGACACAATGAGTCCAAAAAGTAATCATCATATGATTGGCTCTATGGCTCTCACTAACACTATATACTCACAGTAGGTGGAGTAGAATGGGCCAGTAGTTAAAGTTTTGTAATAATCTTCAATATTATCTATAATTAAATTATTATCTAGGAGAAAATTATCCTCAGATATATTTTCAACATTAATCTCTACATTATCTTTAAGATTTTCAGAATTAATTTTTGAATTATCCTTAAGATATTCAAATTTGAATTCGGATTTATCCTTAGGATTTTCACATTTGGATTCCGAATTATCCTTAGGATTTTCAAATTTCGGTTTCGAATTATCCTTATGATTAATTATGTCTGAATTAAAATTATCAGAACTAATTTTATCAGATAAATTATCAGAATTAATTTTATCAGATAAATTATCAGGATTAATTTTATCAGATAAATTATCAAGATTAATTTTATCAGATAAATTGTCAGGATTAATTTTATCAGAGAAATTATCAGGATTAATTTTATCAGATAAATTATCAGGATTAATTTTATCAGATAAATTATCAGGATTAATTTTATCAGATAAATTATCAGGATTAATTTTATCAGATAAATTATCAGGATTAATTTTATCAGATAAATTATCAAAAATAATTTTATTAATTTCTAAATTAATATTCTGAATTAAACAATTAATTTCTAATATTTTGGTCATATTCACGTTATGTAATTTAGCATGCAAAAAGTTAATTTTACTATGCAGTAAATCTACTTTATCAGAAAAATTAACTATTTTATCACATGGCAGTGCAGGACCTTGTAAAATTTTTGGAACATAAATTTTTCGTACCTTTGCCGGACATTTGTTTTTGTAGTGTCCGAATTTTTCGCACTTGAAGCATCTGATATGGCTTTTATCTCTCCGGACTCCTGGCGCTGGTGCCCCCTTTGCCGCCGGTGATGAACGATTTTTACGAGTAGGGCACTGATTTTTATAGTGCCCTCTCTCCCTGCATGTGAAGCATGTAATATGAAATTTAAAAATAGACATTTAAATAAAATATACCTGATTCACCCCTGGGCTCCCCCTCAACTCCTGGCGTCGTTGCTCCGTCGGCGGTTAGTCCGGTGAAGAGCGGCTCAGCTCTGATACCAATTGTAGGACCGGTGCCGTCGATAGAGGGGGGGGTGAATATCGACCGTTCAAAATCTTTCGGAAATCTTCGTAAAGCTTTCGTTCGTTCTAGACTTAAAATATTAGTAGCGCAGCGGAAAATAAATAGAACGAAAAACAGAGCAAAAGACACAGCGGATTTTTACTTGGTTCCCAACCCCCCAGGGTCAGTACATCCAAGGCCTATGCACGGGAACGCCCGTCCACTATTGGTCTCCTTCCGGACTTTCCGGAGGCGGAGAAACCCGACTTACAGTGCAATATTACAATCAATAATATAGAAATTTAAGTACGGTAATTAACAAAATGCAAACCAACAAGACAAGGATGAAGCTCGGCCAATCTGGACCTCCGAAGTGCCGCGCACTTCCTCCAGGAGCCTCCCGGTCGTAGAACCTCGTTTCTAGTGTGTTGCCGTTGGTCAGAATGATTAGAACAGTACTTGGAAGTCGTGTCTGAAGCAGAGGGGTCGAAGCCCCTTATATAGGCCTCCTGGGGGTGCCCCGGACGCTGGGGGCGCCCCGGAAGACTCGGTCAACCCTTATCCTTGCGCCTACCTCGCCGCAGGTGATAAGATCATTGACCAGGGCACCCTGGATGCTCCGGGTGCCCCCGTGAGAGCTTATCCTGTGTTCTGGCTTCGAAACAGCAAAACAGCTACGAATCCGGGCGCCCCGGACGCTCCGGGCGCCCCGGACGCTCCGGGCGCCCCGGACGCTCCGGGCGCCCCGGACGCTTCGGGCGCCCCGGTTGACACTTGTTCTGCCTGCTTCACCGTACATGCCTTTTTAGTACTGCCTGGGGGCGCCCCCCTTGCTGGGGGCTCCCCCCTTAAAGCCTGCAAGACCACTTTTTGTCTGGTTTACCTGCTTTGTCTCCGGTTCTTGATACCTGCAAGATACACAAACACAAAGCATAGATACATGTGATGTTAGCCTTAAGGACTTGGTTCGGACTTTGGATTTGCACGAAACCCTAGGTCGAACAGGCATGAGTTCCTATCCCCGAGAACTCGCCCTTCACCTACTCCTTTCAGGAGATGGTTGCCACCCAGTCCTTCGGGTGGACTTTTGCTTAGCTTCCGATTACTCCGGATCTCGAGACGCCCGAACCCCGACCCGTCTCTACTCCTGTCCTTAGTCATCGCTCAGCTAAGTTGCTCAGTCCCTTGGACCAAGACTTCATTACCTAGCTATCCTTCGCCAGGTGCCTAGCAGTCCTTCGCCAGGTCTTCATTCCCTAGTAGTCCTTCGCCAGGGGCCTAGCAGTCCTTCGCTAGGTCTTCTATTCCTAGCATCCCTTCGCTAGGTGCCTAGCAGCCCTTCGCTAGGTCTTCTATGCCTAGTAGTCCTTCACTAGGTACCTAGCAGCCCTTCGCTAGGTCTTAGGGTTACGATACCTAGCAGCCCTTCGCTAGGTGCCTAACAGCCCTTCGTTAGGTCTTAGAGTTTTGATACCTAGCAGCCCTTCGCTAGGTGCCCTAGCAGCCCTTCGCTGGGACTTAGGGTTTCGATGCCTAAATTAACTAGGACTTTTCTTCAGCTTAGTTTACTTCACTCTTACTCCCCTTTGTCTGTTCAATATATCACTGACTTAAGTGTATTGTCAAACATTAAAACACTTAAAGAGGAATATCATTGATGCAACTTGCACCAACAATGACATCATGTGCATATTGTGCATTGTGTATTTGCTTGTGTTTGCTACACTTATTTGAGCTATGATTGTTGCATTTGATTGACATGCATATACGATTTTGATTTGCATTTTATTATATGATCTGGATATGTTCGACGGTATTAGCAGTTTATGGAGGTGTTAGGGGGATTGCTGATTTTGGCCCCTACTTGTTACATGGTTTTTAGGTATGTTTTATTTGTATAGATGCATTTAGTCTATGCTCTTTTTTCCGGAGACTGTATACCTTTTGTTTTCTTTATACTTGTTTTACCCTTTTTTATACCATGCATTTATCTGTTCTTATACCCGCAGAGTTCCACCCGGAACTCACCACCCTCATTCTTCTATTTGTTTCAGGTAGACGATAGTCGCGTCTCGTGCCGCTAGGAGAGGATCCAACTGTCAGTCCCCAGTCTTGAGTAGGTTATTTCCGTTTTCATTCTCTCGACGTGTTTTATCGTATTGGGGTCGTGTTAGTGTTATTTCATTTTGGTTTTGTTATTATTTTGGATGATATTCGATTTTTCGTTAGACGTGTATTTAATCGCTTTTGCTGGATTTTGATTTGTTGTATTTTAGTTTACGAACATTTATTTATTTCGTATATCATTTATTATGTAAAATATTTAACTGCATGGTAGTGGTATTTTCTTTTATTTCTAATTGTGTAGATCCCAGCCAAGTGTGGTTGAGCGTTTAGTATGTGTTGAGGTATATGTATTAAGTTTCAGATTATCCGTCGTACAGGGAAGGTGTTGCCCGATTTTCGAGTAAGCACGGGCCTCTGGGGGTGTGATAATAGGGTGAAACTCGCTTGCATGAACCCTAAAACTACTCAAGAGAAAAAAAAAGGAGGGCAGGGTTTCTCTTTCTCTCTCTTGGCAGTGCAGATAGTTACACCCGGAAATTACATGGAAGTATTCATTAATACTACAAGTAAACAAGAACATCAAGAATGCAATCCTCCTAAGGGAAAAACTTGATTACAGAACCTACCGCCACCGGGGCTATGGTGCAACGGTAGGGCGACTAGTCGCTATCCCAGGCATTCGCGGTTCGATCCCCATCTACGGTGCATTTGTAGGAATTTTTCCTCCAAATGGGGCGCGAACCCTGGGACGCTGGGCTTCTAGACCGCCCATTGCGAGCGCTTCCCGATTTACCCTTGCGGCCGGTGGGAAACTTCCGTGTAACCGGGCCGGTCGCCCGAGGTTGGTTGGAAAAACCTCGTTAATCATTTTTTATTACAGAACCTACCAACCGAGGGATAAGAGAAAGAGGCCGGGTCTCTCTCACATGCGAATTAGAAGCTCAGATCTGCAGCGACGGAAATCACTGAGGCGATAATAGATAATCGCAATTAGAATTGAGTGATCGATTAAAAATTTAACCGTTCGAACCAATTAAACCGAAATCGAAGAAATCAAAAAAATTTCAAATTAATCACACAATCCATCTTTCCAACAAAAATAAAACAAACCGAATTGATAAATTAAACATTAATTAATTCGATCGAAAATCGAATAAACCAAACTATGGTGCAGCTATAGTTCGATCCAGTAGATAATATCAGTTTAATTAAATTAGGAGTTTTAAAATTGAAACTGAATCAAATTATTTGAAATAATCAATTTTTTAAAATAAATTTTTAAAATAAACACTATTAAATTCGATCGGTTCAGTCAATTAATTTGATTTAACTAAACTTTTGATCATCCCTAATTAAGCACAATGTGTGAATTCATGTTTGATCTTCTAAAGAAATTTTGGGGCTACGGTGCAATGGAAGGGCGAATAGTCGTTATCTCAAGTATTCACGTTTTGATCTTTAGCTACGACATATTTTGCAAGAATTTTTCCTCTAAATAGTGCGCAAACCCTGGGACGTTGAGTTTTTGGAATGCCTGCCACGAGCGTTTTCTGATATACCCTAGCGGCCGGTGGGAAACTTCCATGAGGTCGGGTCAGTCATTCGAGATTCGACATTATCCAACCTCGTTAATCAATTTTTTTAAAAAAAAAAATTGGAACAAATGGTGGGTTTTATAGAAGGTTCAAAGCTGGCCAACAAAAGAGCATTTCGATTAAGTCAGACGACCTAATCGAGCTAAGGTAGAGAAGAATGATGATCCGATAGGAACAACTAATTAAATTAGTTGGGTAAATAAGTCATGCAGGTCAAGAAGTTCATGTTGATATTTTGATTAAGCTTAATAATTGGGCTTTTTACCAAAGGGCGTACCTAAGAATTGGTAATTACCAAAAGGCATACCATGGTTTCTTTTTTACCAAAGGGTACATCCCTTTTAGTCAACTTCCTATTATACCCCTCCCGCCAAGAAATGGCTTTCTCAATTCACAATTTCGAGACATCCGAACCATTTTATTAGTAAAATAATATTTTGTGGTTCGGATGACCATGGAGTCGAATTTTTCTCAGTATATATATATATATATATATTTATATATTGCACAAGTCGATTCATCACGAAGGTACATATATATTTCTACCTTGCACAACTCGATTCGTCACCAAGGCACCTGAGGAAGATAGGTGTTGAAGGAGAAAAAACAAGCAATAGTTTGGTAACAAATAGAAATAGTAATGTACGTATGATTGTCATCTTTAATATGGTATCAGACCTAGTTTTATACATGATAAACTCTTTTTACTATTTTTATGTTTGGAGAAGGACTCTAAGGGTGTCATGCATTACATAATTAGGGTTCTCTGAAATTTTTTAAACTTAGGATAAATTAATGCTTGAATTTGACCTAGGGTGATATCTTACCATATCAGGCCCTAGGAGGGCCTGAAATCAAATGATAGGAGAACCTGAAATAAAAGAACTTCAGGCCCTAGGAGGTCCTGAATAAAAGGATTTTAAACCCTCCGAGGGTCTGAAATTAAAGGATTTTAGGACCTGGGAGTGCATGAAATCAAAAGATTTCAGTCCCTAGGCGGGCCTAAAATAAAAGGAATTCAGGCCCTCCGAGGGCCTGAAATCTTATGATTTCAGGCCCTCGTAGGGCCTGAATTCCTTTTATTTCATGCCGTCAGGCCCTCCTAGGGCCTTAATTATGATTTTCAAAGTTTGCTAAATGTAATTATAATTTATTTTTCAGGGATGATAATGTTGTTGACGAAATTCTCTCTGAGATATGGAATACTCTTGATGATAATGCTGTCATGGGGAATGGAGCAGAAATAGCCAGTAATAATATTCCATTATCTTCCCAATATGGTGATAATAGAATTACAAGGAATTTGACATTTGATCTAAATGAAGAAGCAACTAATCTAGAAGATGAGGGTCTGAATTCTTCTACAAGAGTTGTTGAATTCTTTCAGCCAACTTGGAGTGGGGAGGAAGAAATTGAAATCCGAAATGCAGATGAATTACAACCCAGTACAAGTGTAGTAGAATTCCAAGCTGATGATATGTAGATTGAGCAATATGAATTCCCCCCAGATCAGCACAGTGACTTAGAGGAGGAGTTTCCATTAGCTGAAGATCCTTATATTTTGAATTCTCGATTGCTTGTTGGGCCAATTGGAGAGGTAGAGGCAAGAGACGAGCATGAATTTTTTGTGAGGCAGATATTTCCATCTAGAGAAGAATTCAAGAATGCACTTGTCAAACATGCCATGGTTAAGCATATGAGATATAACCCAGTTGACATTCGAATAAATAGAGTTAAAGCAGTCTGCTTCAACCAACCATGTACATGGAGAGTAGTAGCAAGGGGGGAAGTAGAATTTACTGTTACAAAATATGTAAAGGAACACCAATGTGAAACTGTTAGGGAAAGTGCTGATCCTCATGCATGCTCTTCATCATTTGTTGCTTCTTTTGTTGAAGAGCAATTTCTTCATAATGAACAATACAAACCAAGTATGATTATATCAGATATTAAAGCTAGATTTGGAGTGACCATATCATACAGAAAAGTATGCATAGGTAGGGAGAAAGCAATGAAAAAGGTTGTCGGAGATTATGATGAGGCATATAGAGATCTTCCATAATATCTGCGTGAGTTAAGAGCTAGAGATCCTGAAACTTATGTGGCACTATGCAAGAATGGTGACAATCAGTTCCAGCAATGTTTTTGGGGTTTTGGTGCTTGCCGAAGGGTGTTCAGGTCTTATTTGCGTAAATTTATCGGAATTGTTGCCACACACCTAAGAGGAAAGTATCCGAGTGTATTGTTGATTGCTACGGCGATTGATGGTAATGACAATGTTCTCATAGTTGCCTTTGCAATAGCTGAAGTTGAATGTGGGTCTGCATGGGAGTGGTTTTTGGAGCATACAAAGAGGTTCTTTGCTGTCGATGATCACTCAATCATCATAGTATCAGATAGACATCGAGGCATTATATCAACAGTTAGAAAAGTATACACAAACGCGCATTATGCTTTTTGTTGCCACCACATGTCTTGTAATATGGTAACTGATACTGGAAGTAGAGCTGCTTTAGGTTTGTTTTGGGCAGCAGCACGTGCCAACACAACACTCCAATATGATATGATAATGCAGATAATGCTTGAAAAATATCCAGATGCCCATAAGTGGCTTCAGATCATTGACCCTAAAAGGTGGGCAAATGCACACTTTACTAGGAGAAAGTACAGAATGCTTACCACGAATTGTATGGAGAGCTTAAATGCTTTGTTCAAGTCTACACGTGAGCTTCCTATAAATAGGTTCATTGATACTACTAGAAGAAAAGCAGCTCAATGGTTCTTTGACCGTAGAGAGGAAGTCTCCAAATGACATGTTGCTTTGACACCTCATGCTACAAAAGAAATGGATTCAAGGAGAGAGAAAGCTAGAGCTTATAAAGTTCACCCTTACTCTCAATCAGAAATGGAAGTAGAAACATGGGGCACTTCATACATTGTTGATTTGGAAAAAAAAATTTGTCATTGTGGGGAGTTTCAAATTTCAGGACTCCCTTGCTCACATGTTATTGCCGTAATCATTCACAGGAACATGGATACACTGCCATATTGTGAGCATTATTTTTATTCAGAAACTTGGAAGTGGGTTTACATGGATCGTATTTTCCCTTGTAGAAGCAAGCAGTTTTGGCCTATGGGCGTAAACGACATTATAGTTCTCAGTCCCCGTAGCCTTGTGCAGCCTGGTAGACGAAAGGAGGCACGGATTGAGTCCAGACACAATGAAAAGGTGAAACTAAAATGCAGCCGATGTAAACAACTTGACCATAATAGAAGGACATGTAGAATGCCGCCAGCACCAAGGTCTTAAGTTAATTGGTATATGTATTGTAGGAATATTCTGATTGAAGTGTATATTTTATAAGCAGGAGAAATGAATGTATATATTTTGTATATTGTACATCCATAGTATTGTCAAAATACTAGTTGTTGTTAATGTTGTGACTTGAAGAAGTATTCAATATTATAATACATTTCACCTTGTGTAATTCAATGTAAGCAGAAAAGATCAGTCCTGAAGTCCTCTGATTTCTGAACCCACAATAATGTTATTTCAGGTCTTCAAGTCATGAAGTCCTCTGTTTTCTGAATATCTGTCATTTGAGCCCCTCTGATTTCTGCTTTGTTGATTCATTGTTCTATGCCAACTGATACTGTATCAACACGTAATTGATAATCATTACGACTACGTTTGGAAACCAAAAATACCATCTCGTAGCTGAAATACCATCTGATAGCTAAACTCTAACTACTGATAATGAGTTTTGAGAAATCCAAATATCTTAGGTCCATCATGCAAACCTCCTTCTGTGCCAAATTTTGAAAATATGAGGTCATGATGTGCATGGAATCCAATTGATGGAATCCAATTGTGGTATGCAATGCCTTGTATTTAGGTAGTCTCGAGGTGCAACCTTCTTGTTTCATTATTAAAATGTTGTCAGAACATGTACATTTATATAAAAGATTACCGTATAAGTATTTAATCATACTTGTAAGCAAGTTTTATTAAATTTTTTGTAATCTGATTTCAGACCCACGTTAGGCCTGAACCAGAGGATTTCAGGCCCAACGTGGGCCTAAAACAAATAATGTTCAGGCCCTGCGTGGGCCTGAACATTATTGATTGAGGCCCAGCGTGGGCCTGAAATAATCTCATTTCAGGTCCACGCTGGGCCTGAAATGAGATTATTTCAGGCCCAGCGTGGGCCTGAATCAGTTTGTTTCAAGCCCTGAGTGGGCCTAAAATTAGATTGTTTCAAGCCCACTGTGGGCCTGAATTTAAATTATTACAGTAAAAGCAAGGTTCAATATTACTTATGGTATCGACAACAATTACAGATTATAGATTATATATTACACAAAAACAAGGATCGAAAGCAATATTTCATTGAATTCAAAAGGATTACATACATTATAATTACAAATATACAATGTTTGTCATGACACTTACATATGCATTGTATCAACAAAACCAATATTTACAGATTTAGCTTCTAGAACTTGTCTCTCATAATTTTATATCCCACCTGAAATTGATAAGGTTTCATTTGCTTTTGGCTAAACTCTGTAGATCTTTGAAAGACCAGACTTTCAGCATACAGCATAATGAAAAAAGCACAATCTAACCTGAAAAAAATCAATATTGTCATTGTTGTCATCTTATAAATCCAACCATGAAATCAATTGTTTTTTTTAACAAAAAATGACATGATCTTACGATCTACTTTGGGTGGATCCTTGTACTACAATTTGATTAAAGTCTTTCCCCGATATGGAAGACAATCCTTTATTCCATATCTTGTAATATGACCAGTTCAAATTTTTGAAAAATGCCACCTACACAGAAATTACATTAGTAACAATTATATTGTATTTAAACTTTTTGTAAAGGTTTATATATAAAATAAAAAACTTACAGTTTTTTCAAATTTGGCAGTGTACCCTTCTGTGGTGCCGAGAGAATTATAATGATGGATACTACCTTCCTCGAGGTCAATAATCAATGGATGCCAATGATGATCTTCATTATTTAGAGGACAGATGATATATCTAATTGGCTTATCTGTATCAGTAGCAATTGTTTGTTCAAATGTTGCAGCGTGAATCACCTCAAATAATTCCTATGTTTATTAAAAAGGAAGTTAGTGGACTAAATCCTAGAAAAAAACAACAAAATAACTTGCTAATTGACTTACATCTAACCCCACCCCACAGAATATGGAGAGGTGGTATGGTGAGTTACAGGATTTTGCTTCATTTATAAGAATTGTCTAGTATGTATTTATGCAATCTCCGATGGTGTAGTCATTCCAATCAAATATTGTCAAAAATGATTGCATATCTAATGAAAAGGTCCCATTGGACCATACTGGATTATTCTGATACCTATATGAACATAATATAAATAACTTAATAAGAAGTTGAACGAATAAATTTTATTAATGAATGACAATAATCATCATTGTTTTACAAATTTATGCAATCGCAATATCAACTAACTCACTTTAATTTACTAAGCTTTAATAAGGTTTCAACAATCTCTACATCTTTATTCTTCTTTTAAAATGCCCTGGCATTCTTCAAGATTTTGCTTTCCACCTTTTGAATTTCTTTTGCTTTAGTTGCCTGTTGTTCAGATATGTTTGTTTGGGTTGAGGTCGCAGATTTTGTTATTTGCATTGTAGTTTGTGACATTGATTGGGCAAGAGCCTCGTCATCTTCATCTTCATCTTCATCCTCATCCTCATCCTCATCCTGATCCTGAACAACTTCTTTGCCCTTGCCTTTGGCCTCATTCGTTTAGTTCGACCTCGGTTGACAAAACTTGTATAGTCGCTACACAATTTCTTTTTTCCTTGTGTCAACTGTTTTTTTTTACTTCCACCAGGGTCTTGTTGTTTCTTCGATTTTTTGGAAGCTGGTTGCTTTGAAGATGATCTTTTTGGAGTCATCCCGAACTTAGCAACCATCAAACAAAAATTATTTGACACAAACAAATATAACACTTAGATTTCGTTCATAAAGAGCCTCCTTATATTCGGTCGGTGAGTGAAGACTATCTCTAACCCTAGGTTAAAAGCAAAAACTAAAATGAAAAACTAAATGTGAGGGTACGTACTAGTCCGATGAGGAGGACGTCGCCCACACGACTCCAATTGACAAAAGCACGCTACGTTCAAATGCCAAGAAACAGGAGCTAGAAGACGATTGCTTACCACTAGGCTCCCGAGCACGCTTTAAACCTCGATCACTGCTGGGCCTGATATAATAGGATTTCAGGCCCAACACGGGCCTTATTTTGTATATGTATTATTTATTAATTTAAGTTATATTTATTTGTATTTGAAAGATATAACATCTATATAACATTTACATTTATAACTCAACGATATAACATCTGTATTATTCCTTGTTCATACATTACTCTGATTTATTTATAATTTTATTGATTTTGTATTTATATGTATTTTTAGAGTTTGTGAAATGAACATATTTAAGAACCACCCTGGGCCTGAAATCAGAGATATTCAGGCCCCCACCGTGGGCCTGAATATCTCTGATTTCAGGCCCACCATGAGCCTGAAATATGAGATATTTAGGCCCAACGTCGACTGAAATTTGTTTTCTAGTTTAAAAAAATAAATTCATAATTATTTTTCATGATTTATTAAATTTTATATTTGTAGGGGTAAACTTTTAAATAATTGTACAAGTTTAAATAATCTTTTAATACTCTAATGGTTATAAATTATGTTGAAATAGAAGTTTTAAAGGTCTATCAGTGGGTTTTCACCTAAACCCACTGATGGACCTAGGATATTTGGATTTTTGAAAACCCTATATCAATAGTTAGAGTAGAGCTAGGAGATATTATTTTTGGTGTCCAAACTTCTAATGGTTATATATTATGTTGCAAAAGTAAACTGTAACGACCCGGCCTCTCGGCCCCTTTGGCGGCCAAAATCAACATTTGGCAGCCCAACAACCTGGCCTCTCGGCCCAACAACCTGGCGACCAAATCAACATTTAGCGACCCAACAATTTGGCCCCTTATGTCGTCAACCAACAACCGATGTCGACGAGCATCGACCGGGCCGTTACTCACTAGGACTTTCCACCCCTGGCTAGTGGATTTTTGCCTTCCTCAGGATTCAAACTCTAGACCTCCAAGCTAAGTACTAGAGTTTATGAATCCTGATAGCCAAGTGAGCGCGACTCACCTGACTCTCAGGATTCATAAACTCTATTACTTAGCCTGGAGGTCTAGAGTTCAAATCCTAAGGAAGGCAAAAATCCACTGGCCAAGGGTAGAAAGTCCTAGTGAGTAACGACCCGGTCAATGGTCGTCGACATCGGTTGTTGGTCGACGACATAAGGGGCTATGTTGTTGGCCCGCCAAATGTTGATTTGGCCGCTAGGTTGTTGGGCCAAGGGGTCAGGTTGTTGGGCCGCCAAATGTTGATTTTGGTCGTCAAAGGGGACGAGTGGTCGGGTCGTTACAATAAAAAGGCGCCTTTTATTGTAATGACATGACCCCTCAGCCCCTTTGGCAGCAAAATCAACATTTGGCTACCCAACAACCTGGCCCCTCGGCCCAACAACTTGGCCTCTTGGCCCAACAACCTGGCGGTCAAATCAATATTTGGCGGCCCAACTTTGACGACCCCTTAGGTCGTTGACTATTGGTCGTGTCGTTACTCACAAGAACTTCCCACCCCTGGCCAGTTGGGCCGCCAAATATTGATTTGGCCGCCAGGTTGTTGGGTCGAGGGGCTGCGCTCACTTGGCTATCAGGATTCATAAACTCTAGTACTTAACCTGGAGGTCAAGAGTTCGAATCCTGAGGAAGGCAAAAATCCACTGGCCAGGGGTGGAAAGTTCTTGTGAGTAATGACACGGCCAACGATCGACGACCTAAGGGGTCGTCAAAGTTGGGCCACCAAATGTTGATTTGGCCGCTAGGATGTTGGGCCGAGGGGCCAGGTTGTTGAGCCGAGGGGCCATGTTGTTGGGCCGCTAAATGTTGATTTGGCCGCCAAAGGGGTCGAGGGGCCGGGTCGTTACATAAACTTTGTAGGTCTATCAGTAGGTATCCACCCAAACCCACTGATGGACCTAGCATATTTGGATTTCTGAAAACCCTATATCAATAGTTAGAGTAGAGCTAGGAGATGGTATTTTTGGTGTCCAAACTTTTAATGGTTATACATTATGTTGCAAAAGTAAACTCTGTGGGTCTATCAGTGGGTTTCCACCCAAACCCACTGATGGACCTAGGATATTTGGATTTCTAAAACCATATATTAATAGTTAGAGTAGAGCTAGGAGATGGTATTTTTGGTGTCCAAACTTCTAATGGTTATACATTATGTTGCAAAAGTAAACTTTGCAGGTCTATAAGTGGGTTTCCACCCAAACCCACTGATGGACCTAGGATCTTTGGATTTCTAAAAACCCTATATCAATAGTTAGAGTAGAGCTAGGAGATGGTTTTTTTGGTGTCCAAACTTCTAATGGTTTAACATTATGTTGCAAAAGTAAACTCTGTAGGTCTATCAGTGGGTTTCCACCCAAACCCACTGATGGACTTAGGATATTTGGATTTCTGAAAATCCTATATCAATAGTTAGAGTAGAGCTAGGAGATGATATTTTTGGTGTCCAAACTTCTAATGGTTATACATTATGTTGCAAAAGTAAACTCTGTAAGTCTATCAGTGGGTTTCCACCCAAATCCACTGATGGACCTAGGATATTTGGATTTCTAAAAACCCTATATCAATAGTTAGAGTAGAGCTAGGAGATGGTATTTTTGGTGTCCAAACTTCTAATGGTTATACATTATGTTGTAAAAGTAAACTCTGTAGGTCTATCAGTGGGTTTGGGTGACTGATGAACCTAGGATATTTGGATTTCTGAAAATCCTATATTAATAGTTAGAGTAGAGCTAGAAGATGATATTTTTGGTGTCCAAACTTCTAATGGTTATACATTATGTTGCAAAAGTAAACTCTGTAGGTCTATCAGTGGCCACCCAAACCCACTGATACGCCTATACAACTACAAATTTTATGTAGATTTTTATATATTTTTCTCACTTTATTATTTGTAAAAGAATATTGAGCATGAATTAATATTATTTGTCAAAGAATATTAGACCTGATATCAGAGCGGTTTTATAATTATCAGAGGACCTTTCATACTTGTTCAGGCCCAAAGTGGGCCTGAAATCAATTTATTTCAACCCCTACTTGGATTCCAGATTTTATCCCTATTTTAAAATAATTTTATATAATATTTAATCATGATTAAATATTATATTGATTTATAGAATAAAATTCAATATATATCTACAAGATGTGACAAAATCCTCTCATTTTATTTAATTTTTCAATTTTATCAACACAGTCTTACAGTTTATTAAACTTCAAACAAGTTTATTCAATGTATCGTAGACAAAATCTGGATACTACCTAAATACAAAATGCATAGAAATTTCGATTCCTTGCACATCCTGAAGTCATATTTTCAAATTTTGTTACAATAGGAGTGTTGTAAGTCCATCAGTGGGTTTCTACCGAAACCCACTGATGGACCTTCGATACTTGGATATGTCTATACTCGATATCACTAGTTAGAGTTAACCAAAGAGATGTTATTTCTGATGTCCAACCTTAGATCCAATCATTATCAGTTATGTTATCTTACCGTATCAGTTGACACACAACATTGCAGCAACTGGAGGTGAATCAACATCACACAATTATTTTGTTTTTCTTGACAATCAATTATATTCATATGACAACATCTACATAATCAGAATTTTCCATACAAATGGTGCTCAATCAACAGAAAAGGATTTTTTTGACAAGAATACATCGATATTTAGTCTCATGTTTTACAAAACATGTCCCTCAGAATATTAACTGTCAGATCAAATCTTATTTTCCTCATGTCTCCTTGTTTGAAATCCATCTTCTCATCGTATAGGAGACATCGAACGTATTGCATCACAAAAAAGACACAGTCCACCCTAAAAATAACAATAGAGTATTTTTGATTTCAATAAGTGGGTTTCTAAAATACTTTCATATTTTTAAACTCATCCTCATTTACTTACCTATGTTTTTGTTGGGGACATTTTTGACTAACGGAGGGCCAATTGTCCAAGGGATGATGACTTTGTAGATATGGATGAATAGTCGTAAGTTCCTCGCGACTATATTGTTTAAGTTCTTTTACCTGTAAAATATATCATGATTTTAATAATCACCATTAATGATGTTTTAGACAAACTGATTAACATATATATGAATAAAGGTTGCTCATCGCTGAGTCAAATTCATTCTTATATTTACGGCCACTAGCAAGAGAATTTAAATGATTGAAAGTCATGACTTCTGTATCCACCGCCAACAAGTGAAAGTGGGTATTATCACTGCACAAAGGTATTAAAATATATTAAAACCCTTGTTGTATCATATCAGTCTTCATCACTTGTTGCAGGGAAAACTTTCTTGACGATCTTATTGATGCCTAAAAAAATACATACACAAAATTATTAATAGCCAAATCATAATATTAGGTCTTCCACAATCTATCTTGTAAATTCATTTACATCACTTACTATGAAGAAGGTTGAACAATATATTGACTTGTTGTATGACCTACCACATGCGGATGCTCCGCTAAATAGAATTTTACAAAAGGCATCAATTACTTTGCCTTTTGTAAAAATCTCTCCATTGAGGATTTATAAGAATGAATGCAAATTCAAAGCAAATGATGCATCCTCTCAAATAAATTCAGATGCCAACCTGCCAAGTAAATTGATAAGATTATATATTAAAGAACAAGATATATTAACTAAACTATGTTTCGTAACTTACTTTAGATTCTCCAATTTATTTATCAGGTAGGCCACTTCTTTATCTTGATTTTTCTTCTTTAAATTCATAAAATGCTTCTTTACAAACTACATCGATAAATTTTCAAAACACTAATTAATGACCAAATTCAATAAAATTGAGGTATTTTATATGAAAGTAAATCACATACATCAATGCCTTGTTGCCTCATTTTGTATAGTTCGGAGGTCCTTCTTGTTTCCTCCTCTATGTCTTCTTCAGACATGACTTCTATTACAGTTATGGTTTCTCTTGCTTCATCCATATCCTCCTCACTAATTTTTCTTTTTCCCTTGTACATGACATTTGATATTTATTTCTTGCTCCGCTTCCCCTTTGGTAATAGTTGGTGTCATACTGGACTGTCAATTAGAGTATCCCTGTAATCATACCGAGTTCGGTCACATCCTCTCCTTGTTCTACAAGATACTGGATTAGAAAGAGGATCGACTACAGGATAGCTTTCTTGAGCCCCCATGCCCTTTATTTCAATTATTGAAAGTAATTCCTTAACCCTTTCATTCAAACAAATATTCTCCTCTGTTAGCTCCTTGATTCGGTTGTCTTTAAGAATGCATTCACCACATAGCCTTACATCTTCTGTGTCATCTCCTTGCAATGTCTCCATTGGTCGTGGAATGTCATCACCGATATCAAGGTTCTCAAAAATGTGTTCTCATGTAGGTTAGGAATTATTTCAACAATGACCTGTCAATTAACAAGTACACAAATGTTATTGCCTCTATATCAAACTAACATAGATCATAGTTTAGAATAATTATCTCTTCCGGCGAGAGTCGGTCGATAAGGGCCTTCACCCTACTAATATGCGAAGGAATATTCCTCCACTTATTTATTCGGGGTCCTTTAACATTGTATGGTTTTTGAATTGGTACATGCTCCAAAAACCATGCCTACACCAAGTTTTCCATCCAAATACATTAATGACAGCAAAATATTATAAAATTTAACAAGAAAATTCTACTCACTGCCAAAAGCCCAGCAAATCCCTTTAGATAAGGGAGGTTGGAGCTGGTCTGGTATCCCTGAGTTGATGAAAATAAATCCCCAATCTTAAATAATTATGGATACAAAAATTGATGGATAGCTTCCACCCAGTTGAATCTAGCAAGATTCTCATAATCATCTACTATATCTACAAGACCTAGAGGGACCTTATATGTACTAGCCAAAAATAAAACACAAACAAATATATATAAAATATAGAATTTACACACTAATAAAACATCATCATCTGATTCAACACTTTTTGAATAATATTTAAGTAATTCCTCAATTCTTGTTCTGGTAGGTTGTTTTTCTTTTGAGAAGTAAGTAAGATAGAGGTCACTCGATGCTTTAGTTGAATTAATAGGGACCGAAACACCACGGTTCACTATACCTAGTAGCAAAGCAACATCTTGTCTGGTGAATGCAACCGGTACACCTGAAACATTTAAAATATTTAGTTATCATCAAGAATATAGACTTCAAATGATTTCACTTTGGGTCTGAAATGATTTTATTTCAGGCCCACGTTGGGCCTGAAGTGAAATCACTTCAGGCCCTCGGTAGGCCTGAAATGATTTCACTTCAGGCCCTCGGTAGACCTGAAATGATTTCACTTCAGACCCTCGGTAGATCTGAAATGAAATGAGTGAAATGGATCGAAATTAAATCATTTCAGGCCATCTTTATCCCTGTTTTATCTTACTATAGATATTGTTTACAATTCATAACTAAAACTATTACCTGAGAATTTAAAAACTTGCGAGGTTGAATCCCAACTTTCAAATATATTCACCAAAATTTCACGGATATGCTGCAATTCTTGTATGTCCAAGAAAATACTGAAGGGCGACTCTTTGATCTTCGAATGTGTCGATTATTTAAAATTTGAAATGCTTCAAAAAAATGTTTAAAGTGACCTAAAACACTGCACTAATGTAATTTTTGTCCAAAGTCATCTGAAACCTACAGTTTTTATACATTACAAATTTGTTCAGCAAAAATAAGTTTAAACATGTGCACAAACTCTGCTGTTTTGACCTAAGACTATCGCTAACATACCTTGGTGGATAATGCCAAGGAAGAAGTCGCTGAAACAACCACAGACCTTTTTCCTGTCATTATCAAAAAAAAATAAACCTTGCAGAAACTCTAACCCCTACTTTGAATAGTGTCGGGCAGTCTGGACTTCAACGTTAACACTTACAGTTACAGCCGCCTCTGGGACACACACAAACACTTTGGAGACTTCCCTAGCTTTTGGTTGGGGGGACGGATTCGGGGATGAGCTCGCGACTATAACACAATGTCCATCACCTTTGACAATACCATTTATGTTGTTGCGCTGAGAGAGAAAGGAGAAAAATTCGACTTCATGGTCATCCGAACCATAAAATATTATTTTATTGATAAAGTGGTTCGGATGTCTCGAAATTGTGAATTGAGAAAGTCATTTCTTGGTGGGAGGGGTATAATAGGAAGTTGACTAAAAGGGATACGTCCTTTGGTAAAAAAGAAACCATGGTACGCCTTTTGATAATTACTAATTCTTAGATACGCCCTTTGATAAAAAGTCCATATCTTATAGGAATCGTACCGCATGGTCAATTGTAGATGGCTAGATGAAATACTTCCTTGATTTATCCCAAGAGATTCGATAAGAAATTTCTACAAGTCAGTTGATTGTCTCGGGATTAATTGAATCTTAAGAATACACCTGAGTTAGTTGAAGCTCTGAGTTATATACACCTGAGTTATATATATTAATATAAAATATATATAACATGTGATTTTTATAAGATGATGAGTGTTATAATACTCAACGGATGATGCCCTAAGCAAACATCATTTTTGTTTTTTTGTTTTTGTGTTTTTTGACCAGACATTTTTACGAAGAAACGGGACTGCAAGCCTGAACGAAACTGGTTCTGAGATCCACACTTAACTACGTTTGTTGCTCTTCCCGTCTCCTCACTCCTCGCGCGCTCTTGACCTTCATCTGCTGCTCGTCCCTTCCTTCGCTGTCTCCGAGATTCGTAACCAATTCGCATGGTCTGCCGCCACCAGGCATTCGGATGAACAGCCGTCTCCCAGAGCTTCCGCCTTCTGGTGCGGTTTCTCTCTTTTTCCTCCTTGATTATAGATCGGATTCAGATGGATCCCAGCGGGATCCATCAGATCTGGGGGTTTTCCGGCATATTCCAATGGTGTCCCCACACGTGTCATATGGCTGTTATATTTTAGATGAATCTAGTATCGTCGTCGGCCTTCCTGATCTAGATCGGCCAATTCCCTAAACTGTTATTCCGTCGTCATGTTATTGATTACTATCTTCTACTGGTTACTTTAGATAATTTTGTTATTTTCATTGTGTTGCATCACTGTTAGGTCTGCTCTATCTTGTTTTGGCTAATATTATTGATATCTACATGAAAACCATAACATTGTGTTCTTGCTCCTGGTTATGAGCGGCCTTTTTGTATGGGCACTGGCATCATCATTGTGCTAACTACTAACAGTATTATATTGTGCTTGCAGACAAGCAGTAATGATGCTCATTGTTGATGACCTGAACTTGTTTCACTAATGTTTGAAGTTCCTTTAGCTTCTGGTAGTAGTCCTCATCTTCGTCGTGCTGGTAGTAGACCTACTTTTACTGATCAAGGTGGAATGAAAATCAATTTGAAGCCAGCTCGTGTTCTCTCCTTTTTTGCATGGATTTCATGTGCATGTCACACATTTGACTTTGCATGTTTTAGTTCCAACTGAACCTGGGGTGAAGTTGACACTGGCTACTTTTTCTCACAGAGGTAGATGAGATGAAGGGTCCAAGCATAGCAGCCTCTAGTGTTACAATGATGCCATCGCCAATTTTTTTGTGGAGATTCAAGGTTATTTTTTCTTCTTTACTTTTCCAATTTGTTCTGCTTGCTGAGTCAAAGCATGTTTTTTCTTCTGATTTGAAAGCAATATCTCTGTATGCCCCATTTCTTTTCTCTGAAATAGGAAACTATACTTATTTCTAACGTAGCTTAATTATTTAGTTACTAACTTTACAAAAAAAATAAAAATTGTATAAAGCTGGTCAGTGGTAGCCTGTTAAAACGATAATTTAAATTTGTTAGCTTACAAGAAAAAGTTGATATGATAAAGGATCTATTATATAATTTTCCTCTTTATCATCTTTCTATATAAATCTCTTTTATAGGCACTTTTGCTTAAATTTTGAATAATTTTTGAAATACCTCAGTAACATAGATTAGACTCTAAAGCATTTCTCAAAGTATCTTTGTATGACAGGACCTTCTTGATGATCTATGTTTCCTTATACCACAGTGTCTCTCTTTCAAATCCATGTTCAATAAGTAAACTTTTCCAATTATCTTAATTGATGTGGCAAAAATGGTTAAACCTTATATGCCCAATTATCTTAATCTGCATCCATTATGGCTTGGCCATTATATGCATAGACTTGTACCTCACATGTTTGCTCCCCTCTCAGTTGAGATTCTGAAGGGTTATATGGCTTATGTGTACTTTTTGGAAGATTCTGGAATACTGTATAAGTTTTTAAGTTTGCTATTTTGCTAAGTTAGGAGGCTGTTTCAGGTTGTATTATTTCTATTATGGGGCATCACATGTTGCAAGGTCAGTTCTTAACCTTATCTGAATAAATATCACACTTGACCTGTATGATCAAGCAGTGGAAATATATCTCAGGCCTGTGGCTCACACATGTTGTCTGCAGGTAGGCTGGGACTCTGTAATGCGAATGAATGCAGATAAAAGAGATTTGTTTCTTTATGAGGCCTTTTTATATTTTAATCCACTTCTTCTTGTGGTAAGTAATCATGTAGCTAGGTTACGTCAAAGGCCATTTGCATTAGAATAACTCACTTTCTCATTCAAAATCTTTTTAATTTGACACTACAGACTTTGATGGTTTGGCTATGGGGTGTGAATCTTTGGGTTTTTTCTCGATCATCTATTAACTATGCAAAAGTATTTGATCTTGATCACGCCCATCTCACACATTGGGAAATATGGAAGGTATACAATATGAATTTCACATCTCAATGTGGAATCCTTGTTCGCACCTTGAGTTTTGCATACCATCTCTTAAACAAGCACTAGTCTTGGGTGTAACAACCTGCTGTTGATTTCTTCACTGACTTATGCATACAAAATAACAATTACATGCTAGTTCCTTTGTGTGCACAATGTTTCTAAAACTGAATATCCACAGCATAGCATCCTAGGATCATGCAGGATTTTGGCTTTGATGGAGGGTAAAAAAAATCT
Organism: Boesenbergia rotunda; assembly: GCA_024364735.1. Lineage (NCBI taxonomy): Eukaryota > Viridiplantae > Streptophyta > Magnoliopsida > Zingiberales > Zingiberaceae > Boesenbergia > Boesenbergia rotunda. Next base: position 353,528 of record JAGFNQ010001353.1, on the reverse strand, counting down.
GGTTTGCTATGGTTTTAATGGAGATTTAAAGAATTTTCTAGCTTTGTAAGTGTTTGATGCTGAAACATACACTTGACAAATGGCTTTACATGCTTGAAGGTAACTAAGTGATTCTGAAGTTTGGCAAGATGAATCAATTGAATCAATGATAATTGACCAAGGAAACTCTAGTTACTACATTTAACAACTAAATAACCTATTGTACGATTAATATTTAATAGTGTATATCAAGCTCAAAAGAGGGATAAGATCTATGTAGCTGATCTCAATAGTTTGGACAAATACAACTTGGTGATATGAAATTATACTTTAGGTCATTTAATGTGTCGATAGACATTTTATAAGATGGCCATGTGTATGTTAAGTGTGAAATAAATTATATGTTTCCTTTTCTTGCTCCATTCTTTTTGGTTGAGAGGAGGGTAGATTCATTGTAAGAAGAATGTTAACAAGGTGCAAGGACACTAGGATCCAGTCCGAGATCCATTGCAGCAAAAATTGCAAGACATTGTTAGAGAGAGTAGCTTACAAGTGTGACTTTCAACCTACGGGCTACTGATCGAGTCTGACCTTGTGACAACTTCGGTGTTACAGTAGTTCACATCATCTTGGTATAAATCTAAGTTTGTTTTCAAGTTTTGTATGTTTAATTTGTTGGTTCATAACTTTTCTACATATTCAATCTATTCATATGAATATCAGTATAGGAATTAAGACAAACTAGTACAGTTAATTTCTAAGACAAACTGATACTGTTAATTTATCTTATGATTCAAGCCAATATTAAAACTCAACAACAATAATTAATTTCGATTGCTTATTTCGAGGCATAGAAAAAACATTTAAAACCATCAGAAAATGTACGGACAAGGGTAGGAGTAGGGGAAATGAGTGTGGATCCAGTGTTTGACATGATTATATCTGAATTTTTTATGCATGATCAACAAGGATGTTGTGGGTCCCCAGAGTGTTGGTGCTAGAGTTCTGTTATTCAACATGGCTAAGAAGGGGGTATATAAAGAAACTAATAATGATCTGTCATCACAAGAAACCTTTCCCAATTCAAATATCTCACCAAGCTAAGTACTAGATATGCTTTGGTATCATATGCCAAAGTCTTGCTTTTGGTTAGGGTACATCTACATTTTAAAGAGAATCAGAAAATCACACAAGTGCATGTTTATATTAGTATGTGCACAAAATGTCTGATACTTGACATTGTAGATAACATGGTGCGTGGTGTCGCACAGAAGATCATGTTATCAGATTCCTTGCCGAAGTATAAGAAAGAGGCTCACAACCAAGATGGAGTTGGACAAACCATCGGGATGGTTGTAGTGTAATTAGGTGTAGTTTATCTTAACCATAGAATTACACTAGTGTATTTTGTGTACATTGAGTAGGACCAAAAGAGAGGTCATCCAATTTTTGTACTGACTTCGTAAATTGGATTATACCTCGGATAATATTATGGAGTACGATCTCTTAATCCCGAAATAATGATGGGCATATATTATTAATTATTATCGCTTTGATTTACCAATGGGTGAGATCTATTCTGTTAGATCGATAGGCCCGGTAAGTTGGGAGATAATATTAATAATATGATGTGCTGTTGATTATTGACGGAATCCGTGTCCTGGTGAGTCGGGATGATGATGCCCCCTTGGTGAGCTTAAAAAGGTCGTCATGTCAAATCTTGCAAGTGGACTATGGTCCGACATGATAAAAAGGTTGAGTGGTACTAATCAAGGATCAAGAAGATAATTAATTTAATTATCAGTAAATTAAATTAATTATCGGGCATACGATATCTTAAACATGGGGATATAGACGACTCGTAATATGTGGAGCCCATATGAAAATATGGGGGTTGGTGAGGAAGTACAATGGGATCCTTTAGTGGAATGGATCACCATTAGTGGATCGGGTTTGGATCCATTAGCGAGCAAGAACCAACTCCTCATAGTCTCTATCTTAGCCCTATAAATATCCCATAGGAGTCATGATACAAGGAGAATTAATCCCGGATTAATTTTGGAATTAATCCACACAAAACCCTTGGAATCTCTCTGTCTCTCCCAAAACAAATTCTCTCCTCTAGGGTTTTAGGTTGCGCCGGATCAAAGGGAGCAAGAAGACAAGGTCTTCTCCTCCTCTTTGGGTGTAGAACCTGAACGAAGGGGGCACCATCAGGTGGTGTTCGGTGGGAGAGAAAGGAAGGGAAGGATTGCCGACGGTGACCTCAAGTGGGAGGTTGCGGCGCCGGCGAGAAGAGAAAAGAAGGCTCAAGGAAGAGAGGTTTCGCACCCTTCTTCTTCTTCCTTTTTTCTCCATCATCTTGCTATCTTTCTTCCTCCTCGCTGTGCGCAAGCTGGGCGCGAGTAGGAGCCACCGGTGACTGGGAAGAAGGAGAAGTTCTTCCTCCCTTGGCCGGCGGCATTGAAAGAGAAGAGAGGTGAGGTTTCGGTTAGGGTTTGGAGGGAAGGAGAACCTTGTTTCTCTTCTTCACCTTCATCATCATCTTCCTCCTTGGTCTACTTGGTGGACGGTGCAAGGAAGGAGAAGCTTCTTCCTCCTTGAAGGGTCGCCGGCGGCAAGAAACCCTAGCTCTAGGGTTTCTTCTTGGTTGGCGCAAAGAAAGGTGGAGAGAAGAAGGATTGATTCAGAGCCTTGGTGATTCCGCGTCTTGGTAGATCGTCGCCCATACGACGTCCAGGAGGGGAGGGTCATAAGGTAGAAAACTGCGAGGTATAACTCTCCCGAGCTCCAGTTTTATTTTGCTATGTTTTATTTGTGCCATGATGCTTTGCTTCGTCATTTTATGCATGTTAGTTAATTATTTTGATTCATAATCATAGACAATAATTAATTAACTGGACCCCGAAGATAAACACAAAAACCGGCAATCCAAATCGTCGTTTTTTCCGCGGTTAATTAATCCGGAAAGTTACAAGGCCTTAACCATGGTTTTGGCTAAGTTGTAACTTGGATTAATTAACACGACGACGAGTCGGTCATTAAAGGGGCGGGTCTCTTTTCAGATTAAATTTTTAATCCGTAGACATAGAGAGGTCTCTCAGATACGACCCCGTGGTTGTCTTGGAAACCGCCAAGCCATACCCAACAGGTGCTAGAGTTCTGTTATTCAACATGGCTAAGAAGGGGGTTTATAAAGAAACTAATAATGATCTGTCATCACAAGAAACCTTTCCCAATTCAATATCTCACCAAGCTAAGTACTAGATATGCTTTGGTATCATATGCCACAACCTACTTAATCAAAAGATAAGTTTGTCGTAGTTCACTTTTGTACTGAATAAGAGTGTTGAAACCTGTTGATTTTTTGTAGGTCCTACCAACCCTAGCCTTCTTACTTAATCTTCACTAGTGATCCCAAATTCTATGCTATCATCTCTAGATCTGTCTGTATTCATTATTTTGTTATTTAATGTCTCAAATAGTTGGGACAATCTTGGCTTATGATGAGATGCTGTTGTTAGGCAGTGAAGTCATGTGCATGTCAACCCATTAGTTGGAACAAGTACTTCTATATGAGATTCCTACAAGTCTATCTTTTTTATCATGAGAGCGTTGCTGCAAAGTATGTAATTGTTTCAGGAATATTAGTTTTAGTGACAAACTTTTAAATCTATTACAATGTTGAAAGAATGCATTATTGATCAATGGAAGATTTAAACATAATAAAACAGGTAAACCTTCATGCTGATTGATTTCTTCTAATTGCAGTGTGCAATCTGGATGACCATTGTTGTTCCTACAAGTATGTCAGCTTATCTTTATCTGTACTCACATGGGGAAGTATCACTGGCTGCATCACAACCAGTATTGTACCTGTCCCTCTCTTCTATATGTTCGCCTCTTTTTGTGTGTTTCTGTAAATTTTTACTGATTGTTTCTTTGGTGCAATATGGACGTCCTACTCAAACTTAATGAATACACTTGTTGCTTGGAAAATCACTATGTAATTGGTATTAGCGATTTAGCAGTCACTTTGATTGGCAGTCTCTGGTGCTTGTCATAAAACAAGATTGGTTATGCTTGTTAAGGAATCTAACATACTACATGGATTTTAAATTTGTATTATTGTCCTGAAACCAAATGGATTTAGAATCGGGTTAATTACTATGCCCTGTATTTTTAAGGTTGTAGAAAACTTATCCTGTATTTCCATTCACAAAATTTCTATTGATCTTATCTACACTTCTCCTTGGAACTTTTATGGCTTGGCGTCTCATCTATGACACAAAATAAACATGATTGAAGTTTTAAAGTTCACTTGGCTGAGTTGTGAGTCTCTTTGATATTGTGCATCCAGTCATCAGTACAATTTGATTTATGATGACTGAGTTTAGGCATACAATAAGGTTCAGATTCTCATTGGAAAATGTTTGCGCTTATCCATCTTTTAGAAAAAAAAAATCCATATGAAATGAAATCAGGTCATTAAATGACGTATGCTTTAGGTCTTTGCACATTCATTAAGTTAGGTCACTTCGTGATACATATACACCATGTTGCCATATATACATTCATTTCTACAAGTTATTTATCATCAATATACCGATAGGTGATATATTTAATAAGTTCAAGTCATATTCCAGCCTTCAAACAACAGCTCATCTCCTTTTAGTTGTTATCTTCTTTCATCATAGGCAAAGTCAACAGATTTGTCATATCATTGATTGTACTGGTGGTCTTTGCTGTAGAAGATTTGATTGGTTTTTGGCAACTAAACTCAACGTTCAATATCTCTTGTTGAGTTTGTCGTGGTTGACGATAAAGATAACAGTTTAGGAGATTTAGAAGTTTATTTCAATTATTGATGATTTACCATGTTTGGATTGCAATCCAAATCATATTTATCATTATTTTTATATTTATTATTACAATATTTATAATAATATATTACTATATTTATGATAATATATTAACATGTTTATCATTATATTTTCATATATTATCTTGGCAATATGTATAAATAGACTTGTTATCCTATGACAATTATCAACAAAATAAAGAAGTAATTGTCTTTTTTTAGTTCTCTCTATTATTTCTTTTCTATATCTTTGTGTTCGCATGTTCTGTATTTCAACATGGTATTTTTATTTGCTTTGTAAGCAAAAATTAGATCATCCATTTTCTTCATGTTTAGTATATTACTATAAATATTAAATAATATTTCTTTCAGTGAGCCAAGTATTGATTAGCATAATAGGGATAGATGGGCTGTATGAACTAAATGTTTACAAAACTGTCCTCATAATAATAATGCAAATGGAATGTGGGATTTGATAACTATCATATACGCATGCAATGCATGCAGTTGAATGGGCCATTTTTTCAATTTAATGGATTGCCTACTATGCCAGCATATATTGCCATGTGTGGATGTGGGCCTTGTGCTTATGTTTTGTTGCGTAGGCATGTCTTTTATCCTCTACTTACATATTCAAATTTCTCTTACACTGTTATGTTGAATTATACTAAGCTTTTGTTTTAACCGCAGGTTATTCTGTATTCAGTCATTCTAATGGTTCTCATATTTCCCTTTGAAATTTTTTACTTGCCATCGCGCTATTACTTGTTGAGGACTGTATGGCGTATCATGTTACCATTACAGGCAAGCGTTCGTTTTCATTTAAACATCACACTAGATTTTCATTGACTAAATTTTTAGCTTAAATAATTTGGTGGAAAGTTTGTCTTATTGCTGTCTATGTGCGAACTTTGCTTTGATATCATTGCCTCGTTGTGTGTTAGGGCCAAACTTAATCAACACTCCTGTTGCATGAATTTCTCTGTTAGCATCCTTGTGTTGTTAGGTTCAGAGGTAAATTGGACCTAAGATGCTTGCTGGCCAAGGATAAATGTGCACCAGATGGATCTTTGAGAGATTATATAGTCAAGGTAGGTTGTTCTTTGAGTCGTCAATTCGATATACAGACTCTTGCTAGAAATGATATGAATGGTGGTTTCCCAGCAACCCAGCTTCCTAGGTACTTTTCCCCTATGATACATAGTACATTGTCCTATGCTCCTATGATACATTCGTACTGTTCACATATTTTTATTCCCTAACCTAAGTCTCTTGGTGCTAGTCCACGGGAACTTTCTGCTTCTTTAGGTTCACTCAGCTTAGTGGGAATTTGGGGCCACCTTGAGTTGGTGATGTTCGATGTCAATGTCTTGGGGTTTTAGGTCTTCTATTACTTGTGGGATGCAGGTCTGTCTCCTGAGCTTAAAGGCACCCTTAATTTGGTGAGACCCCATGTTGATATTCTGGTTTGTAATTGTATGCCCTCTTAACTTCATGGGTTTCTTGGTCATGGTTTGGTGAAGTTTCAAATCATTATCTTGGCTTTAGGCGGCTTCTTAGCATGGAGGGGTTTCATGCCAACGTTTGGAATGCTTGACGTGGGAGAGTTTGCAGGTTGTTTTATCAGGTTTTAGACGTTGTTAACCTGATGGGGTTCCAGGTTCAATCTCTCATGCCTTGAGGCTGCTGAATATGTTAACTTATTCAGGGCCTTACTTGGCATTAGGAAATTGAATCTCAGGCATATGTAATTTCTTATTTTGTGGAGTTTTGAGTATCAGTACTGTTCCCTTAACTTTCTGAACAAAACTTCTACATGCAGTACCAGTCCGTCCTTTTAGTTTGGATTGATAGTTGGCGTTTACTCTTCTGGGTTTCTTCTGGAACTTCTACTTCACAACTGAACCACAATTCAATATTATTTTACCCATATAATACTAAGTTTTATAGCTGTTCAAGTTTGTCAGTGCACAAACTTTGAGCACATAAAATATTTTACTTTATTACTCATAATGACTTTAATTTCTGTATTATTCTTATTTTATCCGAATAATGGTCTTATGTCATAAAAACCTTCACAGATTTTTTTTCCCTAATTAAAGCTCTGTCAATACAAATGCAGGCAATCACATTTTCTGATTTCTTTGTGGCAGATATCATGACATCAATGTCAAAGGTACGCATTTTGTCATTGTAAATTATTGTCGTGTCTCTATTAAATCATCTCCTCGATTAGAAGTTGTGTTTAGAACTTTTTGAGAGCTGTTATCATGTTTGAAATAGATAGAGATGACCAACATAGCCTCCAAGTTTGCTGGAAGATGAACTTGGTTTTGTCTATCACCTAGGAATGCATTCATCAATTCTAGGTCTGGTTCCTTTGTAATAATTTTCATAATTTCATATCACTACAGACCTATTCAACAAGCTTCTGCAGTGTTTTTACCAAACTCTAACTTGTGATTGTTCAGTCAAATAGACAGCTGTTCCACTTCCTGTTCCACTTCCACCAATTTGCCTATCATGATTCTTTTATTAAATATGATATTAACTGCTGTAATCGTTGGTTTTTTCTAGGTATTCTCTGATTTGGAGCGCTCAGTGTGTCGGATGGTGAATAGGCAGGTTTGTAAACATATTGTTCTATAGAATATCAAGTATATGGTAAACTTTTCTTATGTGTTGGATAATCAAATCTTGAATGTGCAATTTTTACCATTTGATATATTCCATAGAAATGTGCATGGTGTCATATCCACAGTTCGATATTGAATATTTTGGATTAAGATGAAGTAAATACTATGTTTGAAAAAAAAAAAAAGAGTTTGCAGAATATGGTGTTTGCATTAGTTAATGTTGTATGTTAGATGGAGAGTTTAAGTACATCTAATCTTTCAGAAGTGAGATATTATACTCAGCTTGTTCCAAAGGCATTGGAAAAGCAATCAGCATTACATTATGAACCATCGTGAGTCATTTCCTTCATTATCGTAGTCATAGTAAAATTTAATGATGCCTGTGCAACTGTTGAGATTGTCATGCAAGTGTTATTATCTAGAAGTTGAGTGGTGATGAAAAGTTCTATAACTAAACAAGTTAAGACAATTAAAATGAAAGTGTTTAGGTGAAAAAGCAAAAGACCTACTATAAAACACTTTTATAGAGTTACAAAAGATATCCATATAAAAGATCTAATACGGTGGGTTGTTGTAGTTAATATTAGGCTTATAGATAAGCTAAACTGGTGCTTTTTTCTTTCATCCTAAATATGAGCTTTATATGGATTGCTTTGCTTTCAGGTTGCAACAATAGCATGGTTTGAAGCAGATTCTGTATGTGGAAGCCACTCTGTTGCAATTCCTATAGTGCTCGTCTTTCCATATCTATGCCGTTTTTTCCAATGCTTGCGCCAATATAAGGATACTAAAGAAAGAACATGCCTTTTTAATGGTAAATGCATGTGTGCAATATTTTTACTAGTTTTTCTCAGCTTATGTACTTATGTTTGTGATGCAAGTTGCAAATTTATTGATATAGATTATTAAATTAACTATTTAGTTGTTTTAATGACTACAAATTTTACAATAATCAGTTCCTTACTGTTCAATGTTCAATAGTTGTTTCACTTTTTTTTGGGTGCCAACTGCAAAAAATTGACTGAAGTGAATGAGATGGTAAAATTCTACTCTGTCTTTGCAGCATTAAAATATGCAACTGCAGTCCCCGTGATTTTCCTTTCTGCTCTGAAGTATCATGTCTTCCCTGACAGTTGGATCAATTTTTACCGGCCACTTTGGCTTGTTTCTAGTGTCATTAACTCATTATACTCATTTTATTGGGATGTGACTCGGGATTGGGACTTGAGGTATGCATGGAATCTTCTGCCCCTTCTGTTCTTTGGCCATTTCATTCTGTTCTTGCCAAATTACACCTTTTGTATCTTGGTTTTTTTAACCAAATCATGCCCAATATTGATTCTTACTACATCGTGCTGCAATCATTATTCTTTTTACACATTATTGTTGATTTTCAAGTTTCCTCCAATGCTAAGCTAATTTATCAACTAGCTTGTTGCATTAACGTTTGTAAAAAAAACAATAATGTGCTTCCAACGGTAATAATCTCTCACTTTTTAATTTTACATAAACGTGGGGTTTTGAATCACAAGTTGGTTTGAAATCATGATTTCTGGATAAAAAGTAGTGATCTAAGTCCTTTCCAACCTAAGTAAATAAGGCATCGCCTTAATTTTATATAAACCTAGGGTCTTACCTGAAAAGCTGATCTGCACATTAGCTTGCATCGTGAAAATGACACCAAGGTGAGTATAAATCATCTTGTGATTGTGTCAATTTCCCAACAATAACTGGATATTTGAGTCTCTTCAACCTAAAATTGTCATTTTGGGCATCTCTAATCTTAATTTTACTTAAAGTTGGGGATTTGACCCTGCAAGTTAATATTTAAATATTATTATTTTTGACTGTATAGCTGATTTTCAAATCATCCTTTTGGGATTAAAACTCTAAATTTATACAAAATAAAAGTGTAAGTGACCCTTTCATAGCCATCTTAGGTTGATAGGAATTCAAATATGTAAGTTTTTTTTAAAAAAATATGAACCAGGCAGCAGACAAATTAAACCTGGGGTGACCGGCCCGGCCCCACGGAAGTTTCCCACCGGTCACCAGGGTAAATCGGGAAGCGCTCGCGGTGGGCAGTCTAGAAGCCCAACGTCCTAGGGTTCGCACCCCATTCGAAGGAAAAATTCCGTAGCTGGGGATCAAACCGCGGATGCATGGGTTAACGACTAGTTATCCTACCGCTGCACCATAGCCCCGGGGCTGTAAGTTTTGTTTAAAGTTATGTTGGAAGCTGGATTTTGATGTTAGATTTTGAGGAAATTTGAAAACCAAGGGTGATCTGAAACCAATATATAGTCCAGGAGTGATTATAATAGTCATTGTGAAGGCCTTAACTGGCAATAAAATCAATGCAAAATGCGTGACTTGGTCAAATTGCCTTAATTAATCCAACTATATCTTACTGATTTCCTTTGTCCTTGCAGTGTATTCACTCGAATTTTCAAGTTTAAAAATCCACATATTTGCACAAATCTTCTGTATGGGCGAATATGGGTAAGTTTTCATTTCATTAATTGTTTAGTGCCTTGTCATTGTTGTTAAACCCTATTTATGGAATTGCAGGTCTATTATTGGGTGATAGGAAGCAACCTAATACTCCGATGCACCTGGACCTACAAACTCTCGGCCCATCTTCGGCACAACTATTTGACCGTTTTTACAATTACTGCATTGGAAATAATGCGGCGTTTCCAGTGGATTTTCTTTCGTGTGGAGAATGAATGGAACAAGATGACAAGCAAGGCAAGCTTGGAACTTTCTGCAATGGATATCCCTATGGAGGAGGATCGATTACTTGGTTCTGCCAGTCATAATGTATAAGAGGATTGTGGTTCAGTAACGAGTAGGTGTATATGGCCTCATGAAATTACTAGTCATTGCCCTTTTTTGTTTCTGGCAAGTCATTTTTCTCTTACAATTATTTCCTGAGAAACCAGAGGGTTACACAACAGTTATAAACTTGGAAGTCCCAGTTAATATAGATAATTTTTACAGCATTCTTTCAACACATCACACATGCAACTAACATTTTTTCTTTCCTTAATTGTATTGGGACTGCATTTAAAACTCTTGTTTCGATCCAAGCTTATTGTAGCTGTAGGATTGGGAACTGTTAGAGCTCTATAGTTTGTTTATCTCGAGCTAGTTAAATTATTATCAGGTGTGACCTTTTGCTATATATGATAAAATTAAAACCAGTCTTGAAATTTTATTGAACTTGAGCTACAACATTTGGTTATCCAGCTAACCAAAAGTTTATTTGAGTTTATTTTCATGTCATAACCCAAACTCATTTAAGCTTTTGCTAAACAAAGCTCAATCTCAATTTGAAGCATCAACAATGATGAGAATATCATTGCAAATATATTCTCAAATTTGGTACAATGCCAATATTTGTTGTTTCTCGGAAAGAATCATGATTCACATAGTTCTCCACTAATTTACCTTAACAGAGTCGGTCTGATCATCTCATCACTTGCTTGGTTAGAGGACTCTTATGGATTTGTTTCACTCGAATTGACTTCTTTTTTATTTGAAAATTCATCTTTGTCTTGTAATCTTGTAATCATTTAGCATCTGATTACTCCTTTACGCAAATTCATGTCTCCAAGCATCATTTCTTCAAGTAGCAACACCTCTTATTTAAGACGCAAGTATTTGTATTAAAATAATGAATAAGGGTCGATTTTTTAAAAAAAACACCGAAAAATACGCTCCCGTATGACTTACTCAATATTTTAATTTAATTTTTTACAGATAATTATAAAACCGATCATGTGAAAGTATTTGCATTAAAATAAAATTATGGTTATTGTAGATGAAAAAGTGATTTGCTTGCGTCAGCAACCCCGTCGATCCATTTCAGGGTCAACATGAAAAAAATAAATCATGAGAATATTAGTCCGGATATTATGACTAATACATACGGAAGACAAACATACTGAATTTGTCAGATTTTAATCCCAATCTCAAGTGGCAAAACAACAATTATTATAGGTATAAGATTGCTAGTACATTTAAGTTATGACAGCTATGATAAAGGAGGTCACAAGTTGTCTTTTCACTAATGTAGTACGTCTAAATTTTTTATAATTTCTCTTCGCTCCCGAAAATTTACATGAAAATTTAGTTCATCAACCTCACAAGGACAAATGAAATCAAAATGCCTCTGAACTACACAGCCCCTGGAGCAAGGACACGAGAAGTTAGCAACTCCCAATAAATATTTCGATATATTAAATGCCATGAGAAGTCCTTCACAAGGACAGCAACTTATTCACGTATATAACCAAAAATCTTCTTAATATTTTCAAGTACACTTGCACATGCAAGCTGGAATCCTTATCATGAGAGTGTGTTGACTGACGATATCAGCTCCAGCTCTGTTTTTCTTCTCTTTATCGACACCAAGTTTGAAATCGACAGACACTCATCCTCAAGGTTCAGCAGCTTCCTATTTGGCCTGAAGCATGGCTGAGTGTGAAGGTTCGGACCAACTGCACAAGGCTATAAAAATCTCCCTTTCAAGCAGCAGCACCCGCCTTGTGGTATAATAAATCTCTTTCCGGTAATCCTGCAAGATCATGTTTAGGAAGAGGCATCTGCAAAGAAAAATGTAGTGGGAGCAATTATGAGTTCCAGGGTGTAATAGCGACGGCGGAGGGGAGGGGAATCATGAAAAGGAGAAATCCGGAAGGAATTCTATTCATGGAATAGCTACCTTTAGATCAGGTCATGACACGGCACCAATTAGGTCAAACAGTGGAGGGGAAGAAGCAGACAAGCGAGACCCACCAAGCGAGAAGCAAATCATGGAGTAGATCAATGAATGATCCTGGGGCATCTCCATTCACCTGTTTACTTTTGTGTATTATATGTTCCTCATTTCTCCCCAATTATGATATAATGACATTCCAACACCAAAAAGTCAACATTGTCATCCAAGTCCAGCAGCTGCACCTCTCTTTCTTCCTCCTCTCGATTCCTCTTCCCCCTTTAATCGATCAAAACTCCAGTCTTGACGGAAGAAATTGGTTTTTTCTCTTCTTCCTCGTTCAGAGTTTCGAAATCGAATCAAAAGATTGTTTTTTTTTTTTTCAATCTTCTTCTGCAATTCTGAGAAATCCGAATTTCCTGTCCTATGAATCCCGACGCATCTCCGAAGCAACAACCGGAGGATCCCAGCGTCCATCCGGCACAGGCTCTTCCTCGGCATGACAAGAAGGAAGCTGATCTCCGGGAAATCAGACAAGCCCAGGCTGCGGCGGCGGCGGAGAAAGGAGGACAAAGGCGGCAGCTTGCGCCGAAGCGGAGCTCCAACAAGGACCGGCACACGAAGGTGGACGGCCGCGGGAGGCGGGTCCGCATGCCGGCGCTCTGCGCCGCTCGGATCTTCCAGCTCACCCGGGAGCTGGGCCACAAGTCCGACGGCGAGACGATCCAGTGGCTGCTCCAGCAGGCGGAGCCTTCCATCATAGCCGCCACCGGCACCGGCACCATTCCGGCCTCGCTCCTCGCCTCCTCCGCCGCCACCAACCTCACCTCCTCCTCCTCCACCACCACGGCTTCCGCCGGCCTCCACCAAAGCAAGCTCCACGAAGTAGGGCAGGACAAGGCCAACTGGGCGGCGTTCGGCGTTAGGTCGCATCCGGAGTTGTGGCTGCCGCCCGTCGACGGGTTCAACGCGGCTTTGTTCCAGTCGGCGGCGGCGATGAGCTTCCCAAGGGTCGGGTTTAACGGGTTGGAATGGTCCGGGAGCAGCATCAATCCGATGAGCTTCACGTCGCTTCTGAGCGGGCAAAAACAGGGACTGCCCGGATTAGAGCTCGGATTGTCACAACATCCCCAAGTCGGGATTTTCAATCCTCATTCCTTGAGTCATTTCTATCATCATATGGGGCAGGGCAGCGCCGGCGATCACTTGCAGCAGCCGCAACAACAAGAAGAAGATCAAAGGCAGCAATCTCTCACTCCTAATGAGAATTCAGAAGGGTCAGAACAATAGGCACTTTAAAATACTGAATATGTTCTCTGTGTTTTATTGCAAATTAATGGACCAAGAGAGGAATGTTGCCAAGTATTGTTCTTCCATTTGGATTTGGTTTTAGATTTTGGTTTTGAACAAAGAGTTAAAACACCATCTAACAATGGTAACTGTTTCTTTCGATATTACAAGTCAAAAAAAAAAAAACATTTTTCATTACAAGAAGCCGAAATCTTTGTAACAGAATTGGAGTTGGCTGATTTTGAGGTTTGTATATAATCTTAGTTAGAATCCAAATATGCCATAAATCCTATTTCTTGATCTTTGGCATTCTTCTTCCCCTCCGATTGTTCGCCTGATTGATCCACAAAGATATCTCTCTTCTTATCAGTTCAGTAATTAAGCAAACCGCCCTGTGTGCGTCTAGCTGATGCCTAGAACTACCGACGATGCCGGCGTTTTTTAAGGAGGTGGGCGAGCCTGCGTCGGCGCCCTGCCTGTGCAGTTGCATGCCGCATCGTAGTCGACGAGCGTGTCGAGAACCGCCGGCCGCCGCCAGCGCCTTCACAGCTGCGGGAAGAGAGGGCAATTTTGTGCTGATTGTCGTGAACGATGTCGAGGCAATTTTGCTGACCTGGTTGGATGCCCATGTCAGCATTCGATGTCATCGGGAAGGGGTTCGTTCTCCATTCCCAAGTTTTATGCTCTCCTTGTTTTCTAGATCGACTCTCTTATAGCTGTAAAGTCTTCCTCGAATAAGCATTAATTGTTTCATCCTTTGCTACCCCGACCGGCACGGTCACAACAAAAGAAATCCTGACTGTGAGTTACCCTCGCGAAAATAACTGAGTGTAATGCAGGATAAAATTATGTATAATTCTAGTGTTGAAGAAACTTACATGATTGAGTGGCAAGATCAATAGCCCTTGGCAAAATGTAATATGCTAGATTCACTCACAGTCTTCCAAATCAAGACAATCTTTGCTCAAGCTTTTTGAGGGTAATTGTCTTCTTCTTCTTTTGGCCTGGTCCTCCAATCTTGATGTTTCTTGTCCCATCTATCAAAGTGGATGTGTCTCTCGAACTGTGAGGAATATCTTCAAATAAAACTCCTTGTTATCCTCTTAATTGTAATGCCCATTGTGTGTTTTGGGATTATACTTAGGGATGACAATTTCCTCCTGATTCAATGAAGAATTTGATATCTAATCCGAATGAAAGAGCGTATGAAAGAAATTTTTGAATCCGATTAAATAAATGAATATTAGGAGTATTCGGATATGGAGGTGGGTATAGTAGAATCCTATCAATATCTGGCCCGAATACCCGATTAAATTATATATAAAGAATTTTTTCTCCCAAAATTCACTAACTATTTTTGTTGGTATTTAAATTGTTTTTATTTAAAATGATTAAATTAGAAGTATGCTACATATGTGTAATTTATTTTTTAATTATAGTTTAGATACTATGTTAATTCTAGTTTTTTTTTGGAGTTCGATGGAATATCTGATAGGTATGGGTATGAGGATGGATATCCGATCCTCAATATATATGGGGATGCGAATGAAAGTTGACAACATGATGGGTATGAGCATGGACATGGGGATTGTAAAGTAAGACAATTAAATTTTAAGGGTTAAATCATGAAATAACCTTATAGAATTTTTCAAGAATTTTAAAGAATTTTTCTAAAATTTTTCGGGTCTTTTTAAAATTTACGGGGACAAATAGGATAAAATTAAAGCCTATTTTGGATTGTAAATGTTTTAAATATAATTCATTTTCTATTTGTCTCATTTTCTTAAAATTTCTTACTTCTTTCCGCGTGCCCTAATACCACGCCAAGCCACCCCTCTCTTTACCTCTCCCTCAAATCCCTGCACTCCGTGAGCTGGCCCTCCACCTACCCCTTATCGCTTAGTCACTGTTATTTACCTCTTTCGTGTTAGCTGTGGGGCAAGCTGGCGAGGGCCCTGGGGACGAGGGTTATCATCTCTTTGCCTCTCCCTCGCGCAATCTCACTTCGATGCCCGGTGTTGCCGCCCTACCATGCCACGGATCGTCATCGCCGGCTATCTCCTCCATCCACTGGAGAGTTGCATCGCCCCTCTTCCTTTTTCCGTGGCCATTCCTCCTCAAGCGATGCGATTGATCCATCGCTGCCACCTCGAGCACAGGTTGATGTCACTAATTGAAGGGGAGAGCACATCACTGATTGATGGGGAGAGCACAATTGACTGATCGCTGCCATCTCTGATCACCCGACGTCGTAGCTGTCGGAGTATTCCCCGATTCTGATTCCACTGTGAGTCACCAACCCATCTCGTGTCGTCCTTTCTTCCCCTCTTCACCATTGTATCTCCCACTAGGGATGTTCCTATTTCGGACTGAGGAGCTATTGCCTGATGTGGTGGGCTGTCGTCGGAGGCATGGGACATCGCTGAAGGGTCGAGGTCATTGTTTTTCTTCCACGACAGCCATTGGCTGCAACTATTGATTGCTGCTACAGCAAGGTCAACATTGTTTGAATCACTTGACGTCGTGTCTCTTCTCCGTGTACTTGTAGCGTTGCTCCGTCGACGATTGGGGTGATTGATGGACCTGGAATAGGTGTCACGAAAGTGGGTCTCAAAATTTAGATGTGTGTGAAAGCTGGAAACCCTTTTGCAATCAAAGTATGAAAACGTAGTAAAGGGGCCACAGGTCGTATTTTTCCTAGGGACTAGTTGAGGTCGTGTGATTCTAGCTTGATGTTTATGTGTCGTTTATGAATTTGGGTTTCGAATGTGATTTGAGTTTGGATTGCAATTAGGAATGAAAATGAAATGAAAAGAAAAGAAATTTAACCCAATGAACTAAACAAGAAGTTGACACTAAAGGACTCAACTAATGGTAAACAGAATCAAACAAGGTACTTAACCAATTTTTGGAAAACAAATTTGATTTCAAATGCAAAAACAAAGTATGAATTGTTTTGAAATTCAGGAATTTCCACCCAAAACCGAAACTTCACTTGATACCAAAATGGAAGCAATGAAATCAAAACAACTTAATACCAAATGAAGGGAACTCATGTGCCGAAATGAAATTTAAGTGCCAAAACTGTAACTGATACTTTAGAACTGTCTCTACAACTCAGCTTGGAAGGAAAGGCTGTGAGTGAAATGCTATGTTAAGGAAAAGGAGGAGATGCAGCAGAATCAATGTACTGATCAGTTCAGAACATATGTAAACTGAATCTGAATGCAGTGTGCAGGGATTCAGAAATGGAATGCAAAGTTTCAAGAATTCAGAAATAAACTTAGTGAAGAATTCGAGTGCAAGAATTCAGAACATGGAAGCAAAAATGAAGCACCAAACCAAATGCAGGAATAGAGACTGGAATTCAGAAACTAACTGATATTAAACAACTAATTCCAAGCACATTCGCATATTCAAGGGTATGATTAACTTCAGGACTCAACTCAAGGCAAACAGATTGCAAACAAGCTGAAAACTTCAAAGAAAAGCCACATGCAGAGATGGAAGTTGATACAAAACTTCAGAATTGATAGGCTTAAGAGTTTCAGAACACCCCGATTGAAACACCAGCTGAAATCAATTAGTTGCGGGGCTTCATTTGATACGTAATGCAGAAACTATGACATTAATTCACAGTAAGAACTGACCTATCCAGAAAATAAGCAAATGCAGAAGGTGAAAGCAGAATTTCAGAAACTACATGCAGATATGCAACAACCAATTAAGTGCAGAAGCCATCAAACAACTGAAATCGAAGACTTAAATCTAACTTCAGGAAGAATTCAAAATAGCTAAAGCTTCACTTGAAAAGAACTTCAGAAACTGATAACTACAACTTGCAGGAATGATACTAAAGTTCAGAAATGAAACTGCATTTTTTTCAGAAATGAATTGATACGCAACAGGTCATTAAATGCAAGCAAACTTAATAGGAGATAAACTGAAATTGATACAATTGTTCACTCAACAAGCACTAGATCTACTTAACTTGCAGAAATTAAATCTAATTAACACATATCGAATTGGAAAAACAAACTACAACAGCTGATAAGAAATCAGAAATGAAACAGAATTGGTAGAAATCGAAAACTACAGCTAATACAATGGAAATTGACTAAGACTAAGCCTCAATCTCTCATCTCAACTCAAGAAACCCTTGCTGTCACTCAAGGATGAGCCTCGAATTGAGAAAGAAACAATTCATACAAGAAAACTAATCAACTAATACAATGTTCAGAAATAAAATGGCACGCTGCAGGAATGAAAGTTACAACTAAAAATAGAAAATTAAACAAGAAAACTATCCTCAATCACTCTCTTAGGTCAAGAACTCCTTGTTCGTCATGCAAGGGTGAGCCTCGAACCCGTAAGTTCAGCAAATCAATGGAAAACTCAATCTGCGATCCATTCCAGCTCAGCTCTTCCCAATTCTGAAAATTCCATTCGAATCCTTCAATCCAGCTGCTTCCAAATGCGATGATGATTCGGGGATGGTCAGAGCACTCTAGGGAACCCCTCCAGATAGCTCCGGTGGATGGAAATGGAGCACAGCTGAAATCGAAGGCTTCAAACAGCAGAGCCACGGAAACCTCACAACAGCTCTGTTTCTTGGCAATTTAGAGCTGGAACTTCACCGACAAACCTCCCCAATGACCTAGCACTTGATCTAAATGAGGAATTGAAGGGTCGCGCCCCTTGGATGAAGAAAATCTTGAAGAAAATGTGATGAAAAACGAAGAAGAAAGCTTGCGGCGAGAAGACGCGACAAGGAAGATGCTGGGCAAATTTTTGATTAAATACTTAACAATGGACGACTCAGATTGATTTGAGGAAATCCAACGGCTGATCTTCATCCGATCTGAACCAAACTTTGATGATGTTGATCAAGGGTCAGGATCTGCCTAGTGGTAGCTCGGATCCTCCAGATTTGCCACGGATGACCCAGATCAATCTAATCTTTGAATGGACAGTCTAGAACTCTCCGAGCTCGATCCAACGGTCAAATGATCTCTGATTTTGATAAAACCTTCAGATCTTGATCCAGATGCTTGATCAACCCTAACCCTAGCTCGGATTGCCTCAGATGGTCCCAGATGGCTCAGATCTAGCCGCTTTTGAATCGGACGACCCAGATTAATCCGAAGCTTGATAACTCGATCCGGGTCCACTTCCGACTCAAGTTTGACCCAGTATGCCCTAGGTCCATGATCCTTTCATGCCTACAAAAATAGATCAAAAATTTAGTGGCCAAATAATCCAAATATGTAAAGATTTGTAATTAAGTCCAAAATAAAGATAAGTCCTAGAACCTAGGGTAAATTCACAATTAAGCAAGTAAAACATGGGTCAAACATGAATTTTAGTAACTAAAATAATCAATAAAATGGTACTTATCAGTGATCCTTCTCTTCATCTGTCGAACGCCATGTCTCCATAATCTTTATCCATGACTCTCCACATATCTCCAAAGAGGAAGCTCTTTCCCTAAGGCCTATGGTTTGTTATCAACAAAGCTAGGTGCTGTGGACAATCACAGGAGCTCACCAACAAGTAAGAATAGAGGGTAAGGATTTCAATTGGTTGAATCTGTGATATTTTGTCTTAATCAGGAATTGAATGATCTCGGGATAGCCGGAGATGTTTTATTAGGACACCAATTGGTTCATTACTATTTTTTTTAATGAAGATTAGTTATGAGTAGCTAGGGATACCTTGTGGTGATATATGTTTAGGCCATCTATCCTTACAATCCTCTGGTAAACATGCTAAAAGGAAAGGAATGTATATATGGTTGAATCTTGAGTAATTTGACATGATACAGATTTTAGATATGGGTGTTTTGATGATTGGTGGTTGTTTAGATCAAATTTGTGTTCATGAATGAGTTTTTGCATTTGTATCCCTGTTAATTTTGTTCCTTTGCCATGAGCTCTTGTTTATGAAGCAATGTTGTGGAGCTAATTGATTCTTACCATGTAATCATGAGTAGGGTTCTAATTTGGTTGGATTATAGATCAGTAATGGGAGATTGTGTTGTTAATTGAATAATGCTCGGCAAGAACACTTGTTGTGAATTTTTGGTTGGAGGATGTGGTGTTTGAACCCTGCCATGAGCTTGTGGGTGGTGGATTGGCATTTGCATGCTCCATTGATCATGTGTTGCCATGGATTGGAGTTGGAAACAAACCTAAGGTTTGTATGGTAGCTTGTTGTGCCATGTGAAACCCTATAGCTTTAGGGTTGAATGTGTAGTAGCTATTAGGTACGAGTTATTGGTTTGTAATCATGGGAGTTCCTTGGGTTAATTCAAGAATTAACTTAATAACATATTTGTGATAATTAGGTTAGGAAGGAACTCATTATTATTTACGATTTAATTAAACGGATATTGAAGTTAGAGTTTAAATCTTAATTATGTTTAGTAGCTAGTTTAGCTAATTTATTAATTGTATAAATAGCTAAACTTTGTCCTTGATATAAGACTTTGATTCAGATACATACGTTGATCATGAGGAGATTCTCTCCGAGATGTATATTTCATTTAAGAGACGGACACATCTTCTTTGTATTCTATAATTCATTGTACTTATATGCATGGTTTTTTTTATTATCCGAGTAGGCTGCTTTATCTTAACTCAGTTCTATTTGTACTTCCCTGTTGATACTTTCGTTGCTTGATCTTTGAGTTGATCAAAATTATATCAATACAGTCTCACTTGTTGTTTCTCTTTATCTATAGAGTACCGCTTGTACGAAAGTACTTAAGAACGATCATTAGACCTATCTAGGATTTAGTTGATATTAGATATACCGTACCAAGTAGATTAATTACATGTTTATTGATTATGATGTTAGTTGGATATATGTATATCATATTTGTTGCATGATTGTTAACCTGGTTGAGGTTGTGTATATTAGTGTCATGCATCATCTTTGCATTATTTGCATGTTGACAAACACGGGCTCCCCTGTGATTGAGATGGATCGTCGGTAATATTTTCTGTTGTGACATGCTCTACCACTCAGAGACTATTGATACCCCCAGGTGCTAGGGGTCCCCACAGGTGCTTTTGGAGTTTTATAGTCACAGGTATTCAGCTTTTCATGCATAGTCACAGGTGTTGGACTTTTCTACTAACTACAGGTGTTAGGCTTCTTGCATCTTGTCCACCCAACCATCCAGTGTAGCGGTAGTTGAAGTGTGTACATATCATGATATTGCATCATGTGCATATGATGCATCGTGCAATATTTTACTTGAATTTGTTGCATTTATTTGAGCTATGATTGCTGCAAGGCTAGGTGTGAAAAGTCCTAACTTAGAGGGTTAGGTGGGAAAAAGTCCTAGCTTGGAGGGCTAGGTGTGAAAAGTCCTAACTTGGAGGGTTATGTAATTGAAATCCTAGTGAGTGAAGCTAGGTTGAAATCTCGGTAAGTGAAGTCGGGTCTTAGTGAGTGAAGTCAGGTGATTGAAATCCTAGTGAGTGAAGCTAGGTTGAAATCCCGGTGAGTGAAGCCGGGTCCTGGTGAGTGAAGCTAGGTGATTAAAATCCTAGTGAGTGAAGCTAGGTTGAAATCCCTGTGAGTGAAACCGGGTCCTGGTGAGTGAAGCCAGGTGATTGAAATCCTAGTGAGTGAAGCTAGGTTGAAATCCCGGTGAGTGAAGTCGGGGTCCTGGTGAGTGAAGCCAGGTCCTAGCTTGGAGGGCTAGGTTGGATGAAACCCTGGCTTGGAGGGCCAGGTCCTAGCTTGGAGGGCTAGGTTGAAGTCCCGGTGAGTGAAACTGGGCACGGAGTCTTGGTCCGGGGGACTAAGAACGAGTCAAAGAAAGGTTGGAAGCTTATTCTCGTGACTTAGAGGAGATTTGACCTTGCCTGGATCGGTCTGGTGACCGATCAGGGAAGTTGGCACAGAGTTCCCTCGTGGATCGGTCTGGTGACCGATCCAGCTATGTCTGATCGGTCTGGTGACTGATCAGGGAGCATACAGTGAGATTGGGAACCTTACTGATCGACTCCTGATCGATCTGGTGACCGATCAGGGATACTATTCAGATCGTTCTGTTGAACGATCAAATGTCGTGAGCTCCTCTCTATGTTCGATTAGGTTAGATCCTGATTAGTCAGGAAGTGCCCTGATCGGTCCCCAGACCGATCAGGCCACACCCTGATCGATCTGGTGACCGATCAGGCTACATCCTGATTGGTCTGGGGACCGATTAGGAGTGTGCAGCAGACTGTTGGATAGGTCTGGGGACCTATCAGGAGTGTGCAACGGACTGCTGGATAGGTCTGGTGACTGATCAGGCCACATCCTGATCGGTCTGGGGACCGATCAGGAGCTGAACTTTAATTCAAATTCACTGTCAGACGCTCTGATCGCGTATGTTTTCTCTGCCGATTCTCTGATACATTGCTGATATGTTTTGATATGCATTGCTAAGCTTCTGTTGAAGTGTGCAGGCTTTACAGGGATGATTCAAACACTCAAGGAGGGTCAATGGAAGACTTTCCTTTGGACAGGTTTGGCTGTTTCTCCTTCTCAGGTTTCAACGGGCAACTGGCGCAGCTGGTGACTGACGGAGGCTCAGCTGGAGAGGAGATCTTCAGTGGACTGAGTGCTCAGGAAGGTCAGTGGGTTCAGGCTGGCTCAATGGATGCTGATGAAGCTTGCGATGGTGAGCAGAGCTTAAGTTGAAGCTGATGCAGAGGAGCGGCAACATGAACGAACAGGAAAACAAGCAAGTGTGGCTGTGGGTTTCGCTGTTGTTGTTGTGCTCCTTGTGTAGCTTCTCTCTTGAGCTTTCTTGCTACTGTCTTGTGAGAGGTTCCTCCTTAGTCTCGTGAGCTTATCTTGTATCCTATTGAGACGCTTGTGGAGAGGTTTCTCCACCGAGAAGGAGGCGCTATTTTATCCGAGTCACCGGGGCTTGATCTGCCGACGATCAAGGGATCACCCACCTTACGGGCACGCCAAGGAGTAAGGGCAAGTTATCCCCTAACCTTGTAAATCATTTGTGTTAGCGTCGATTTGTTTTCTTTCCTTGTCTGTTTTCTTTCTGTGTTTTGTGTTTCCGCTGCTAATCTGATCACAGGAAGAAGAAGAAGTTCAAAGAGGCTGAATTTTGTGTCTGGCTATATTCACCCCCCTCTCTAGCCATCCAAGTTCCAACAAGTGGTATCAGAGCTTGGGGCTCTGTTCAAGCGGCTTAACAACCGAGAGCTAACAAGGATGGCTGTGAGTGAAGGTTTCAACACCAGCAGACCACCTTTCCTTGACGGATCTGATTTTTCATATTGGAAGTCAAGAATGGAATTTTATTTGAAGACAAACATGAGCATATGGTTCTCAGTAAAGGAGGGTTTCTCTCCTCCAAAGGACATTGAGGGAAAAGATCTAGACTTCTCCATGTGGTCGGCTGAGCAAATCAAAAAGGGGGAAGCCAATGCCAAAGCTATTGTCACCTTGCAATGTGGGATGAACAAAGAGCAGCTAATCAAGGTTGGCCCCTTCACCTCTATCAAAGACCTATGAAACAAACTCCTTGAGCTCCATGAAGGAACTCAAGACACCCGGACAGCCAAGAAGGATCTCCTTCACAACCAACTCCAGAACTTGACAATGAGAGAAAATGAAACTGTAAGTATGCTTCATTGTCGATTCAAAGAAGTATTGAATGGTCTCCACTCCATTGATGAAAAGGTAGAAAACCGAGACCTAGTGAGGTATGTCCTTAAATCATTTCCTAGGAATGCCTTGTGGTCATCCATGGTGGACACCTACAAGGTTTCCAAGGATCTTTCCTTTGTAAAAATAGATGATCTATTTTGTGAGATGGAATTACATGAGGTCTCTAACCAAGGCCCCAAGGAGAAAAGGTTTGCTTTTGTGGTAGGAAACAAAAGGAAGAAGAAGATTGAAAAGGAGGAGAAGAAGACTCACTGTCACATGACATTCATGGCACTAGAGGACTCGAGAGAGGAGAGTGCTTGGATGATGAAGAGGTAATTTCTCCCGAGTTGGATAAGTGCTATAGAATAATAGCTTGCTTGACAAACATGCTTAAGAAATCTAAGGCCAAAGTTAAATCTTTAAAATTAGAAGTAGAAAAATTGAAAACCCCTAAGGATGAGGTAATTGATGTTATGCATGATAAGTCCCTTGAGGATGAAAATAAGGATTTCACGAGCAAAGTTGAAAACCTCAAGAATATTCTTGAGAAGTTTTCAATTGGCTCAAAAACCTTAGACACGGTACTAAATTCCCAAAGGGCGATTTACAACAAGGCCGGTATAGGTTACCTGTTGGGACCAGGTGCATGCCGACGCGGGCACGTATTGTAATTGTTACGTAATTACATGCAGTGGAAACAAATGCATGAATAATTTTCTAAATTATTCTAACATATATCCTAAGCATGCAATGTGTTCACATAATCGTAATATAAATTTTTTGCAGAAAAGGAAATTACTCTACGAATTACCTTGCGTAACTTGGAAGAAGGGACGAGATCCAACCATTAGCGTCCCTTGAAAGCTCCGCTTCTATTCGTATCCACGCCGAGTATCGTCGGGATGACTTCGCTAAGCCACGAGTTTCGTGTTCACAAGAACTACTAGATTCTCCGTGAACACGACGAAAATCGAGAGAGTAATCAAATCGAAAGACTCACCACCAAGGTTGGCTGAAGAGGAAGATCGTTGCAAGGAAGAACTTCGTCGCCTTGATGCTTCTCCTTGGGCTCACGGCAAGAAGAAAGAGGGGAGGCCTATGGCCGGCTAAGAGAGAGGGAGAGAAGAAGAGAAGAGAGCCCAAGCAATTCTTGGATGGATCATCTTCCATGGCACCCCTTGGGTCCTTTATATAGGGAGAGGTTTCTTAATTCCCAAGCAAACCTCTCCTTGATTATGGAATAATTTCTCAATCAATCCATAATCAAGGCTCTCATAATCAAGCTTCCTCTTCTTGATTATGGAATAATTTCTCAATCAATCAATAATCAAGGCTCTCTTTCTTTTGGCATGATTATATAAAATTTATAAAACAAACCAACCATTGGTTCATTATATAAAAATTTATAAACAAACTAACCATTGGTTCATTATATAAATTTTATTAAACAAACCAACTCATGGTTCATTCTATAAAAATTTATATATATAAAATTTATATAACCTTTTATAAAATAAAACAACCTTTGGTCTATTTTATAAAACAAACCAAAATAGCCTTATCCTCTTATGGTGGTGGCCGACCATGACAAGAAGAGAGGAGGCCCCCTTCCTTGGCCGGCCCATCTAACCCCAATTGGATCAAATCCCTTAATAAATTAAACTTATTTAATTCACCTATTAAGTCTTTAAAAGACTTAGCCATTCTATGCTTTCGATGCGTCTGAAATAAATTCAGTTTTGATTATTGTTTGGACTTACCAAAAATAGTCTATCTCGATTGGAGAATCCAATTCTCAACTCGTTTTAAATCCTTCGAATTACTCGTTATGCGTGTGACCAAATAGGCTTTCAATTTATGTTGGCCGTCCATAATTAACTAATTAATTATAGAACGATCATGAGTGGCAGCTAGTAGTACATCATGATCCCCAATTAATTGAAAGATCAACGGTTGACCTCAGAAAGGATTCTGAAACCCTTCAGCAACTATAATGAATCGTGCCCCATTCCCTTCACCATCTTATACCCACTTGGTTCAGGACATGGTCTATGTGTGTTAGTACCCACTAGGCTGACTACGTCACACCTAGCCCAAATAACGTTTCCTCGTCCTATGGATTCTAATTACTCTCATGTATTTAAGAGATTCATACTCTGAACATGTCATGCTCTGGCCAGAGGCTTCGAGTAACAATCCGACGATAGGCCTCGGGTATACATCTCCTCGCAAGGAGTGGTGAATCAAGTCTCCATGACCAAGATGACTTGAACACCGGAAGTCAAAGGAACATCGCACTTAAGCTACAGTAAGAATTTCACTGGCATATCTATATGTAGACTACCATATGAAGTTTTATAGCCAGTCACTCCAATGAACTAGTTCCCTTAACTAGCATTCATGTTTATCTCCGGACATCTCCATGTCACCAGCCAGTGAGAATCAGCTGATTAGAGAATAACCCATGCTAGTCTCAATAGAATTGATAGTGTCCGTATTTATCAATTCATCGACTAGGGACAATTTCAATACTTCACAATTGCACATGTAGAGATAATCACTAGTTGTGAATTCATCACAAATTCTCTCATGCTGTGAATTGTATTGCGGGCATTCAGTAAATGAGCTTAAGATCTTAATCAAATAATCATGTATACTCAAATAGTGAATATTCATTTATTAGAATAAATGATTACAATCATAAGGCGATTGCCTTAGGACACTTCACTTATATCACTAACAAACTCCCACTTGGCCTAATGCCAATCGCTACGGTACCGAATACCACAGGCTCTAACATGACCCTCAAACTTACTTTGAGGCAAGACCTTAGTTAAAGGATCCGCTAAATTCCTTTCAGTGGGAATTTTCTCAATTTGTATATCATTCCTACTTATAATTTCTCTGATCAGATGATAGCGGCGAAGCACATGTTTGGATCGCTGATGAGACCTTGGTTCCTTTGCTTGTGCAATAGCTCCATTGTTGTCGCAGTAAACTGGTATTGCTTCATCAATGGTTGGAACCACACCAAGTTCTGAGACAAACTTCTTGTTCCAGACTGCTTCCTTTGTTGCTTCCGAAGCTGCAATATATTCCGCTTCCGTGGTAGAATCCGCTACGGTGTCTTGCTTGGAACTTTTCCAGCTTACTGCGCCTCCATTCAAAATAAATACGTATCCGGACTGATATTTGGAGTCATCCTTATCTGTCTGAAAACTAGCATCTGTATATCCACGTATTATCATATCACCTTCTCCATATATTAGGAACACATCCTTAGTTCTTCTTAAGTACTTGAGGATTGTCTTGACAGCCGCCCAATGATCCATTCCTGGATCAGACTGGTATCTGCTTGTAACGCTCAGAGCATATGATACATCGGGCCTAGTACATAAAATAGCATACATGATAAATCCTATCGCGGATGCATAAGGAATCTTATTCATGCAAATCCTCTCGTCTTTTGTGCGCGGACACATAGACTTTGAAAGGTTGATCCCATGCCTGATGGGAAGATAACCTTTCTTGGATTCCGACATGCTAAACCTTTCTAGCACTCGGTATATATATGTAGACTGCGAAAGACCAAGCAACCGTTTTGATCTATCTCTATAGATTCTAATCTCAAGGATATAGGTTGCTTCTCCCAAGTCTTTCATGGAGAAAGTTTTGGACAACCAAATTTTAACTGACTGTAAGACTGATATATCATTTCATATAAGTAAAATGTCATCGACATATAACACTAGGAATACGACTGCACTCCCACTAACCTTCTTGTATACACAAGGTTCGTCAGGATTTTGTGAGAAATCAAACTCTTTGATTGTCTCATCAAAACGGATGTTCCAGCTCCTGGATGCTTTCTTTAGTCCATATATGGATCGTCGAAGCTTGCATACTTTGGTTTTATTAATCGATGTGAAACCTTCAGGTTGAATCATGTATACATCCTCAAGCAGATTTCCATTAAGGAAAGTTGTTTTCACATCCATTTGCCATATCTCATAATCATAATGAGCTGCTATGGCCAGGAGCATCCGAATGGATTTAAGCATAGCTACTGGCGAATAGGTTTTGTCATAATCAATTCCTTATTTCTGACGATATCCTTTTGCCACTAATCTAGCCTTAAAGGTAACAACATTACCTTCCATGTCGGTTTTCTTCTTGAAAACCCACTTGCACCCTATGGGCTTAATCCCTTCAGGCGGGTTAACCAAGTCCCATACTTGATTTTTGTACATGGAATCCATTTCTGACTTCATGGCTTCAAGCCATTTATCCCTTTCTGAATTTATCAGAACATCTTCATAACTGATAGGTTCGTCTTTGTTAACGAGTAACACGTCGTTCGATTCACTTATGAGAAATCCGTATCTCTCTGGAATATTGCGTGTCCTATCAGACCTACAAAGAAGTGGTGTTGTTTTAGGTTCAATTGATAGCTCATCATTATGAGTTATTGGTTGTGGGTCTAGACTAGGTGTCTCTGTAATGTCTATTGGAGTTTCTTGAACTTCTTCAAGTTCAATGCTACTCCCACTGTTCTCTTGTAAAAGAAATTCTTTTTCCAGAAATACAGCATGCCTTGAAACAAACACCTTTTGTTCCAAGGGATGATAGAATTGGCAACCCTTCGTTTCCTTAGGGTATCCAATAAATAGACATTTATCAGACTTAGCATCCAATTTGTCTGATACAGTCCGCTTTACATAAGCAGGACAACCCCATATTTTAAGGTGAGTTAAATGAGGTTTCTTACTATTCCACGTCTCATATGGAGTAGTAGAGACTACCTTGGTCGGGACTCTGTTTAGTAAGTAAACAGCTGTCTTAAGCGTATAGCCCCAAAAGGATTTTGGAAGAGTTGCATGATTCATCATAGATCTAACCATGTCCATCAAGGTTCGGTTACGCCTCTCAGATACACCATTATGCTGTGGTGTATATGGCGGAGTCCATTGAGACAATATCCCATTGTCCCTAAGATAATCTTGAAACTCTTGACTCAAGTATTCACCACCCCGATCGGATCGAAGTATCTTAATACTTTTGCCATGTTGTTTCTCTACTTCACTTCTGAACTCTTTGAATTTCTCAAAAGCTTCAGATTTGTGTTTCATTAAGAACACATACCCGAATCGTGAGTGATCATCGATAAAGGTAATGAAGTAGCTATAACCTCCTTGTGCAAGAGTTGACATTGGTCCACATACATCAGTATGTATTAGACCAAGCAATTCTCCCACTGGTTTATATTTTCCGGAAAAGGGTAATTTGGTCATCTTGCCTTTTAAGCATGATTCACATGTATCAAATGAACCGGGTTCAAATGATTCCAGAATTCCACATCGGTGTAATTTGGTCATGCGTTTCTTACTTATATGGCCAAGACGACAATGCCACGTATAGGAGTCTATTTGATTATCTATTCGAGCACGTTTGTTGCTAACTTCGATATTGAAAACGTCACCGGATAAATCTAACGTGTAGATACCATTGTATAAAGTTCCGGTCCCATAAAGAACACCATTTAAAGTTATGTAACAGCAATTGTTACTAAAAGTTAAATGATAACCCTTTTCATTCAAGCATGAAATAGATACAATGTTCTTTATTAACGAAGGAACAAAATAACAATTATCCAATTCTAAGACAAGTCCAGTATGGAGCTTTAGTAAATATGTTCCGATGGCAACAGCAGCAATCTTTGCTCCATTTCCAACTCGCAAATTCGCTTCTCCCTTGACGAGTCTTCTTCTATTCCTTAGCCCCTGTATGTCATTACATATATGTGAGCTACACCCAGTATCAAGTAGCCAGGTGGACGAGGAAATAGAGTGACATTCAATAACGAAGATACCTGAAGAGGATGGGGCATCAGATGCCTTCTTCTTCAAGGACTCAAGATAAACCTTGCAGTTTCTTCGCCAGTGACCCTCCTTGCTGCAGTGATGGCAAGTGCCTTTTGGTGCCTTTTCAGTCTTTTTGGCCTTTTTCTTCTTTCCCTTATTCTGTTTTTTGGGCTTCCTCTTAGAGCCTTTCTTTGAGGAACCAACTAACAGTACCGTCTTCTGATCCTGCTTTATAGAAGGCTCTACAGTATTCAACAGGTTGAGCAACTCAGGAATGGTAGTCTCCAGCTTGTTCATCCGATAGTTCATCACAAATTGTGAGTAACTCTTGGGCAAACAATGCAGAATTAAGTCAACACTTAGTTCGTGATCCATTGCAAATCCGAGTGTGCCTAGTCGCTTAATGTACCCCAACATCTTCAACATAAACTGTGAGACAGAAGTGCCTTCCTGCATCTTAGAGGTGAAGAGGAGTCTGGAGACCTCGAACCTTTCGGATCTCGCCTGCTCGTCAAACAGCTCATGAAGATGGAAGATGATGGTATGAGCATCCATATGCTCATGCTGCTTTTGCAGATCAGGTACCATAGCGGCCAGCATGATGCAACTCGCAAGTTCAGAATCGGCCACATGTTTCTGATAGGCCACTAACTGGTCTGGAGTTGCATCTTCTGGAGGATGGTTGGGAAGTTGTTCTTCAAGGACATAAGTAAGCTTTTCTACCTTGAGGACTATCCTCAGGTTTTGAAGTCAGTCCATGAAGTTTGGCCCAGTCAGCTTATTGGTGTCCAAAATGGAACGCAAATTCAGAGAAGACATGATCAAGTGATTATCCTAGAAATACAAATTGAGCTTATGTGAGAAGAATGATAAAGAATGCATCAATATACATTAATTAAATCCTATTTATTTTTCGAATTGAATAACCCTTTTATCAATCCGGGAGATCGTAAGAACATCTCCAAATAGGTTGATATCCAACCATAGATAAGAACAACCATGGCTAGAGTCCATCAAGTTATTCTTAGCTATGAAGGTAGGTAATTATACCGATTACATATTACACATATGTAACTATCACATTATGCTATCAACTAATTGAATGTTTGCATAAATCATTGGGTTGTTAACTCATTAACAAGTATGCAATAATATACATAGCACCCAACTGCACCTCTCTTTACATCAACCTTGGCTGTGGCACAACAAATTGATGCTCCAAGCTTAAGGCTGACCCATTAATCAAGACATAGTTTTAATATGGTTGGAGCTCATTCAACCATTTAGTCAGGCTTGGATGTGTCCAACAACCAAAACTAAGGATTGACCTCTGACTCCAACTATATTAATCATAAACTAATTCCATGGTTTGAACATGTTGAGGTTCAAGCCGGGCATGGATGTGTCCATCAACCCAAACGAGAAACAAAACTCTGGTTCTAACCATATTAATGGAAGGTGTTGGTCTTAATATTTTGTAAGAGGTTTTGGGTCTCATCCTTTTCCTTTTAAGCACATTCATGACATATAATTATGTCATGTTCTAACGATTTCCTTAATAAAGTATGTATGTGACTTAATTTATCAAGTCTCATTAATTGAATTAGGAACCGGATTTCCTAATTCTAATTTCATACTTTATTCAAGGAATTGTTTTGGGAAACAATTTCCTAAATTGTCATAAT
Organism: Boesenbergia rotunda; assembly: GCA_024364735.1. NCBI lineage: Eukaryota > Viridiplantae > Streptophyta > Magnoliopsida > Zingiberales > Zingiberaceae > Boesenbergia > Boesenbergia rotunda. The sequence continues at coordinate 322,818 of JAGFNQ010001353.1, read as the reverse complement.
CAATTTCGGAAATAATATGTTTAAGACTTTGATTTCTCTAAATCAAATCTTATTAAATTAAGAGATAGATTCCCTTAATTCAACTACATATTATTTTCATGAAAATCTTATTTAAGGAAATAAACTCTATAGGAAACAATTTTTCCTAATTAATTTTGGAGACAACAATATGTAAGAGCATCACCTCATAAATCAAATAAAGAAATTATCGTTTTAGAATCACCTCAAAAATTTCCAAGATTTTATCACATATTTTATTTATGGATAATTAATTACAACAAATCATTTACTTTGGGTGGCTCCCCGAGGCACTCCCGAAAGAAAAGAAATTTGTTGTAAATCTAATTTGGCCTGCTCCCCGAGGCATAATCAAATTAAATTTGACAATTAAAGATCTTGTTAATAATATAATTTGGATGGCTCCCCGAGGCCTACCCAAATCAATTTTAACAATTCATATTCAAAATAGGAAATTAAATTATAACAACTAACTTTAATTTGGGTGGCTCCCCGAGGCACTCCCAAAGTAAAGAATTTTGTTAATAATTTAAAAATCAATTTGAATTTAATTGTCAATTAATGTTTCCATAAAATGTTTAGACTTTCATGAAAAGAAAGTGCCCAAAATTACGAGCTTTCCATAAATGGAAAGTTTCCAAAATTAAAAGGTTTTCAAAATTATTGTAAGTTTCTGGTACAAAGAAAACTTACATATTTACAAAATCGGAAAATTTCCAAAATTAGGAAATTTCCAAAATTGAAAAGTTTTCAAAAATGGAAAGTTTTCACAATTATCATAAAATTTCAGAAACAGAGACATTTCAAAAGTTTGCGAAATTTCATGAGGATTTCCAAACTTTGAAATTCCTAAATCTAAAATTTACCTTAATTGGAAAATTTCCATAATTGGAAAATTTTCCAAAATTGAGATCATGACAAAGTTTTCCGCAAAACAATTATATGATTATGTCGAACACTAACAGGTTCTGATACCACTGTTGGGACTGGGTGCATGCCGACGCGGACACGTATTGTAATTGTTACGTAATTACATGCAGCGGAAACAAAAGCATGAATAATTTCCTAAATTATTCTAACACATATCCTAGGCATGCAATGTGTTCACATAATCGTAATATAAAATTTTTGCAGAAAAGGAAATTACTCTACGAATTACCTTGCGTAACTTAGAAGAAGGGACGAGATCCAACCGTTAGCGTCCCTTGAAAGCTTCGCCTCTATTCGTATCCACGCCGAGTATCGTCGGGATGACTTCGCTAAGCCACGAGTTTCGTGTTCATGAGAACTACTAGATTCTCCGTGAACATGACGAAAACTGAGAGAGTAATCAAATCGAAAGACTCACCACCAAGGTTGGCCGAAGAGGAAGATCGTCGCAAGGAAGAACTTCGTCGCCTTGATGCTTCTCCTTGTGCTCACGGCAAGAAGAAAGAGGGGAGGCCTATGGCCGGCCAAGAGAGAGGGAGAGAAGAAGAGAAGAGAGCCCAAGCAATTCTTGGATGAATCATCTTCCATGGCACCCCTTGGGTCCTTTATATAGGGAGAGGTTTCTTAATTCCCAAGCAAACCTCTCCTTGATTATGGAATAATTTCTCAATCAATCCATAATCAAGGCTCTCATGATCAAACTTCCTCTTCTTGATTATGGAATAATTTCTCAATCAATCCATAATCAAGGCTCTCTTTCTTTTGGCATGATTATATAAAATTTATAAAACAAACCAACCATTGGTTCATTATATAAAAATTTATAAACAAACCAACCATTGGTTCATTATATAAATTTTATTAAACAAACCAACTCATGGTTCATTATATAAAAATTTATATATATAAAATTTATTAACCTTTTATAAAATAAACCAACCTTTGGTCTATTTTATAAAACAAACCAAAATAGTCTTATCCTCTTATGGTGGTGGCCGGCCATGACAAGAAGAGAGGAGGCCCCCTTCCTTAGCCGACCCATCTAACCCCAATTGGATCAAATCCCTTAATGAATTAAACTTATTTAATTCACCCATTAAGTCTTTAAAAGACTTAGCCATTTTATGCTTCCGATGCGTCTGAAATAAATTCAGTTTCGACTATTGTTTGGACTTACCAAAAATAGTCTATCTCGATTGGAGAATCCAATTCTCAACTCGTTTTAAATCCTTCGAATTACTCGTTATGCGTGTGACCAAATAGGCTTTCAATTTATGTTGGTCGTCCATAATTAACTAATTAATTATAGAACGATCATGAGTGGCACCTAGTAGTACATCATGATCCCCAATTAATTGAAAGATCAACGGTTGACCTCAGAAATGATTCTGAAATCCTTCAGCAGCTATAATGAATCGTGCCCCATTCCCTTCACCATCTTATACCCACTTGGTTCAGGACATGGTCTATGTGTGTTAGTCCCCACTAGGCTGACTACGTCACACCTAGCCCAAGTAACGTTTCCTCGTCCTATGGATTCTAATTACTCTCATATATTTAAGAGATTCATACTCCGAACATGTCATGCTCTGGCCAGAGACTTCGAGTAACAATCCGACGATAGGCCTCGGGTATACATCTCCTCGCAAGGAGTGGTGAATCTTTTGTAGGTTGTTCAAACATCTTCGGGCACTTCGGCTTATACCCAATCATCCTGGGTCCACACCTCCTTGGAGATGCTTGCTTAAGATGTCAAAGTATAAGTCTGCATGACCAAGATGACCTGAACACCGCAAGTCAAAGGAACATCGCACTTAAGCTGCAGTAAGAACTTCACTAACATATCTATATGTAGATTACCATATGAAGTTTTACAGCCAGTCACTCCAATGAACTAGTTCCCTTAACTAGCATTCATGTTTATCTCCGGACATCTCAATGTCACCAGCCAGTGAGAATCAGCTGATAGAGAATAACCCATGCTAGTCTCAACAGAATTGATAGTGTCCGTATTTATCAATTCATCGACTAGGGACAATTTCAATACTTCACAATTGCACATGTAGAGATAATCACTAGTTGTGAATTCATCACAAATTCTCTCATGCTGTGAATTGTATTGCGGACATTCAGTAAATGAGATTAAATCTTAATCAAATAATCATGTATACTCAAATAGTGAATATTCATTTATTAAAAATAAATGATTACAATCATAAGACGATTGCCTTAGGACACTTCTCTCATGTCACTAACAGGGGAGGTATGTTTAAACTTAATAACCATACCCTTTTCGATGTTTGACAAAGGGGTAGAGAATGGTTGATTAAGTTTAGGGTTATTATAGGGGAGGATTTTGATTCCCTTACGATAATTGAACTGCCTTCAATTGATCATTAATGCCTAAACTTAAATCGGGCTGTCAAACAACAAAAAGGGGGAGATTGTTGATGCAGTCTGACCCTGATTATTGTTTTGGTATTTGACACGGATTTAAGTTTGGGTCAAGTTTGGTTGAATTCGGATTAAGTCCAGGTGGATCGGGAGATCGCACGTTGGCATGTGAAAAGTCCTAACTTAGAGGGTTAGGTGTGAAAAAGTCCTAGCTTGGAAGGCTAGGTGTGAAAAGTCCTAACTTGGAGGGTTAGGTGGGAAAAAGTCCTAGCTTGGAGGGCTAGGTGTGAAAAGTCCTAACTTGGAGGGTTAGGTGATTGAAATCCTAGTAAGTGAAGCTAGGTTGAAATCCCGGTGAGTGAAGCCGGGTCCTGGTGTGTGAAGCCGGGTGATTGAAATCCTAGTGAGTGAAGCTAGGTTGAAATCCCAGTGAGTGAAGCCGGGTCCTGGTGAGTGAAGCCCGGTGATTGAAATCCTAGTGAGTGAAGCTAGGTTGAAATCCCGGTGAGTGAAGTCGGGTCCTGGTGAGTGAAGCCAGGTGATTGAAATCCTGATGAGTGAAGCCAGGTCCTAGCTTGGAGGGCTAGGTTTAAGTCCCGGTGAGTGAAACTGGGCATGGAGTCTTGGTCCGGGGGACTAAGAACGAGTCAGTGAAAGGCTGGAAGCTTGTTCTCGTGACTTAGAGGAGATTTGACCTTGCCTGGATCGGTCTGGTGACCGATCAGGGAAGTTGGCACGGAGTTCCCTCGTGGATCGGTATGGTGACCGATCCAACTATGTTTGATCGGTCTGGTGACTGATCAGGGAGCATACAGTGAGATTGGGAACCTTACTGATCGACTCCTGATCGGTCTGGTGACCGATCAGGGATACTATTTAGATCGTTATGGTGAACGATCAAATGTCGCGAGCTCCTCTCTATGTTCGATCAGGTTGGATCCTGATTGGTCAGGAAGTGCCCTGATCGGTCCCCAGACCGATCAGGCTATATCCTGATTGGTCTGGGGACCGATCAGAAGTGTGCAGCAGACTGTTGGATAGGTCTGGGGACCTATCAGGAGTGTGCAGCAGACTGCTGGATAGGTCTGGTGACCGATCAGGCCACATCCTGATCGGTCTGGGGACCGATCAGGAGCTGAACTTTAATTCAAATTCACTGTCAGACGCTCTGATCGCGTCTATTTTCTCTGCCGATTCTCTGATACATTGCTGATATGTTTTGATATGCATTGCTAAGCTTCTGTTGAAGTGGGCAGGCTTTACAGGGATGATTCAAACACTCAAGGAGGGTCAATGGAAGACTTTCCTTTGGACAGGTTTAGCTGTTTCTCTTTCTCAGGTTTCAACGGGCAACTGGCGCAGCTTGAGACTGACGGAGGCTCAGCTGGAGAGGAGGTCTTTAGTGGACTGAGTGCTCAGGGAGGTCAGTGAGTTCAGGCTGGCTCAGTGGATGCTGATGAAGCTTGCGATGGTAGCAGAGCTTAAGTTGAAGTTGATGCAGAGGAGCGGCAACAAGAACGAACAGGAAAACAAGCAAGTGTGGCTGTGAGTTTCGCTGTTGTTGTTGTGCTCCTTGTGTAGCTTCTCTCTTGAGCTTTCTTGCTACTGTCTTGTGAGAGGTTCCTCCTTAGTCTCGTGAGCTTATCTTGTATCCTATTGAGACGCTTGTGGAGAGGTTTCTCCACCGAGAAGGAGGCGCTGTTTTATCCGGGTCACCAGGGCTTGATCTGCTGACGATCAAGGGATCACCCACCTTACGGGCACGCCAAGGAGTAGGTGCAAGTTATCCCCGAACCTTGTAAATCCTTTGTGTTAGCGTCGGTTTGTTTTCTTCCCTTGTCTGTTTTCTTTCTGTGTTTTGTGTTTCCGCTGCTAATCTGATCACAGAAAGAAGAAGAAGTTCAAAGAGGCTGAATTTTGTGTTTGGCTATATTCACCCCCCCTCTCTAGCCATCCAAGTTCCAACATGCTGCACTTAATTAACATGTATATATAGTTATGATTTGCACTTGTTATGATTTGGATCCGCTCAATAGTACGAGCAAGATTACTGGTGTGTCATGGAGAATTTTTATCATGCCCCTGCATATTATCTTGATTTCCGGTATATGTATATTTATACAGTTGTTAAGTTTAGATTTTACTCTATTTCGGAGACTGTATATTATTATTTCTCTCTGCTTGATATATTCTATTTATTACCCTGCAATTATCTATCCTTGCACTTGTAGAATTCGCTCGGACTCACCACTCCTTGTTTTTATTTTTGTTTCAGGTAGTTGATAGTTACAACTCGTGCTGTCAGGAGAGGATTCATATGTCAGTCCCTCAGCGTCGAGTATTTTTAGTTTATTTCCTACTTTCTTTATTAGACTTGTTTTTATTTCAATGGATCTATAATTATTTCATTGGTATTGGAGTTGTGGACTTTGTGTGTACGTCTTTGGCTTTGAGTTTTATTCGGAGTTGTGTTTCTTGTTTAATTATTTTGCGTGGTTGCTAGCCGTGTGAGCTGTACTATATATATATTTGTTCGGGGATTGTATTGTTATTATTATGTTGTGTGTTTTGATATATAAATGTTTCAGATTGTCAAGGGAGGTGCCGCCCGATTTTCTATCGGGCATGCGACTCACTGGGGCATGATAGGGATGAATATAATAAATGAGAATGGTGACAAAGGATATGAAATATGATTCAAACCTGACTCATTACCATCCCTTATTTGCTTATTTGATGGTCTCTAGCAAGTCTAATCCATACCAGTTCAACTCCACATCATTTCTTTAATTAGACTTTATTTGGCCTCACCATCCACTTGTTCCATCAGTTATCTCAATTTTGACCGTGAGGTTGGTTAACGGGAGTCTTAGGGACGAAGATTATTGCCTTTTTTTTTAATTAGATTTTATGTTGCCCTAGGGGCATAGCACATTTGGTACTTGGGCCCTAGGGGCACAGCACAGTTGGTACTTGGACTGTTATTTTACCACATTTAATTAGACTTTATGCAAAGTTGTTGATAAACGAAGATGTTGGTTGGAAGAGGACATGTTCAATGCCCCTTGGCAACTTAAAAAAAAACTTGCATTCCTTTGTTAATCTCAATACTATAATAGTAGAGGTAGTCCTTCTTGAATGCAAGTGTCAATAGGATGTTGGTTCAATACCTCAAAGGCCCAAAGGGACTTGAGCGCAATGAGCATAGTTGGTATCAAAGATTTGAAAATATGTAGGAAGAGAGATTATAAGAGAATGCTATTTGAGATTGTTAGATAGATATTTTTCTACTTGGCATATAAAAAATAAAAATCATAGGCGTCTTAGGTCAAAGGTAATAAATAAGCTAGAAGTTGAATAGATTTATTTGAACATTTTCTAAGTTAACCGAATAGTTTAATCGACTATAGATGTTTTGCTTGTGAATAAAAATATTATATTTTGGCTTAACCCAATTGATATACAATTCGTTCGACTGAAATTACGTGAGTCGATTGCTTAGTCTACTAATTAAAGTCGAGTTGATCGAAATGGTTATGATTCAACTCGAGACGTATCATTCATAGGAAAAGATTTGAAATGACAAATTTGAGTCAATTGGGATGAATGCAATTAAATTGGAGTTGGGTCATTAGCTGGCTACGACCCAAAATTGAAGGCTCTATTGCTCTACCAAACTCGAGCTGGCTACGACCCAACAACTGAATTGAATGGCCAATTACACACTTTATTTTATTGTTGGTCCAACTCAACTCACGTCTTGTGGTCCTTGTTAAAAAGGTATGTATGCTCGGATGATATCGATTTCCAAAATATATTTATATCTACTGATTTATTTATCTGATAAATTTGACTCAGAACATATATAAGGGGTCAACTTTCAAAATATTTATATCTCTAATTAGATTCAAATTCTCATCCTCGCTATCCCTCTACGGTGGGCCTTTCACAGTCTAGAAGAGAGACCAATAGAGGACTTCGTGCAATAACAACAGTATATATATCTGTATTCATTGAAAATCGACTCTAAACCTATTGACAATGATATCTTATATGAACTAATTGCACTAACCCGGGGATACGTGGAGGTGAAATGTCTTTTCGATAGTTTAGAAAAAAATGAATATATTTTTGGATAATTCAAATTTTTTGTTTTTTCCCCTGGAATGAGAATGCATATTCTTGGTGTAGGAGATATTTATTAGATATTTGTGTGTGTTTAAGCTATAACAATTAATGGATGAGATGGGAGTGGCGACGGATGAGTGACGTGGGAACATGCCCTTCTCTCGCGGAAGGAGAGAGATATAGCGAGCATGCCATGCATAGGTGGACCAGGGCCATCGCGGATTGTACCCACACAGACACATAGGAAAAGGCCATTCATTCATTATCCCTTCCCTATCACAACTAATTCCTCAACAGCGTATTTAAATTAGGGTTTAATTGAGCACACAAAAAAGACCTAAACCCTAAATCGTAAACCCCAAACACACGCGAACGAGCGCGCGCGCGAGAGAGCAGTTGTCCGACGACCCCACTGAGCCAACTCAATCATTTAATTTCCAACCAAACTTTGGTAGAGAACAGGAGGCGGCGGAAAAATGTTAGGTGGCGTGGTTGATACCTAGATCTTGCGAGATCCAAGTGGAGCCCACGTCGGAACCCATTTGCTTTTAAATGTCAGCGTCGTGGTCGCTGGTGGGTGCCGCATCGAACGTCCGACGCGGGATCCTCTCTCGCGTCTGTTGAGATTTTGTGTCGTTGCTTTTTACTCCAATATTTGTTTTAACCATTAAACTCTTTTCTTGGTGATTTGCTGGAGGACGAAGTGACATGCAAGGCACCGTTAATAATTAACAATTCCGGCATGTGTTTACCTTTCGCCTTTTCTTTATTGGTGTAAGCACGTGCCTACTGTTTCACACCTACGGATGAAATGGAATGAGTTTTTCTTTTTCCAGAGGAGGAAGAAGAAGATCAAAATGTGGAATTCAGCGAGAGATGTTCAAAGCGTTGAAAGCCGAGATTTTCCAAGCAGAAATGGGATCCAATTGAACACGTACACGTAGCCCTGGCATGAGAGTGCCGGATATCTTTTAAGATCCTCTGTTTTCTCTTCTCTTCCTTTCCCTATTTCCTACGATTGATATTGCAAGATGATGATGAGTCATCCTCTTGCCGAGGTGGACGAGGATGAGTATTCCAAGCTCATCAGGAGGATGAACCCTCCGAGGTACCATCTGACTCTGTTTCATGCTTTTCCTTCTTCAAATCTTATCTGACTTCTCTGATTGTTTCTGCAGGGTTGTGGTAGATAATGAAGCTTGTGAAGTCGCTACTGTCATTCGGGTGAGTCGAAACTGTTATTATAAACGATCTGAGCATTTTCATTTTGCTGATTAGTTTCCATCGTCGCCTGTTTCTCAGGTCGACAGCATGAACAAGCACGGGATTCTCCTGGAGGTCGTTCAAGTTCTTACTGATCTCGACCTTATCATCACAAAGGCGTATATGTCCTCGGATGGAAGTTGGTTCATGGACGGTAAATTTTTAGTTTGATTTTGCTCTGGCAAAAACATATTTTGCTGTAATCCTTACGAGTTTGGTTGATCTCAGTGTTCAATGTGACGGATCGGGATGGGAATAAAGTGAGAGACAGAGAGATCATCTCTTACATTCAGAAAGTAAACAATTTTTGCAGTAGATTGATTGTTCTTCTTCGACTTAGAAATGATGTAATTGTTTTCCTGCAGACGCTTGGAGCAGATGCTTGCTTCTTCCCCAAATCGAGTAACTCCGCCGGCGTAACGGCGTCCTCGAAGGAGCACACCTTCGTCGAGATGACCGGCGCCGACCGGCCGGGGTTGCTCTCGGAGATCTGCGCCGTGCTGGCCGACAGAAACTGCAACGTGGTGAAGGCCGAGCTGTGGACCCACAACGCCAGGGTCGCCGCGGTGGTGTGCGTCACTGACGACGCTACCGGGAGGGCGGTGGAGGACCGCGATAGGCTCTCCGCCGTCGAGGACCTCCTCTGCAACGTTCTCAAAGGCGACGACGACGGTTCGAGGGCGGCGGCGGCGGCGGTCTCCGTGGGGAACACCACCCACACCGACCGGCGGCTGCACCAGATGATGTTCGGCGACCGGGACTACGAGAGCGGCAGAGGAAGCGGAGACGAGGAGTCGAGGAAGCCTCGAGTCACGGTGATGGACTGCTCGGAGAAGGACTACTCCGTGATCATTCTGCGGTCCAAGGACCGGCCAAAGCTGCTCTTCGACACGGTGTGCACGCTGACGGACATGCAATACGTGGTGTTTCACGGCACGGTCAACGCCGGAGACGAAGAAGCTTATCAGGAATACTACATCAGACACGTCGACGGGCATCCCATAAGCTCGGAAGCCGAACGGCAGCGACTGATCAAGTGCCTCGAGGCCGCCGTCGAGAGACGATTCACCGAGGGGCTGGAGGTGGTGCTGAGGACGCAAGACAGAGTCGGGCTGCTCTCGGAGATCACGAGGGTCTTCCGAGAGAACGGGCTGACAATTCGACGAGCCGAGATTTCGACGGAGGGAGGGAAGGCGCTCGACACGTTCTATCTGTCGGACGCGTCGTCATGCGACGCGGTGGAAGCGAAGACGATCGACTCGATACGCAGAGAGCTGGGGGCGATGGTGGTGAGGGTGAAGCAGAGTCGTGTTCTTGCTTCGCCGGCGGTGACTGGTGGCCCGGGCTTTCTGTTCAGTAGCCTCGTCAAAGCTTCGTTGCAGAGCTTTCGATTGGTCAGATCATACTCTTGATATTCTCTATCTCCTTCATCAATGGATCAAGCTCTAGTTCCTTTGTGAATCTATGACTTCTGTAAATAGAAACGACTGTAGATAGACACTGAAGAATTGAAGGACATTGTTTCTCCGAAAGCAACAAAAAGTGTCGTCGAAGAATCGTCAACGCCTTGTTGAACGGGGAGTGTGAGGGAACCCGTTTCTTAACGCAACAACAAGTCAACCACGTCAATTTTGGGGAGTTGATCTAATTAGATTGTGCAACTTTTGACTGATATATTCTCATGCTTGGATTTTCGCACGGCTCCAATGGGAAAGCTTCGCTGATGGCGGCGCGACTTGGTAAAGGAAGGAGGTAGGCCTGATGGGTGACCACTTGGTGAATGGTGATTAGTTCCTTAACTAATCTTTAGTGTTTCACAATCTACATTTTGATTCCATTCAAATCTAACAATTATGAAGTAGATTTTTCACATTAATATGAAATCTTCCTATTCTAATCCATCGTACCTTGGGCATTACTTTGAAACTTCTCTGTATGAGATAAAGAATTTTACAAATGGACTTCCGGAAATTAGAGGATTAAGCTAGAATTTGTTCTTTTTTTCAAGAGACAACATGCTTGAAAGTTTAGTTTGAAGAAAGATTTATGTTTTTCATTGTTCTATTTTTTATATAATTTTTATTCTCTAACTTAATTTAATTGTTTAATACTAAAAAAGAAAGATTATTGTTACAATGATATTCTCAAACGGTCAAGTCCAATCATATTATGTGTTTATGATGTTTACGTGGAGTGTGTAAAAATCTAATTGAGTGCACATGAAATGGAACATAATGCCTCGGGCCCTCAATGGAATTAGATGTTTTGGTTTGCTTAAATACCTATGACAAGATGAACTTGGCGGCAAAACGAAAGGGGAACATAAATCAAGCTAGTGCATAAGAGACCAAAGATTTAAATAAGGTGAACTCCAAAGCAGCCTGTTGACGCATGATCTTTAAAAATTTTAGAATGTCATAATTTTTAACCTGGGATTCAAAATTAGATTTTATCAATGACAATTTACCAAAGGGCATACCTAAGAATTGAAAATTATCAAATCGCGTACCATGATTTGTATTTTACTAAAGGGCGCAGGTCTTTAAGTAAACTTCCTATTATACCCCTCCCGCCACAAAAGATCTTTTTCGATTCACATTTTCGAGACATCCGAACCACTTTTGCAGTAAAGTAATATTTTATGGTTCGGATGGTCAGGTAGTCGAATTTTTGTCCATTCTCTCTCAGCGCAACAACATAAATGGTATTGTCGAAGGAGGAGGATAATGTGCGTGCCCTAGTTGTGCTTTAGTCTCAAGCTCATCCCTCGAATCCCTCCGCCCAACCAAAACCTAGGCAAGTATCGAAAGTGTTAGTGTGTGATCCTGAGGCGGCCTTAAGTGTTAACGTTGAAGTCCAGACTGCTCGACACTATCAAAGTAGGAGTTAGAGTTTCTGCAAGGTTGATTTTTATGATAATGGCAGGAAAAATGTCTGTGGGTGGTTCATCGTCTTCTTCATTGGCATTAATCACCAAGGTATGTTAGCGATAGACTTAACATAGTTTGTGAAAATGTTTATACTTATTTTTGCTGAATAAATTTGTAATGTATAAAAACTGTAGGGTTCAGATGACTTTGGAAAAAAAATTATATTGGTGCAGTATTTTAGGCCACTTTAAATATTTTTTTTGAAGCATTTGAAATTTTAAATGATCGACACATTGCGAAGATCAAAGAGTTGCCCTTCAGTTTTTTCTTGGACATACAAGAATTGCAGCATATCCGTGGAATTTTGGTTAATATATTTGAAAGTTGGGATTCAACCTCGCAAGTTTTTAAATTCTCAGGTAATAGTTTTAATTATGAATTGTAAACAATATCTTAGTAAGATAAAACTTGGATATAGATGGCCTTAAATGATATATATTTGATCAATTTAAATGAGTGAATTTTAGGTGAAATTCACTTAAGGCCCTCAGTAGGCCTGAAATGAATCATTTCAGGCCCACGTTGGGCCTGAAATGAATTCCTTTCAGGCCCAACGTGAGCCTGAAAAGAATTCATTTCAGGCCCAAAGTGAAATAATTTGAAGCCTATATTCTTGATGATAACTAAATATTTTAATTGTTTCAGGTGTACCGGTTGCGTTCACCAGACGAGATGTTGCTTTGTTACTGGGTATAGTGGACCGTGGAGTTTCGGTCCCTATTAATTCAATGAAAGAATCGGGTGACCTCTATCGTACTTACTTCTCAAAAGAAAACAACCTACCAGAATAAGAATTGAGGACTTACTTAAACATTATTCTAAAAGTGTTGAATCAGAGGATGATGTGTTATTAGTTTGTAAATTATATATTTTGTATATATTTATTTGTGTTTTATTTTCATCTAGTACATATATATAAGGTCCCTCTAGGTCTTGTAGATATAGTAAATGATTATGACAATCTTGGTAGATTCAACTGGGTGGAAGCTATCCATAAATTTTTGTCTCCACAATTACCTAAGATTGGGGACTTATTTTCATCAACTTAGGGAAACCAGAGCACCACCAACCTCCCTAATTACCTAAAGGGATTTGCTGGGCTTTTGGCAGTGAGTAGAATTTTCTTGATAAATTTTATAATATTTTGCTGTCATTAATGTAATTGTCTGGAAAACTTTGTGTAGGCATGGTTTTTGGAGCATGTACCCATTCAAAAATCATACAATGTTGAAGGACCCCGAATAAATAAGTGGAGGAATATTCCTTCGCATATTAGTAGGGTGAGGGACCTTGTCAAACAAATCAGGTCCGAAGAGGTAATTATTCTAAACTGTGATCTATGTTAGTTTGGTATAGAGGCAGTAAAATTTATGTACTTGGTAATTGACAGGTGATCGTTGAAATAATTCCTAACCTACATGAAAACACATTATTTGAGAACCTTGAGATTGGTGATGACATTCCACGGGCAATGGAGACATCACAAGGACATCACACAGAAGATGTAAGGTCATGTGGTGAATGCATTCTTAAAGACACCCTAATCAGGGAGCTAATAGAGGAGAATATATGTTTGAATGAAAGGGTTAAGGAATTAATTTCAAGTATTGAAAAAAAGGGGATGGAGGGTCAAGAAAGCTATCCTGTAGTCGTTCCTCTTTCTGATCCAGTATCTTGTAGAACAAGGAGAGGACGTGACCGAGCTCGATATGATTACAGGGATACTCTAATTGAGAGTCCAGTATGACACCAGCTATTACATAAGGGGAAGCGGAGAAAGAAACAAATATCAAATGTCATGGACAAGGAAAAAGGAAACTTAGTGAGGAGGATATGGATGAAGCAAGAGAAACCATTACTGTAATGGAAGTCATGTCTGAAGAAGATATAGAGGAGGAAAAAAGAAGGACCTCCGAACTATACAAAATGAGGCAACAAGGCATTGATGTATGTGAGTTATTTTCATATAAATTATGTCAAATTTATTGAATTTGGTCATTAATTAGTTTGGTCTAAATTTTATCGATGTAGTTTGTGAAGAAGCATTTTATGAAGTCGAAGAAGAAAAATCAAGATAAAGAAGTGGCCTACCTGATAAATAAATTGAAGAACCTAAAGTAAGTTATGAAACATAGTTTAGTTAATAAATTTGGGGCTTTAATATATAATCTTATCAATTAACTTGGCAGGTTGGCTAATGAATTTATCTGGGAGGATGCACCCTTTGCTTTGAATTTGCATTCATTCTTACAAATCCTCAATGGAGAGGTTTTTACAAAAGGCGAGGTCATTGATGCCTTCTATAAAATTATATTTAGGGGAGCATCCACATGTTGTAGGCCATACAACAAGTCAATATATTGTTCAACTTTCTTCACAGTAAGTGATGTAAATTAGTATCAATTAATAGATTGTAAAAGACCTAATATTATGATGTGGTTATTAATAATTTTGATTATGCAAATTTTTAGGCTTCAATAAGATCGTCAAGAAAGTTTTCCCTGCAATAAGTAATGAAGACTGATATGATAGAACAAGGGTTTAGATATATTTTAATACCTTTGTGCAGTGATAATACACACTTTCACTTGTTGGTGGTGGATATAGAAGCAATGGCTTTCAATCATTTAAATTCTCTTGCTAGTGGCCGTAAATATAAGAATGATTTTGACTCAGCGGTGAGCTACCTACCTTTATTCATATATATGTTCATCATTTGGTCAAAAATGTTATTGAAATTCATGATATATTTTACTGGTAAAAGAACTTAAACAACATATTGAGGCCCAATACGTTGTTGTAGCGCTGCAGATATTTCTCTTTCCAACCACACAATTACTAGTACCCCTAGTGTAATTCCCAATATAAGGATTAAAATGGGTACAAAAGTCACGCGCGAGGAACTTACGACTATTCATCCATATCTACAAAGTCATTATCCCTTGGATAAATAGCCCTCCATCAGACAAAAATGTCCCCAACAAGAACATAGGTAAGTAACTGAGGAAGAGTTTCAAAATTTTAAAATCATGAAAGTATTTTATAACCCCACTTATTGAAATCAGAAATATTGTTTGTTATTTTCAGCGTGGACTGTGCCTTCTTTGTGATGCAATACGTCCGATGTCTCCTATACGATGAGAAGATTGATTTCAAACAAGGAGATATGACAAAAATGAGATTTGATCTGACAGTAAATATTATGAGAGACATGTATTGTAAAACATGAGACTGTCAATCACTTGAAGTAATGTTGTAAAAAAAATCCTTTGCTGGTGATTGAGCTCCATTTGTATAGAAATTGTGTAATATGTATGAATATAATTTATTGTCCAGAAAAACAAAACAATTGTGTGATGTTGATTCACATCGAGTTGCTGCAATGTTGTGTATCAACTGATACGGTAAGAAAACCTAACTCATAATGATTGGGACTAAGTTTGCATACCAGAAATAACATCTCTTTAGTTAACTCTAACTACTGATATCGAGTATGTACATATCCAAGTATCGAAGATCCATCAGTGAGTTTCTGATGGATTTACAACACTCCTATTGCAACATAATTTGAAAATATAACTTAATGGTCTCGAAGGAATTGAAATTTGGTATGCATTCTGTATTACTTAGTAAGATGGATTATGTCTACCATAAATTTAAAAAACATGTTTCAAATTATAAAAACTGTAAGAATGTTTTGATAAAATTTAATAATTAAATAAAATGAGAGGATTTGGTCACATCTTGTAGATAAATATAGAATATTATTCTATAAATCATTATTTTATGTAATGCCCAAGGTGAGCATGAACTTAAATGATTTCAGGCCCACGGTGGGCTTGAAATAAAATGATTTCAGGCCCATGGTGGGTCTGAAATCACTTCAATTAAGGCCCAATGTGGGCCTGAATAGCTTCATTTCAGGCCCAACATGGGCCTGAAATCACTTGATTTCAGGGTCTCTGTAACCATCAAATCCTTCTGATTTAAGTAGGTGGACAATAAATTTATAGTTGTATAGGTGTATAAATCTAACTCCATATTTTTGTCCTAACAAATACGTTTACAGAACATAACTCATAATTATTGGTACTTAGTGTGCACATAAAAACCAACTGATATACCTAAAAACATCCTATTGCAAACTACTCCTATAGCATTGTGATATAGAATGATTAGATGCTTGGACACCAAAAATATCATTTCCAAGCTCTACCCTGTCTATTGATATAGGGTTTTCAGAATTCCAGATATTGTAGGTCCATCAGTGGTTTTTGCTCAAAACACATTGATATACCTAAACTACTCCTATAGCATTGGTGATACAGCAAGATTAGAGGTTTGGACACCAAAAATATCATCTCCTAGCTCAACCCTGTCTATTGATATAGGGTTTTCAGAATTCCAAATATGGTAGGTCCATCAGTGGGTTTTGCTCAAAACTCACTGATATACTTAAACTACTCCTATAGCATTGGTGATATAGAATGATTAGAGGTTTGAACATCAAAAATATCATCTCCTAGCTCTACCCTGTCTACTGATATAGGGTTTTCAAAATTCCAGATATGGTAGGTCCATCAGTGGGTTTTGCTCAAAACTCACTGATATACCTAAACTACTCCTATAGCATTGGTGATACATAATGATTAGAGGTTTGGACACCAAAAATATCATCTCCTAGCTCAACCCTGTCTACTGATATAGGGTTTTCAGAATTCCAGATATGGTAGGTCCATCAGTGGATTTTGCTCAAAACTCACTGATATACTTAAACTACTCCTATAGCATTGGTAATACAGAATGATTTGAGGTTTGGACATCAAAAATATCATCTCCTAGCTAAACCTTGTCTACTGATATAGGGTTTTCAGAATTCCAGATATGGTAGGTCTATCAGTGGGGTTTGCTCAAAACTCACTGATATACCTAAACTACTCTTATAGCATTGGTGATACAGCAAGATTAGAGGTTTGACCACCAAAAATTTCATCTCCTAGCTCAACCATGTCTATTGATAAAGGGTTTTCAGAATTCTAGATATGGTAGATCCATCAGTGAGTTTTGCTCAAAACACACTGATATACCTAAACTACTCTTATAGCATTGGTGATATAGCAAGATTAGAGGTTTGGACACCAAAAATATCATCTCCTAGCTCAACCCTGTCTATTGATATAGGGTTTTCAGAATTCCAGATATGGTAGGTCCATCAGTGGGTTTTGCTCAAAACTCACTGATATACCTAAACTACTGCTATAGCATTGGTGATACAGAATGATTAGAGGTTTGGACATCAAAAATATCATCTCCTAGCTCTACCCTGTCTACTTATATTGGGTTTTCAAAATTCCAGATATGGTAGGTCCATCAGTGGGTTTTGCTCAAAACTCACTGATATACCTAAACTACTCCTATAGCATTGGTGATATAGAATGATTAGAGGTTTGGACACCAAAAATATCATCTCCTAGCTCAACCCTGTCTACTGATATAGGGTTTTCAGAATTCCAGATATGGTAGGTCCATCAGTGGATTTTGCTCAAAACTCACTGATATACCTAAACTACTCCTATACCATTGGTGATACAGAATGATTTGAGGTTGGACATCAAAAATATCATCTCCTAGCTCAACCCTGTCTACTGATATAGGGTTTTTAGAATTCTAGATATGGTAGGTCCATTAGTGGATTTTGCTCAAAACTCACTGATATACCTAAACTACTCTTATAACATTGGTGATACAGCAAAATTAGAGGTTTGGCCACCAAAAATATCATCTCCTAGCTCAACCCTGTCTATTGATA
>JAGFNQ010001353.1:0-305205 GCA_024364735.1 Boesenbergia rotunda | reverse complement strand
ATCATCTCCTAGCTCAACCCTGTCTACTGATATAGGGTTTTCAGAATATCCAGATATGGTAGGTCCATGAGTGGGTTTTGCTCAAAAACACACTGATATACCTAAAATTACTCCTATAGCATTGGTGATACAGAATGATTAGAGTTTGACACCCAAATATCATCTCCTAGCTCTACCCTGTCTATTGATATAGGGTTTTCAGAATTCCAGATTGGTAAGGTCCATCAGTGGAGTTTTGGCTCAAAACTCACTGATATACCTAAACTACTCCTATAGCATTGGTGATACTAGAATGATTAGAGGTTTGGACACCCAAAATATCATCTCCCTAGCTCTAACCCTGTCTACTGATATAGGGTTTTCAGAATTCCAGATATGGTAGGTCATCAGTGGGTTTTGCTCAAAACTCACTGATATACCTAAACTACTCCTATAGCATTGGTGATACTGAAGATTAGAGGTTGGACACCAAAAATATCATCTCCTAGCTCAACCCTGTCTATTGATATAGGGTTTTCAGAATTCCAGATATGGTAGGTCCATCAGTGGGTTTGCTCAAAACTCACTGATATACCTAAACTACTCTATAGCATTGGTGATACAGAAGATTAGAGGTTTGGACACAAAATATCATCTCCTAGCTCACCCTGTCTATGATATAGGGTTTTTCAGAATTCCAAGATATGGTAGGTCCATCAGTGGGTTTTTGCTCAAAACTCACTGATATACCTAAACTACTCCTATAGCATTGGTGATACTGAATGATTAGAGGTTTGGACACCAAAAATATCATCTCCTAGCTCACCCTGTCTACTGATATAGGGTTTTCAGAATTCCAGATATGGTAGGTCCATCAGTGGGTTTTGCTCAAAACTCACTGATATACCTAAACTACTCCTATAGCATTGGTGATACTGAAGATTAGAGTTTGGACACCAAAAATATCATCTCCTAGCTCAACCTGTCTATGATATAGGGTTTTCAGAATTCCAGATATGGTAGGTCCATCAGTGGTTTTGCTCAAAACTCACTGATATACCTAAACTACTCCTATAGCATTGGTGATACTGAAGATTAAGGTTTGGACACCAAAAATTCATCTCCTAGCTCACCCTGTCTACTGATATAGGTTTTCAGAATTCCAGATATGGTAGGTCCATCAGTGGGTTTTGTCAAAACTCACTGATATACCTAAACTACTCCTATACATTGGTGATACACAAGATTAGAGTTTGGACACAAAAATATCATCTCCTAGCTCTACCCTGTCTACTGATATAGGGTTTTCAGAATTCCAGATATGGTAGGTCCATCAGTGGGTTTTGCTCAAAACTCACTGATATACCTAAACTACTCCTATAGCATTGGTGATACAGAATGATTAGAGGTTTGGACACCAAAAATATCATCTCCTAGCTCTACCCTGTCTACTGATATAGGGTTTTCAGAATTCCAGATATGGTAGGTCCATCAGTGGGTTTTGCTCAAAACTCACTGATATACCTAAACTACTCCTATAGCATTGGTGATACTAAATGATTAGAGGTTTGGACACCAAAAATATCATCTCCTAGCTCTACCCTGTCTACTGATATAGGGTTTTCAGAATTCCAGATATGGTAGGTCCATCAGTGGGTTTTGCTCAAAACTCACTGATATACCTAAACTACTCCTATAGCATTGGTGATACTGAATGATTAGAGGTTTGGACACCAAAAATATCATCTCCTAGCTCTACCATGTCTACTGATATAGGGTTTTCAGAATTCCAGATATGGTAGGTCCATCAGTGGTTTTGCTCAAAACTCACTGATATACCTAAACTACTCCTATAGCATTGGTGATACTGAATGATTAGAGGTTTGGACACCAAAAATATCATCTCCTAGCTCTACCCTGTCTACTGATATAGGGTTTTCAGAATTCCAGATATGGTAGGTCCATCAGTGGGTTTTGCTCAAAACTCACTGATATACCTAAACTACTCCTATAGCATTGGTGATACTGAATGATTAGAGGTTTGGACACCAAAAATATCATCTCCTAGCTCTACCCTGTCTACTGATATAGGGTTTTCAGAATTCCAGATATGGTAGGTCCATCAGTGAGTTTTGCTCAAAACTCACTGATATACCTAAACTACTCCTATAGCATTGGTGATACAGAATGATTAGAGGTTTGGACACCAAAAATATCATCTCCTAGCTCTACCCTGTCTACTGATATAGGGTTTTCAGAATTCCAGATATGGTAGGTCCATCAGTGGGTTTTGCTCAAAACTCACTGATATACCTAAACTACTCCTATAGCATTGGTGATACAGAATGATTAGAGGTTTGGACACCAAAAAATATCATCTCCTAGCTCAACCCTGTATACTGATATATGATTTTCAGAATTCCAGATATGTTAGGTCCATAAGTGAGTTTAGCTCAAAACTCACTGATATCCCTTAACTACTTCTAAAGCATTGGTGATATATCAAGATTAAAAGTTTGGACACCAAAAATATCATCTCCTAGCTCAACCCTGTCTATTGATATAGGGTTTTCAGGATTCCAGATATGGTAGGTTCATCAGAGAGTTTTGCTCAAAACTCACTAATATACCTAAACTACTCTTATAGCATTGGTGATACAGCAAGATTATAGGGTTGGACACCAAAAATATTATCTCCTAGCTCAACCCTGTCTACTGATATAGGGGATTCAGAATTCCAGATATGGTAGGTCTATCAGTGGGTTTTGCTCAAAACTCACTGATATACCTACACTACTCCTATAGCATTGGTGATACAGCAAGATTAGAGGTTTGGTTCAAAAATATCATCTCCTAACTCAACCCTGTCTACTGATATAAGGTTTTCAGAATTCCTGATATAGTAGGTCCATCAGTGGGTTTTGATCAAAACTCACTAATATACCTAAACTACTCCTATAGCATTGGTGATACAGCAAGATTAGAGGTTTGGACACCAAAAATATCATCTCCTAGCTCAACCTTGTCTACTGATATAGGGTTTTCAGAATTTAGGATATGGTAGGTCCATGAGTGGGTTTTGCTCAAAACTCACTGATATACCTAAATTACTCCTATAGCATTGGTGATACAGCAAGATTAGAGGTATGAACATCAAAAATATCATCTCCTACCTCAACCCTGTCTACTGATATAGAGTTTTCAGAATTCCAGATATGGTAGGTCAATCAGTGGGTTTTGCTCAAAACTCACTGATATACCTAAACTACTCCTATAGCATTGGTGATACAGCATGATTAGAGGTTTGGTCACCAAAAATATCATCTTCTAGATCAACCCTGTCTACTGATATAGGATTTTCAGAATTCCAGATATGGTAGGTCCATTAGTGGGTTTTTCTCAAAACTCACTGATATACCTAAACTACTCCTATAACATTGGAGATACAACAAGATTAGAGGTTTGGACACCAAAAATATCATCTCCTAGCTCAACCCTGTCTACTGATATAGGGTTTTTAGAATTCCAGATATGGTAGGTCCATCAGTGGGTTTTGCTCAAAACTCACTGATATACCTATACTACTCCTATAGCATTGGTGATCCAGCAAGATTAGAGGTTTGGTCACCAAAAATATCATCTCCTAGCTCAACCCTGTCTACTGATATAGGGTTTTCAGAATTCCAGATATGGTAGGTCCATCAGTGGGTTTTGCTCAAAACTCACTGATATACCAAAACTACTCCTATAGCATTGGTGATACAGCACGATTAGAGGTTTGGACACCAAAAATATCATCTCCTAGCTCAACCCTGTCTACTGATATAGGGTTTTCAGAATTCCAGATATGGTAGGTCCATCAGTGAGTTTTGCTCAAAACTCATTGATATCCCTAAACTACTTCTATAGCATTGGTGATCTATCAAGATTAGAAGTTTGGACACCAAAAATATTATCTCCTAGCTCAACCCTGTCTACTGATATAGGGTTTTCAGAATTCCAGATATGGTAGGTCCATTAGTGAGTTTTGCTCAAAATTCACTGATATACCTAAACTACTCGTATAGCATTGGTGATACTGCAAGATTAGAGGATTGGACACCAAAAATATCATCTCCCAGCTCAACCCTGTCTACTGATATAGGGTTTTCAGAATTCCAGATATAGTAGGTCTATCAGTGGGTTTTGATCAAAACTCACTAATATACCAAAACTACTCCTATAGCATTGGTGATACAGCAAAATTAGAGGTTTGGACACCAAAAATATCATCTCCTAGCTCAACCCTGTCTACTGATATAGGGTTTTCAGAATTCCAGATATGATAGGTCCATGAGTGTGTTTTGCTCAAAACTCATTGATATACTTAAATTACTCCTATAGCATTGGTGATACTGCAAGATTAGAGGTATGAACATCAAAAATATCATCTCCTAGCTCAACCCTGTCTACTGATATAGGGTTTTTAGAATTCCAGATATGGTAGGTCCATCAGTGGGTTTTGCTCAAAACTCACTGATATACCAAAACTACTCCTATAGCATTGGTGATACAGCACGATTAGAGGTTTGGACACCAAAAATATCATCTCCTAGCTCAACCCTGTCTACTGATATAGGGTTTTCAGAATTCCAGATATGGTAGGTCCATCAGTGAGTTTTGCTCAAAACTCACTGATATCCCTAAACTACTTCTATAGCATTGGTGATACATCAAGATTAGAAGTTTGGACACCAAAAATATTATCTCCTAGCTCAACCCTGTCTACTGATTTAGGGTTTTCAGAATTCCAGATATGGTAGGTCCATCAGTGAGTTTTGCTCAAAACTCACTGATATACCTAAACTACTCGTATAGCATTGGTGATACAGCAAGATTAGAGGATTGGACACCAAAAATATCATCTCCCAGCTCAACCCTTTCTACTGATATAGGGTTTTCAGAATTACAGATATAGTAGGTCTATCAGTGGGTTTTGATCAAAACTCACTAATATACCTAATCTACTCCTATAGCATTGGTGATATAGCAAGATTAGAGATTTGGACACCAAAAATATCATCTCCTAGCTCATCCCTGTCTACTGATATAGGGTTTTCAGAATTCCAGATATGGTAGGTCCATGAGTGGGTTTTGCTCAAAACTCATTGATATACTTAAATTACTCCTATAGCATTGGTGATACTGCAAGATTAGAGGTATGAACATCAAAAATATCATCTCCTAGCTCAACCCTGTGTACTGATATAGGGTTTCAGAATTCCAGATATAGTAGATCCATCAGTGGGTTTTGCTCAAAACTCACTGATATACCTACACAACTCCTATAGCATTGGTGATACAGCAAGATTAGCGGTTTAGTCAACAAAAATATCATCTCCTAGCTCAACCATGTCTACTGATATAGGGTTTTCAGAATTCCAGATATGGTAGGACTATCAGTGGGTTTTGCTCAAAACTCACTGATATACCTAAACTACTACTATAGCATTGGTGATACAGCAAGATTAGGTGTTTAGACACCAAAAATATCATCTCCTATCTCAACCCTGACTACTGATATAGGGTTTTCAGAATTCCAGATATGGTAGGTCTATCAGTGGGTTTTGCTCAAAACTCACTGATATACCTACACTACTCCTATAGCATTGGTGATACAGCAAGATTAGAGGTTTGGTCACCAAAAATATCATCTCCTACCACAACCCTGTCTACTGATATAGGGTTTTCAGAATTCCAGATATAGTAGGTCCATCAGTGGGTTTTGCTCAAAACTCTCTGATATACCTAAACTAATTCTATAGCATTGGTGATACATCAAGATTAGAAGTTTGGACACCATAAATATTATCTCCTAGCTCAACCCTGTCTACTGATATAGGGTTTTTAGAATTCCAGATATGGTAGGTCCATCAGTGAGTTTTGCTCAAAACTCACTGATATACCTAAACTACTCTTATAGCCTTGGTGATACAGCAAGATTAGAGGATTGGACACCAAAAATATCATCTTCTAGCTCAACCCTATCTACTGATATAGGGTTTTCAGAATTCCAGATATGGTAGGTCCATCAGTGGGTTTTGCACAAAACTCACTGATATACCTAAACTACTCCAACAACATTGGTGGTACAACAAGATTAGAGGTTTGGACACCAAAAATATCATCTCCTAGCTCAACCCTGTATACTGATATATGATTTTCAGAATTCCAGATATGTTAGGTGCATCAGTGAGTTTAGCTCAAAACTCACTAATATCCCTTAACTACTTCTAAAGCATTGGTGATATATCATGATTAAACGTTTGGACACCAAAAATATCATCTCCTAGCTTAACCCTGTCTATTGATATAGGGTTTTCAGAATTCCAGATATGGTAGGTCCATCAGTGAGTTTTGCTCAAAACTCACTGATATACCTAAACTACTTTTATAACATTGGTGATACAGCAAGGTTAGAGGTTTGGACACCAAAAATATTATCTCCTAGCTCAATCCTGTCTACTGATATAGGGGTTTCAGAATTCCTGATATGGTAGGTCCATCAGTGGGTTTTGCTCAAAACTCACTGATATACCTACACTACTCCTATAGCATTGGTGATACAGCAAGATTAGAGGTTTGGTCACCAAAAATATCATCTCCTAGCTCAACCCTGTCTACTGATATAGGGTTTTCAGAATTCCAGATATAGTAGGTCCATCAGTGGGTTTTGATCAAAACTCACTAATATACCTAAACTACTCCTATAGCATTGGCGATACAGCAAGATTAGAGGTTTGGACACCAAAAATATCATCTCCTAGCTCAACCCTATCTACTGATATAGGGTTTTCAGAATTCCAGATATGGTAGGTCCATGAGTGGGTTTTGCTCAAAACTCACTGATATACCTAAATTACTCCTATAGCATTTGTGATACAGCAAGATTAGAGGTATGAACATCAAAAATATCATCTCCTAGCTCAACCCTGTTTACTGATATAGGGTTTTCAGAATTCCAGATATGGTAGATCCATCAGTGGGTTTTGCTCAAAACTCACTGATATACCTACACTACTCCTATAGCATTGGTGATACAACAAGAATTGAGGTTTGGTCAACAAAAATATCATCTCCTAGCTCAACCCTGTCTACTGATATAGGGTTTTCAGAATTCCAGATATGGTAGGTCCATCAGTGGGTTTTGCTCAAAACTCTCTGATATACCTAAACTACTCCTATAGCATTGGTGATACAGCAAGATTAGGTGTTTGGACACCAAAAATATCATCTCCTAGCTTAACCCTGACTACTGATATAGGGTTTTCAGAATTCCAGATATGGTAGGTCCATCAGTGGGTTTTGCTCAAAACTCACTGATATACCTACACTAGTCCTATAGCATTGGTGATACAACAAGATTAGAGGTTTGGTCACCAAAAATATCATCTCCTAGCTCAACCCTATCTACTGATATAGGGTTTTCAGAATTCCAGATATGGTAGGTCCATCAGTGGGTTTTGCTCAAAACTCACTGATATACCGAAACTACTCCTATATCATTGGTGATACATCAAGATTAGAGGTTTGGACACCAAAAATATCATCTCCTACCTCAACGCTGTCTACTGATATAGGGTTTTCAGAATTCCAGATATGGTAGGTCCATCAGTGAGTTTTGCTTAAAACTCACTGATATCCCTAAACTACTTCTATAGCATTGGTGATACATCAAGATTAGAATTTTGGACACCAAAAATATTATCTCCTAGCTCAACCCTGTCTACTGATATAGGGTTTTCAGAATTCCAGATATGGTAGGTCCATCAGTGAGTTTTGCTCATAACTCACTGATATACCTAAACTACTCGAATAACATTGGTGATACAGCAAGATTAGAGGATTGGACACCAAAAATATCATCTCCTAGCTCAACCCTGTCTACCGATATAGGGTTTTCAGAATTCCAGATATGATAGGTCCATTAGTGGGTTTTGCTCAAAACTCACTGTTATACCTAAACTACTCCTATAGCATTGGTGATACAGCATGATTATAGGTTTGGATACCAAAAATATCATCTCCTAGCTCAACCCTGTCCACTGATATAGGGTTTTCAGAAATCCAAATATGGTAGGTCCATCAGTGGGTTTTGCTCAAAACTCACTGATATACCTAAACTACTCCTATAGCATTGGTGATACAGCTAGATTAGAGATTTGGTGACCGAAAATATTATCTCCTAGCTCATCCCTGTCTACTGATATAGGGTTTTCAGAATTCCAGATATGGTAGGTCAATCAGTGGGTTTTGCTCAAAACTCACTGATATACCTAAACTACTCTTATAGCATTGGTGATACAGCATGATTAGAGGTTTGGTCACCAAAAATATCATCTCCTAGCTCAACCCTGTCTACTGATATAGGGTTTTCAGAATTCCAGATATGGTAGGTCCATCAGTGGGTTTTGCTCAAAACTCACTGATATACCTAAACTACTCCTATAGCATTGGTGATACAGCAAGATTAGAGGTTTGGACACCAAAAATATCATCTCCTAGCTCAACCCTGTCTACTGATATAGGGTTTTCAGAATTCCAGATATGGTAGGTCCATCAGTGGGTTTTGCTCAAAACTCACTGATATACCTAAACTACTCCTATAGCATTGGTGATACAGCAAGATTAGAGGTTTGGTCACCAAAAATATCATCTCCTAGCTCAACCCTGTCTACTGATATAGGGTTTTCAGAATTCCAGATATGGTAGGTCCATCAGTGGTTTTGCTCAAAACTCACTGATATACCTAAACTACTCCTATAGCATTGGTGATACAGCAAGATTAGAGGTTTGGACACCAAAAATATCATCTCCTAGCTCAACCCTGTCTACTGATATAGGGTTTTCAGAATTCCAGATATGGTAGGTCCATCAGTGGGTTTTGCTCAAAACTCACTGATATACCTAAACTACTCCTATAGCATTGGTGATACAGAATGATTAGAGGTTTGGACACCAAAAATATCATCTCCTAGCTCAACCCTGTCTACTGATATAGGGTTTTCAGAATTCCTGATATAGTAGGTCTATCAGTGGGTTTTGCTTAAAACTCACTGATATACCTAAACTACTCCTATAACATTGGTGATACATCTAGTTTAGAGGTTTGGTCACCGAAAATATCATCTCCTAGCTCAACCCTGTCTACTGATATAGGGTTTTCAGAATTCCAGATATGGTAGGTCCATCAGTGAGTTTTGCTCAAAACTCACTGATATCCCTAAACTATTTTATAGCATTGGTGATATAGCAAGATTAGAAGTTTGGTCACCAAGAATATCATCTCCTAGCTCATCCATGTCTACTGATATGGGGTTTTCAAAATTCCAGATATGGTAGGTCCATCAATGAGTTTTGCTCAAAACTCACTGATATCCCTAAACTACTCCTATAGCATTGGTGATACAGCAAGATTAGATGTTTTGTCACCAAAAATTTCATCTCCTAGCTTAACTCTGTCTACTGATATAGGGTTTTCAGAATTCCAGATATAGTAGGTCCATCAGTGAGTTTTGCTCAAAACTCACTGATATCCCTAAATTACTTCTATAGCATTGGTGATACAACATGATTAGAAGTTTGGAGGATTTAGTCACATCTTGTTTCAAATTATAAAATTTAATAATTAATTAAAATTAGAGGATTTGTCACATCTTGTAGATAAATATAGAATATTATTCTGTGAATCATTATTTTATTTAATGCCCAAGGTGAGCATGAACTTAAATGATTTCAGACCCATGGTGGGCCTAAAATAAAATGATTTCAGGCCCACGGTGGGCCTGAAATAAAATGAATTTAGGCCCAAGGTCGGCCTGAAATCAATTTATTTCTGGCCCATGGTGGGGCTAAAATCAAAACTCATAATTATTGGTACTTAGTGTGCACATAATAACCCATTGATATACCTAACAACCTCCTATTGCAAACTACTCCTATAGCATTGGTGATACAGCAAGATGAGAGGGTTGGACACCAAAAATATCATCTCCTATCTCAACCCTGTCTACTGATATAGGGTTTTCAGAATTCCAGATATGGTAGGTCCATCAGTGAGTTTTGCTCAAAACTCACTGATATCCCTAAACTACACCTATACCTAATTAAATAATAATTAATGATAAATAATTAATAATTTTTTTATTAAGATGGCAAATAAAATTTTTATTCATTGGTGGGCCTGAATATCTAACATATCAGGCCCAAGATGGGCCTGAAATCAGAGATATTCAGGCCCACTGTGGGCCTGAATAACTCTTATTTCAGGCCTAGCATCGGTCATCTGTATGTGAATTTTAGAGGCTTGAAAATTAAATATAAATACATAATCAATAAAATGCACATGATAAATTAGAAATATATATGATATATAACAAATTTAGTTTTATTTTTAGAAATAAAAATAGATATAACCTAAATTATATTTATAAAACATATAAAGAAAAAGGGCCCGCCTAGGGCCTGAAGCTCTTTTATATCAGGCCCAGCAGTCACTCAGCTTTATAGCGTCCCTAGGAGCCTAGTGCTAAGCAATCATCTTCTAGCTCCAGATTTGTTGCGATTTCAAGGTAGCATGCTTGTCTTCATTGGAGTAGTTGTCGGCGACATCCTCGTCATTGCACTAATCGAATTGTAGGTACCCTAATTTGTAGTTTGTTATTTCAGTTCTTGCTTTTCACCTAAGGTTAGCGATAGTTTTCAGTGAAGACTGAATTTGAGGAGGCCCTTTTATGAACGAATTCTAAGTGTCATTTTTGTTTGTGTCAAATAATTTTTTGTTTGATGGTTGCTAAGTTCGCTATGGGTCAAAAAAGATCATCTTCAAAGAATGCTGCTCCCACCAAATCTAAGAAACAGCAAGTCCCTGGGAGAAGTCATGGGAAAAAATAGCTGCCACAACAAAAAATCAAATTGCCTACCGAGTTTACAAGTTTTGCCAATAGAGGTCGAAGTAAACGAATGAACTGGAAAAGTATCCTTTGTCATTTCAAAAATTTTATTGATTCTGTTCCACCCACACCAGCACAAGAACAGTTGCTTCAAGAAACACCCTTTTCTTGGGTCCTAGACCTTCCTACTAGTTCTTGTGTAAGACCCCAGGTTCAGAACATGTTTGATAATTGGGATGAAGAAGAACAGAGCTTTGTATTCCATGGGAAAAAACTCAATTTCACAAAGGTTGATATATCACTTATTCTAGGGCTACCTGACCATGGAGAGATAGTCCAACTTGATTTGAATGAGGCCTCGAGCCCACTGTACAAGGAGTATTTTGAAGATTCCAGTTGTTCTGCACGGCATTTGGAGAAACTGCTAATAAAGTCTACATCCAATGACAAGCTGTACTGTCAGTTGTATATACTCTATTTTTTTTGTACAGTGCTATTTTGTGGTACTAGCAGCATACTTGCCATTCCTGCCCTGTCACTTATTGATTGCGTAGATGATTTTGACAATCTACCAAACTATAATTGGTGCAATGCCGTGTACAATTTCATGGCTCCTCAGTTGGGAGCCATTGGAAAGGAGGTGACATTGAGGCATAGACCACATGTAGGTGATTCAACCCAACCGGCCAAGGCTCCCTTGCTCAAGGGATTTCCAAATATTTTGGCTGTAAGTTAGAGTACATATACCTGCTCATATAATTTGATGATGGATATTATTTACTGATTATAATGATGTTGCAGGTATGGGTTACTGAACATATTAGTATTGCTGCTCCTGAACATCCTCATAGATTGCCAAGAATACTTCGCTGGACTTGGCCTAAAGCCCATGTTGAGAGTATCAAGAGGATGATAGACCGTGTGGCCACAAATTTAATTATTGTTGATTTAATTCCGTTTGATATAGAGCATGATTTGGTACCTGACTACTCTCCTCCAACTCAACCACTTGAGGTACACTGTGAGGTATTAGAGCAGGCACCAGAAGGAAGCCAGGCAGCACAAGGAAGGCTACAGCCTTACAAATGGAAGCCTGCAATATATGTACACAAAAACAAGAACAAATTGAGACCTTACAGCAACAATTAAATATAGCACTTAAAAGTTTGGAGGAAGCCAAAAGTGAGACGGCAACAACCATCAGTGCCAAGGATCAAATTATTGCTCAGAAAGAAACAATAATTGCAGAGAAGGAGTCCCAGCTGAAACAAAAAGATGACATCATTGTTGAAAAGGATAAAATAATTGGTGACAAAGATTCGCAGCTTAAAGAACAAGAAGAGCAAAATGATAAAAGGGTAGCTGTAAGAGAGACGATCATACTTCAGGCTAACCAAAGTATCAAGAAGCTGCATCAACAATTGCAAAGCAAAGGGTCAGATGAAGGTGAGCCACTTGCCAAAAAAAGGAAAATAACTCAGGTCAGACAAGACTACCAGGCCAAAGGCAAGGGCAAACAAGTTGTTCAGGATAAGGATGAGGATGAAGATGATGAGGCTCCTACCCCATCAATGTCAGATACTACAACGCAAACAACAAAATCTGTGACCTCCACCCAAACAAACTTATCTGAACATCACGCAGCTAAAGCTAAAGAATTTCAAAAGGTGAAAAGCAAAATCTTGAAGAATTCCAGGGCATTTTTTAAGAAGACTAAAGATGTAGAGATTGTTGAAACATTATTAAAGCTTAGTAAATTAATGTGAGTTAGTTGCTATTCCGTTTGGAAAATTATTGTAAAACAATGATGATTATTGACATTCATTAATAAAATTTAATCATTCACATTGTTAACAAGTTGCTTATCTTATTTGCATGTAGGTATGAGTTGAATCCAGTATGGTCCAATGGGACCTTTACATTAGATATGCAATCTTTTTTGACAATATTTGATTGGAATGACTACACCATCGGGGATTGCATAAATACATACTGGACGATTCTTGGAAATGAAACAAAAGCGTGTAACTCACCATACCACCCCTCCATATTCTGTGGGGTGGGGTTTGATGTAAGTCAATTAGCTACTTGTTTTGTTATTTTTTTCTATGATTTAGTCCACTGACACTTCCTTTTTAATAAACATAGGAACTTTTTGAGGCGATTCACGCTCAGGCATTTGAACAAACTATTGCTACTGATACGGATAAGCCAATTAGATATATCATCTGTCCTCTAAATAATGCAGATGATCATTGGCATCTAATGATTATTGACCTCGAGGAAGGTAGTATCCATTATTATAATTCTCTCGGTGCCACAGAAGGGTACACTGCCAAATTTGAAAAAACTGTAAGTTTTCTATTTCATATATATACCTCAACAAAAAGTTTCAGACCAATATAATTGTTACTAATGTCATATCTGTGTAGGTGGCGTTTTTCAAAAATTTGAACTGGTCATATTACAAGATATGGAATAAAGGATTGCCTTCCATAGCTGGGACAGAGTTTAATAAAATTGTTGTAGAAGGACCCACCCAAAGCAGATCGTAAGAGGATGTTTATTTTTGTTAAAAATAACAATTGATTTCATGGTTGGATTTATAAGATGACAACAATGTGAATATTGGTTTTTCAGGTTGGATTGTGCATTTTTCATGATGCGGTATGCTGAAAGTCTGGTTTTTCAGAGATCTACAGATTTTAGCCAAAAGCAAATGAAAAATTATCAATTTCAGGTGGGATATAAAATAATGAGAGACAAGTGCTGGAAGCTAAATCTGTAATTATTGTTTTTGTTGATACTATGCATATGTAATTGTGATCACAAACATTGTATATTTGTAATTATACAATCTATGTACTCCTTTTCAAATCAATCAAACTTTGCTTTGGATCATTGTTTTTGTCTCATATATGATCTGTAATCTGTAATTGTTGTCGAACCCATCAGTAATATTGAACCTTACTTTTGCTGGAATCATTTGAATTCAGGACCACGTTGGGCCTGAAACAAAAGCATTTTAGGAAACCCACTCAGGGCCTGAAACAAAATGATTCAGTTGTATAATGTAAGTGTAATGACAAACAATATATGTTTGTAGTTATAATGTATGTAAACCATTTTGATACTCCAATGGAGCATTGCTTTCGATCCTTGTTATTGTGTAATCTCTAATCTATAATCTGTCCTCTTGTCGATACTATAAGTAATATTGAACCTTACTTTTCCTCTACCCTAATTTGAATTCACAGCCCACGCTGGGCCTGAAATCGGATTATTTCAGGCCCAACGTGGGCCTGAAATGATATTATTTCAGGCCCAGAGTGGACCTGAAATAATCACATTCAGGCCCAGTGTGGGCCTGAAATGAATTATTTCAGGCCCAGCGTGGGCCTAAAATAATTTCATTTCAGGCCCACGCTGGTCCTGAAATAATCCCATTTCAGGCCCAAGGTGGGCCTGAAACAATAATGTTCAGGCCCACGCAGGGCCTGAAACAATAATCTCATTTCAGATTTCAAATAATTCAATAAAAGAATGATTAAATATTTTATATAAATATACATGTTCTGAAATTATTTTTAATATTAAACAAGAAGGAGAGTACCTAAATAGACATTGCATACCATAATTTAATTCCATCCACATCATTACCTCATATTTTCAGAATTTGGCACACAGCAGGAGGTTTGTTTCATGGACCTATGATATTTTGATTTCTCAAAACTCATTACCAGTAGTTAGAGTTTAGCTAGCTAGGAGATGGTATTTTTGGTCTCCAAACATAGTCCTAATGATTATCAATTACGTGTTAATACAGTATCAGTTGGCACAGAACAATGATTCAACAAAGCAAACAAACAGAGGGTCTCAAATGACAGATATTCACAACTGATCATTTCTCCTTACATAAATTTACACAAGAAGAAATGTATCATAATATTGAAATACTTCTTCAAGTCACAACATTAACAACAACTAGTTTTTTGACAATACTATAGCTGTACAATATACAAAATATATACATTCAGTTCTCCTCCATACAAAATATACACTTCAATCAGAATATTGGGTCACTACATATACCAATTAACTCAAGACCTTGGGCTGGCGGCATTCTACATGTCCTTTTATTATGACCAAGTTGTTTGCACCGGCTGCATTTTAGTTTCACCTTGCCATTGTGTCTGGACTCAATCCGTGCCTTCTTTCGTCTACCAGGCTGCACAAGGCTACGGGGACATAGAACTGTAATGTCGTTTACTCCAGTAGGCCAAAACTGCTTGCTTCTACAAGGGAAAATACGATCCATGTAAACCCACTTCCAAGTTTCAGAATAAAAATAATGCTCACAATATGGGAGTGTATCCATGTTCCTGTGAATGATTACGGCAATAGCATGTGAGCAAGGAAGTCCTGAAATTTGAAACTCCCCACAATGACAAACTTTTTTTCCAAATCAACAATGTATGAAGTGCCCCATGTTTCTACTTCCATTTCTGATTGAGAGTAAGGGTGAACCTTATAAGCTCTTGCTTTCTCTCTCCTTGAATCCATTTCTTTTGTAGCATAAGGTGTCAAAGCAACATGCCATTTGGAGACTTCCTCTCTACGGTTATAGAACCATTGAGCAACTTTTCTTCTTGTATTATCAATTAACCTGTTTATGGGAAGCTCACGTGTAGACTTGAACAAAGCATTTAAGCTCTCCACACAATTCGTGGTAAGCATTCTGTACCTTCTCCCTGTAAAGTGTGCATTTGCCCACCTTTTAGGGTCAATGTTCTGAAGCCACTTATGGGCAACTGGATGTTTTTCAAGCATTGTCTGCATTATCATATCATATTGGAGTGTTGTGTTGGCTCGTGCTGCTGCCCAAAACAAACCTACAGCAGCTCTACTGCCAGTATCAGTTACCATATTACAACACATGTGGTGGCAACAAAAGGCATGATGCGCGTTTGTGTAGACTTTTCTAACTGCTGATATAATGCCCCGATGTCTATCTGATACTATGGTGATTGAGTGATCATCGACAGCAAAGAACCTCTTTGTATGCTCCAAAAACCACTCCCATGCAGACCCACATTCAACTTCAGCTATTGCGAAGGCAACTGGGAGAACATTGTCATTACCATCAATCGTCGTTGCAATCAACATTACTCCTGGATACTTTCCTCTTAGGTGTGTGGCATCAATTCCGATAAGTCTACGCAAATAAGACCTGAACACCCTTCGGCAAGCACCAAAAGCCCAAAAACACCACTGGAACTGATTGTCACCATTCCTGCATAGTGCCACATACGTTTCAGGATCTCTACTCTTAACTCACGCAGATATTGTGGAAGATCTCTGTAAGCCTCATCATAATCTCCAACAACCTTTTTCAATGTTTTCTCCCTAGCTATGTATGCTTTTCTGTATGATATGGTCACTCCAAATCTAGCTTTAATATCTGATATAATCATACTTGGTTTGTATTGTTCATTATGAAGAAATTGCTCTTCAACAAAAGAAGCAACAAATGATGAAGAGCATGCATGATGATCAGCACTTTCCCTAACAGTTCCACATTGGTGTTCCTTTATATATTTTGTAACAGTGAACTCTACTTCCCCCCTTGCTACTACTCTCCATGTACATGGTTGGTTGAAGCACACTGCTTTAACTCTATTTTTTCGGGTGTCAACTGGGTTATATCTCATATGCTTAACCATGGCATGTTTGACAAGTGCATTCTTGAATTCTTCTCTAGATGGAAATATCTGCCCCACAAAAAATTCATGCCCATCTCTTGCCTCTACCTCTCCAATTGGCCCAGCAAGCAATCGAGAATTTAAAATATAAGGATCTTCAGCTAATGGAAACTCCTCCTCTAAGTCACTGTACTGATCTGGGGGGAATTCATATTGCTCAATCTGCATATCATCGCTTGGAATTCTAGTACACTTGTAATGGGTTCTAATTCATCTGCATTCCGAATTTCAATTCCTTCCTCCCCACTCCAGGTTGGCTCAAAGAATTCAACAACTCTTGTAGAAGAATTCAAACCCTCACCTTCTAGATTAGTTGCTTCTTCATTTAGATCAATTGTCAAATTCCTTGTAATTTCTGATCCATTCCCCGTGACAGCATTATCATCAAGAGTATTCCATATCTTGGATAGAATTTCGTCAACAACATTATCATCTCTAAAAAATAAATTATAATTACATTTGGCAAACTTTAAAAATCATAATCAAGGACCTACGAAGGCCTGAGGGCCTTAAATATAATGATTTCAGACCCTGTGAGGTCCTGAAATATTTTGATTTCAGGCTCTCACAGGGCATGAAATCATTATATTCGAGGGTCTGAAATCATTATATTTCAGGCCCTCACAGGGTCTGAAATCAGTATATTTCAGGCCCTTGGAGGGCCTGAAATCCTTTGATTCAGGTCCTCCCAGGCCCTCAAATCCAATGATTTCAGCTCCTGGAAGGGCCTGAAATCTTTTCATTTCAGGCCCTGGGAGGACCTGAATTCCTTTTATTTCAGGCCCTCCCAGTGCCTGAAAATAACATATTTCAGTCTCTCCTAGGCCCTGAAATCTAATGATATCATGCACTCCCAGGGACTGAAATCCTTCAATTTCAGGCCTTCCTAGGGCCTCATATGGTAAGATATCACCCCTAGGTCAAATTCAAGTATTTATTTATCTTAAGTTTAATAAATTTCAGAGAGCCCTTATTATGTAATGCATATCACCCTTAGACTCCTCCAAACATAAAAATTGTAGAAAGAGTTGATAAGTATAAAACTAGGTCTAATACCATATCAAAGATGACAATCATACGTACATTACTATTTGTATTTGTTACCAATCTGTTGCTTGCTTTTTCTCTTTCAACACCTATCTTCCTCAGCTGCCTTGGTGATGAATTGAGTTGTACAAGGTTGAAATATATACGTACCCTCGTGATGATTCGACTTGTGTAAGATAGTAATATATATATAAGCTAAGAAAATTTCCACTACCTGGCCATCCGAATCACAAGTTATTATTTTACTGCAAAAGTGGTTCGGATGTCTCGAAAATGTTAATCGAAAAAGGTATTTTGTGGCGGGAAAGGTATAATAGGAAGTTCACTTAAGAGTCTGCGCTCTTTAGTAAATTAGAAACTATGATACGTGAATTAGTAATTTCTACTTCTTATGTACGCCCTTTGGTAAATTATCGTAAAATAAATTCTGTTTGTAGTAGTGTGACAAACATTAGTCGATGGAGTAAGAAAGGATGCGTTTTTACAGTTGATAATTTTTTTTGGTTAGTTGGCAGTAAACTTACATTAATTAATTTTGGGATCATCAATCCGAGTCTACAATTTTTTCACAAGTTAGAAGGTAAAAGAGGATATACTTACATCATTAATCTAACATTCTTAGATCAAATATTCATTAAAAAAAATTCATATGTTAATTGTCTGAAATTGAGACTCGATTTTTAAATTATTTAAGAAATTGAAAATTTGAAAAGACACTATATGACTATAGCATTGTCCCTGGAGAACATATCTTCCAACCTATTGAGGTGTGACATGCAAGGATAGAACCAAATAATTCATCAATATATTTTTTTTTTCTATTTTTATAGCTAAAGAACGTTATGCAAGAATAGAAATAAAAAAAGGCTGTGAAAGAAAAACAATAGAAAGAAATTATATATATATATATTTCATTTCTAAAGAAAAACTAAAGCAATTTGTAGTTTTTTTTACACGTTCTGCTAATAATCAGGTAAAAGAAATCGCCATGACAAAAATTGTCCTTATTTGTTCATCTAAACAATTAGTTGTCTTTGTCTTTTTGTTTTTAAAGACTTGTCTCCAGGTGAAAAGTGGGTGACAAAGATGAATTCATTTGTCTTTTATGACGTCAAATAATGATACCATTGAACAAAATAAAAGTGAAAACTGCACATAGCATCAATAAATCTAGCTATAACACGATTAGCATGATAGAAAAAATGAGCCAAGCAAGTTTATTTAGACAAAATAAAGCGAATTTCCGACCACAATGAATCAGGCACCCTTAATTTGTGAACGAGAGCAATATGTTTTCGTTATTAAAAACTACTAAATAGAATTATAAAAAACACAACACGTGGTGTTAGCATTTAAACGAAGAAATGCTCGCAAGCAAGCAACTTCAAAAAAGAAACATTATCACTATCAGTTATTATTCCCCATTGCTTTTCAACTAAAACACAATCCTCCGAGACTACTTAGAAAATTTCCGATACTTATAGCTGCAGTTTCGACGTTCCACCTATGAGTTTTTTCCTAAAAAAAAATTAGTGATAAAAGATAATAACACTCGTTCCAAGGGCTCCTCCATGCTCCACAATATATGGAATGGAATTAAATCATGATGATCGAATGGCTCTCTATGTGAGAGAGATTTTATTCCCTGAAAAATTATTCCTCTACTCGAGCAACTTTATATAGATAAGATATACTATGACAGAATTGCTAATAATTAAATGGCACCATAGAGATCTGCATATAGCTCTAAAGAAATGACATCTACATAACCTGCCGACACCATAGGTGGCCGGGGACTATGGCAGCAAGAGATAGAATCCGCAAGTGTAGGAAGACAGAACGTCTTCAGTGCTGAGATAGAATCCAGTTATACCAAAGGATCACCTATAAGAATGAACTCCAAGAGTAATCTAATATCTGTTCACGAACTGTAATTGAGAATAAAACAATGCATTTGGCATCAAAATAACAATGTTAGACTAGTGGGTTACAAGTTTTCAGAGCTACAGTGCGCAAAACAAAAAACCTAATCAATAATTTCACATGCCTCATACCAGGACTAGTGTAGGCTAGTAGCCTAATCACAGATGTCATACCATCAGTTAAGCTACATCCAACTATTAAGCTACCATGCATTTATGATAGACAAGTACAAAATGCTACCTGTTAAGATATACACTCGGGATTTGCATCATCAATTAAAAATTCAGTTAAAAAATTATGATATGTTAAAAAATAATTTTACTTTGGATATACAAAAGATACTTAAATTAATAGAATATTTATTTAATGGTATAATAATACAGATGAAAGTGAAGTATTGAATGGACTTACCTAGCTCTCTTAGTCATGCTTCAAGTATTTTCTAACTTCAGCGGTTCCCCCATTAATGCATATTTGTTATAATATTATTTTCATCTGCTAACCAATAGGAGCTGCTTCTTTGTGAGGGCCAAAAAATACTGGCATTGCCTAAAAGCATGATTAGACATGAAACTACCAAGGTTAACACTTTCTGTTTCAGAAAACTTAAATTGGAGCACAGAGAAGATTTTTGTCTACACCCAAGGATCTATAGGCATCTAATAATGAGGTCAAATCGATTTTTTATTTCGTTACGTGTTTACCCATAATGTTTACCTCGAGAATCACTCATTTTCCTTTGAACTGTTTTCAATCACATCCTGTACCCATCTTGTTGCTTGCTGGTAAATGTTTGGAAGGCCAATGTGGCAATAGCTTTAGCATTCAACAAAAAAATTATAAATTTTCACAGGAAAAATTAGCATTAACAAATAGGCAAAATTTATCATTTATAAATTGGTAAAGTCACAAGCACAGAGATATAGAGCCTACAGCCATGCATCTGAATCTATGTATTAATAGTGGAACGGTATATCAATTAAATTGTGCTAAGATTGTTCTTTCCAATCATTCATAGTAGCAACAAAACCATTAACCTTTTGATAATTTTTTTTTACCCTGACGGCCGGTGGAAAACTTCCTTAGGACTGGAACAATCGTCCGAAGTTGAAAAAACCTCGTTAATCTTTTTTTTTTTTTGACAATTTTTTTGGGCAATTTTTTTTTCCCTCAAAGGAGACCCTTGACGCAATGATAAAGTTGTCACCTGGTGACCTAAAAGGTCACGAGTTCGAATCCTGGAATAAGCCTCTTATAAAGTAAGATAAAGCTGCATACAATAGATCCTTCTTAGGATCCCGTATGGCGAGAGTTTGTTATCTTTTTTTCACTCATTCACTTCTTTTTCAATATTAAATGTAATACTGGAAATTGAATTTCAAGAAGTCCAATTGGATGCCTAACCTAGAAGTATTTTTCACAAGACTTCTACAGTTTAAATGCCTAACGTAGAGTTTCATACATACGCAGATAACAATTTGACAATGTAACACTTAGTAATTAGTTAACTTGTCCTTTGTGTATATACAGGGTATAGTCCAATTTCTTTATAAGCAAATAACAATTCGATGATATGTAAAATTAATCAAATTTGCCGTGTTGCCACCATAGAAACAAAGCACTGACGACTAATGCATGAGGCGTTGTCATCATGAAGTATGAGGGTTAAATCCTGACAGTCAAGTGTCTGTCCTCCTTTATGTGCTAATTATTGTCCGGATTAGTAGTTCTCATTATTTATCTCCTTTGTACTGACCCTAGAACGAATTAACAGCGATACTAGGGGCAAACAAATCACCTTTTTACCATCATAAATACAGGGCACTATCCAATTTTTAGAACATAGAATAGGTTCCAACAAGGTTACCAATAACCATTCAATCCAGCAGCCTCCTAAGCAAGCTTCTGGTTCCGTACCTACCAGGGAAGGCTCTTCTCCCAAAACTCGGGACATTACTATAGGGAAAATGTGTGGGTCTGCAGTTCTACTAGGAACCATAATTATCCAATATATGGCAAACCCTGTTCTTGTTTCGATATAAAGTTTCAAGCATGAGCGTCCGTGATACAAATTTAGCTGCACACAACCATGCACCATAGCTTTCTACTAAAACTGAGAGACTAAATCCATCAGACAGCGCTACTGCATCCATAGTACTTGCGCCTTCAAGAAGCCCTTATTCACGTCTACATTTGTCTTCATGTGTCATCTTTCAATCTCAATTAACTATAAGGCATTAAATGCCAGGAAGACCACTACAAACTAGGTGATCCACGGCTTCTATCACTCAACTGAGACAAACAGCTACAAAATTTTTGTTGAATGAATAAATTAGCAATGACTAGTAAATACCAACCCTCTTAAACTAGCTCTTCAATCTTTTAGTAATCTTAAAGCTACAAGCAAAGAGATGCATATATTTTGCCAATAATCATGCATCTACAGTTAGATATAAACAAGGAGAAACTAAATATATCGAAAGAGGACAACCTTATCTTGAATATATACATCAGAAAGAAGACTTCTTCCTCTTCCATGTCATTTAACTGATATAATAAGCAAGCAATTTGTTTAGGAACCAATAGACAGAAAATCCCTTAAACTAAGTTTTTTAGTTAAGTATACTTAGAGTCACAAGCATAGAGATATGAAGGATTTGACATACAACCATGCGTCTACATATAGCAAGGCGAAGCTAAATCTATCAAACAGGACGACTACATCTGGTATTATTTACATAACTCGGATCTAAGTGTAAGATTCATATATTAATTGTGAGGGGATGAACAAGCTTCCATGAGATCATATTGAACACTTACAAATCCTTGCAGCACAAAAAATTAACTGTCGACTTGATCTCCGTTGAAAATACGCGTTCCGGCCGATTCACGAACTTGCAGTTAGGGCAAGACAAAGCCGCCTTGCTCATCATCACCAGCATGTGACAGCGCGCACAGACCGCCGCCACCATCTCCTGGGCATCGGAGACAGGCGAAATCCAAGACAAGGGGGCTCCTTCGCCGTCGCACGGCGATTTGGAGCGCGCGCGGTCCGTCTTGGGTTTCTCTCGAAGCAGCGCCGATACCCTAATTGGCGGCGGCTCGCGGCTGGCCAGGTTGAGCTCGAGATCGAGGCTCAACGGCGAGCGCAGCGGCGGATCCAAGCCCAGCCGGGGATCCGTCGACGTCCGCCGGTGAGTCTTCGTGTTGTAGAAGTGGATGCGGCCGGACTGCAAAATGAACATTCAATTTAAAAAAAAAAAAAAAAAAAACCGTTTCCCTATAAAACATTCCCACATCAATACTTTTACACTATAATGCTACACTTTTGCTTTTAACCATAAAAGCTCTCAAATTCTACGAAATCGCAAAACTTGCATCATTGCCTAACACAACAGAAATAAATATCACCAAGAAAACACTTAATTGAGTTTTTTTTTCTTCTCATCTTAATCGTCACCTTGATATCAAGACACTGTTGCCAATCCA
Source organism: Boesenbergia rotunda (assembly GCA_024364735.1). NCBI lineage: Eukaryota > Viridiplantae > Streptophyta > Magnoliopsida > Zingiberales > Zingiberaceae > Boesenbergia > Boesenbergia rotunda. The sequence continues at coordinate 282,074 of JAGFNQ010001353.1, read as the reverse complement.
TAGGCAATGGAGCATCAAGATTAAGCTCAATCTCTTCTTTTTTTGCCGATTTCATCTCTTTGGCGAGCCATGCTTCTTCCTCTTCTCCATCATTCTTTTTCTTCCTCTTTTTTGACAGGAAATTTTCAACTTTAGCACAAGGACTTTTCTTCTCCTCGAGAGGAAGAGCTGCTTGCAAGGACACCATGAATGGAGGAGGAGAAGAACGAGTCAATTCTCGATCACCAAACTCTTTTTCTTCTGTGACTTGCAGGGGACTTGAGACTTGCTTATATAGGGAATGGATCGGATGGGCGAAAGGATCATTAAATTTTAAAGGAACACAACTGCAAGCAAGGATCTAACACACCATACTGTAATAAGAACATATATATAAATAATATTCACATGCTTATCCTTCTTTTTTGATCATGTATTAATGGCGCCCACCGCATCAGCACACCCGATAAGGGAGTTACGGGGGAATGTATCCTTTTTGCAAAGATAATTAACATTAAATATTTTCACACATTAAATCATTTTAATCTGTAATTATCAACTCAAAAGATAACATTTTTTCATGTGTTGATGGTTGGCGTGGATTGTAGACGTGATAAATGAGTGGTGGTAATAACTGAAGAGGAAGAAGCAGCGAGGCATTAAATGCACCCCCTCCTTCATTAACTCCACCTTCCTTATTTGGTTCACCAAATTTAAAGCACATCAACACTCATTTTAAAGCGATAATTGTGATCCATCACTTATTGCTGGCTCAGTGGCAATCCCTCCCCCTCTGCCCTTCTTCTTACGTACTCCAATTCCTGTGACCACTTTGCCAAGATACTCAGATATTCAGCCATGGATCAGTGATCAGTAATAAATTCCTAGTTTTCCTTCTTTTGCTTGGATTGATTATGGCTGTGGTATTGATTTTCCAAAACTTATAGATATGAACATTGATAGAGAACTAGAATTATGATGAGAATTGTGATCCTTAAGCAAATCCAAAAGTACATCATAATTGAATGTAGATAACGCCTGCTTAGAGATTGTTTCGGAAGCAAGGCATTTTATGGCATTCAAAAGAATTGAGGAGATTGATCCTCAAGGGGGGGAAAGGCCCTTGACATTAAAAGCGGAAGAAAAAGGTCACAGTTCATAAGATTGAGCCACACACCTGCCACCATTAACTCTCCTCTTTCAATTGCCTTGAATGCTGCTTCTTTGCTCTCACAACCACAGCGCCATCAATCTGCCACCAGTTCCTGTTAAATGCCATCTCCTACCTCTTCTGCTCTTTATGCATGCAATTTAAAGGATTTAATTAACACACAACGATAAGATATCACGGAATTAATGCAGCATAAATTCATGAAGAGGCCGATTAGCAAGAAAAGGGGACTTCGTAGCGTTCATCTACTGTTGACTCTGAGCTTGAGACTGACCTGCGTAGAGCGATTTCAGTGGCCATATCATGCAAGACATGTGTCAAAGAACACTAATTTGATGAGCAGGTTCAAGTCGCTAGTGCATTTAAGAAGATATTCATTGTTCTCCTAACTAATCTGGTGGGAAATTAAAACATGAATTGATTAAGTGAAGATCAAACTTCTGGACTAGGAAAATGTTGATCGATACACCATGTACCTGAGAAGTAATAATTCATTTGATTGTTAGAGATAGATAATTCATGAAATTTATGTCAGGAACAGGAAACCAAAGCAGAGGAGAGTCGAAATTAATGATATCTTCAAACAAATGATAAGGCAAGGTGAGCACGAAAGGATTCTTAGCATTAACAACCTGATACTTTTCTTGAAGTTATTTAGATAATAATCGTAGGGTGACATCCAAGAACAAACTTCCCTGCAGAATTTGTATGGTTCAACATAGGTTCATAAATGATAGAGAATTTTACCAGAAGCTGTTCTTCATGGTTGGTATTTACTAAAATGAACTCAAAAGTGCACTCTATTGTTTCCCATAATACTTCTATCTTCAAATGTATCACAAGTTAAATTGAAAATCAACCTGCAGAGAGATTTAGAGTAAACAAATATATGTTTGAGGACTTGGAAGCTTGAAAGTTCAACATAGGTTCTCAAAACAAAACCATGGTATAGGTATGTTATTTTCTTAGTACAAGCTGATGCACGTATCACCTTGTGCTATGAAAAATAGTACCGTCTTACAAGTTGATTTACAACTCAAAAACAGTTTGCTGCGAGAATTAGGGGTAATAATTCATAACATACAATTTTGCAAATCATCTTGTGTCATCTTTGAGAGAGAAAAATCAGAGTTGTTGTGAGAAAAGATAGACTAAGAAGTTACAGTGGTTCATTCAAATAAATATCAATTATGAAGGGCTTCTGTTCTTTTTGCTTGAAGCTCGCTGGCGATGTCAGGAAAATGTTGAGTGTATGCTAACCTTGGAAAACAAACAACACAGCTGAAAAGAAACTCTTGAATCACTTTGTTTCCTTGGAGATGAAAACGGACCAGAAGAAAAAGATACTAGTTGGAATTTCGCAATATGTTCGAGATTTCTACTTGACATGTTGGTTTTCATGCAAGACCTTGATTGAATGAGTCTGCAGTGTCAATCGATTCCTCTTAAATTTCTGTATTGGGTCCTCAAACTATTCAAGAATATAACTTTAAAAACACTTGCCAAGAACAGTAATCCACCGAGTCAAGAATTTAACATGAGTTATTTGACAGATACAAGAAGAATTTATATTTTTCTAATGCAGTTCCTGCTAGCGGCATGATTTCGACAATTGGCTCTTAATCACTGTTGTTGTGGAACCTAAGTTGGTTGTTGAGATGTGTCTCCGAGGCCATGATACAGTGGTAAGGTGACTATTCGTTATTTCAGATATCCGCGATTCGATCATAGTTACGACGTATTTTGTAAGAATTTTTCTTTCAAATGAGGCGCGAACTCTTGGACGCTGGGCTTCTAGACCGTCCATCACGAGTATTTTCTAATTTACTCTGGTGATCGATGAAAAATTTTTATAAATCCAAATTGATCATCATAAATATATTTACTATCTGATTCAATATTTTTTTTTTAAGTTGGTTGTTGAGATGGTAAAGAAACACAGCATTTCTTGCCTATCTTTCTATGGACTGCTCGTAGAACACAGCAGGTTTTTCACCTTCTGCCGATAATTTTCAACGCATCAAACCGCCATGACCGTGGCTGGCCTGAAGCTGTCTCCGCTACCGAGTGCGGGTGTTCCCGTTCTCCGATCCTTCTCCCTCTCTCCTCCCGATGTCATTCCCTCAGTTCATTCCTCTTGCTCCCCTTCCTCCCTCACCGAACCCCCACTTCCCATGTCCACCACTGACGCATCACCCGTCCCTGCGCCCGAGCTCGGGACCTTCGTCGTCTAAGTCGCCAAGGACCAGATCTACCGCGTCACCCTGCCGGAGAACGCCGACCTCGTCGAGGCTACCGCAAACGGAGCAAAACCCCCCGCCGCAGCGCCTGCTTCCGCTGCCTCATCTGGATCCTCTCCGCCGCCTTCCTCCTCCTCCTCCTCCTCGCTACCGCTGCCGCCTCCTTGCGCTCGCGTTCGCTGTCCAAAGCCTCTCCGTCCGGGCACCACCGATCCCAATAAAACAGAGTACGATCTGACCTTGCGCGTTAGAAACCCTAGTCACAAAATTGGCTACTCATACGCGGCAGGCGGGAGCGCGGTGCTGGTGGCCGTCACGAACGGAGCGAGATCGCGGCTGGAGAGACGCCGGGGTTCTACCAGGAGCCCCGGAACGGGACGACGATGCCGCTGGCTTTCTGCGGATCGAAGGCCTCGCAGCCGAAGGGCACGGCGGCGTTCAAGTTGACAGCGAAGTTGAGAGCGTGGCCGAAGGTGGGAAAGTTGAAGCTTTGGAGTGTGAGAATGGAGGCGACTTGTGGTGTTGGAGCGAGTGCGCTGGCCGGAGAAGCTCGCATCTTGTCGCAGCATTGCAACACCAAGCTTCGGCTGGGATTGAACTGGTAAAATTGCAAGTTTGAATTTCAAACAACCAATCCTTCTTCGTCTTGTATTTTTAGATTGCGTTCTATTCTTGTTCCTCTTCTTCTCATGATCTGTTCAAAATTAATTCTGCTTAACGATTCAAAAAGGCGAAACGTTCGCCCCATCACCTCCGTCAGTTCGCATTAGAATCAACACGGATGAGATAAATCACGATTATCGATGTGGTGAGACATCTTGGGGTCGAGGGAATTTAATACTAGCAGATCAAGATTTTTTTAATTCTGCTTAACGAGAGAGAGAGATTATTTACCTACGCACAGTTGCCTACGGCAAATTTCAATTGTTTTGTTTAATTTCAAAGTCTAACTAAACATAAAACACATCATAAAGTAAAGCAGTGGCCATGCATGCTGCATACATTGCATAAAACGGAAAGCCAAACGGCACATTCCATGGGAAATACTACCTCAATGAAACCAAGGGTAAGCTCAATTTTCTTCTTCATCATCTAATTCAAAAAGGTGGATCCGCCATCTCAGCAGCCCCCGCCAGTCCGCCCCAGGACCAACACTTCTTCTTCATCATCTAGCTCATAGGCCTTGAGCAGCTGAACACACACAGGCAAGGGAGTGTCTTTCTGGAATCCAAGGGCATTCGCATATCTGGTGGCTGAAGCAATACCATTGTTATTACTGAGGAACACAGGAGCTTTCTCACGGCCCTGGAGTGTAGCCTTGCACCCGCTCTCCGGACTGCTAACGAGCATAGATTCACATATCTCATCCTCATGTTCCCCAGTAACTAGGATATTGTAGGTGCCAGTGTGGTCGGTAGTACCCTCAAAACTGCATGCTGTTTCCCCTGCGGCTTTCTGTCGGCACTCAACTTTTACCTTTGCACCTGTGCAAAAAAAAAAAAACAAAAAACAATCACCTTCAAATATATAATTTGGGTTAGGTTGATCTCCTTCTCGGGCTTTAAAATTAGACCAATCACCACTAGAGACTGGCAAACATCATCTTCTATATATGCAGACAATATAATATAACTTTCTGGTCACCATAAGTCTACTTGTTAATATTTTCCATCAGCTAATGGAATCTATCTCATTTTTTTGCTGTGGAATTTTTTCTGTATATGTTTGTGGAATTAGGTTGGTGTATTTTTTTTCCTTCAAACTGAATCCAAATCCACCCTCAAATACTAGCCTAAAACAGTTAAATTAAAGTATTAAACTTAATAGTAGTGACGCGTCAAGGCCATAAAATCTCTTATACAAGGTAGTTAAATCGAGATTTTAACTTGAATCGGAAAGGGTACTTAAAATCGTAAATCTTAAAATCATAAATCGTATTGTAAGATTTTATAAAATTCTATATATACGAAGAATGCCAAAGTAATAATTATAAAATTATATAGATGTCAAATCATAAATAATAAAAAAAAATTTTAAAACGCTAAACAAACTTAGATAAACTTGCATTCATAATCAATATTCATTAGCAAAAATCCATAAGCTCACATGAGAATAGCACTCAAATTTCCACCAACCAAGCAGGGAAGAAAGTGGAAAAATGAGAAGAGATGCGACATTAGCCAATTAGGGCACGCAACTTTGGGTTTTTTCTCCTTCTCGGGCTTTAAAATTAAAAAATGGCAAACATTATCGGGTTCAATGGAAAAAAATAAGATTTTGTCTTAAAATCGTTCCAACTATTTCCATCGTAAAATCTCATTTTGGATTTCTTTCAAATGATTTTGGAATTATGGTTGGTGTATTTTTTCCCCGATTTCAAACTCGGAATCCAAATCCACCCTCATAAATACTTAGCCTAAAACAGTTAAATTAAGAGTATTAAATTTAATAGTTTAACCTACCATGCTCCTATAAACAAAATATCCATAATATGGAACTAAAATAAGTTGTCAAAAATTTCTTCATATACAGTTTAATCATTTACATTCAAAATTTATCTTATAGTTAAAATCCTCCTTGACCAATGAAAATGAGACCCATGGTAGTCCACCCATTACACTTTTCCAAACATTTCCTATCCCTAGGTTTGGATATACACTTCCTACTGTTACAACTCACCCAAGTAAAGAACTTACTTATTAACCTATTATTAGTCATCAATAGAGGGCAGATCGTCCTACTATTTCCCCTGTTCCGCCTGTCCCGCTCGTCGGTGATGGCCAACGAGTTGTCCGATCGTCGATCGGACACTATCGACGACCTCCGGTCATCGCCCCGAACAAAACTTACCCTGGGAGAGGGGGGGGGGTACGGTGAATCCGTCGAGATCGCCGCAATTGCGATCCCACCGAATTCACCGTCGAATCCGACGAGATTACAATTGTAGCGATTCCGACCGGTTCACCATTCTTCAGAATATCATTTGATTCTGGACAACGATAAAAAATCATTAATGATATCCGATCGACGATCGAACGACTCGCCACCATCGCCGACGAGTGAGACAAGTGGGACAGGGAAAAAAGTGAGACAGAGATCCCATTTTGTAATCAATGGCCCAAATGCTTACATTTAAGTTAATCATAGCTCTCTGTCAAAAGGCTATATAAATCCCCTTAATTAAGGGCGCACATATGGGTGTGCATTCGGTCAAAATCGAACCGACCGAACCGAATAAACCGAAAACCGAATTAACCAATTTTTTTTTGAACCATCCGAACCGACCGAATTTTTTACCAAAAGCGAACTTACCAACTGATTTTTTTTTTAATTCGATTTTGACGATAACCGAATTAACTGAATTTTAATTTAATTTGATTTTTAATTAAATTACCATATTTTATTAATTAATTATATTTTAAAAAAATAATTAAATTAATATATTACCGTTAACCGAATACAAAAATCAAAACGAACGAACCATTAACCGAAAAAGCGAACCAAAATTTTAAAAAAAAACCGAAAACCGAATTAACCGAACCGAATTTCAAAATTCGGTCGGTTCGGTTCGGTTAATTCGGGTTTTTCGAATTTTTGCTCACCCCTAGGCGCACACATTTGTTTTGGGAGCTGAATTATCATATAAAATGAAAAAGAAAAATCTCCAGATAAAGATTATTAACAAAAGATAAACTTGAGTTTATTTAAAAAATTAGGAAGCATTTAGTTTGCTTGTTTTTCATTTTAATTTTTCGTAGAAAATGTGATTTTCTGAAAAATATGTTTGATTTATATTTTCTAATCTTGTTTTCCAGAAAAAGATATAGGGTTTTCTGGAAAATTAGAGAATAAAATAAAATTATTTTTCAAAAAATAAAAAATATATATAATTTTCTGAAAAAATAAAAAATAGAATAAACCAAATTTCCCGTATCTTTTTGCTGTAAATTTTATGATAACAAAACAATAAAATATTATCTACGGAAAGAAATAGTTTTCCCAATCGGTCAGACATTTAAAAGGAATTAAGAATAATATGCCTAAGATATTTTCACGGAACCCTACGCGAGGAGCCATCGGAATCCAAAGAACTGAAGAAGCACATGATTCAACCAACAGCTTAAAACCTAACCAAACAGACAGATCGGTGGCCAAGAAACGTAATACGTGAGACCCTCACCTCTAACGTAGGTTGACGCCGGCGTCTCGAACCCGGCGCGGCATGTGTCGCAGAAGACGCGGCCCTGGACGACGAAACCCGGCTTGACGTCGGCCACATGGCGGGCCGCGAACGCGATCGATGGGAGGATGCACGCCAATGCAAAAAGAGCAGCGGATGCCAAGATGAAGTGCTTGGCCATGGAAGCGACGGAGTTGGAGAGCAGAGAAAGAAACGAGAAGGGAAAGGGGCGTTGAGGAGCGGAGGGGGAGGGAACTGCGAAGCGCAGCATAGGACGAGTTTTAAGTGATTACGATATCGTCACTCGCGGTGAGAATATGTTTTGAAAACGTTTGAATCCCTTGGTTTCTAAGCGCTACGATTCATGAATTGCGACCAGTGCTGATTTGGTAAGATAAGGCCGGTGACATGATCTGTAGAGGCGATGCATGGAACGCTAGCTGTCGTTGGTTCGATAGGGAAAAAAATCTTTATTTCCCACCGTAATTGTTAAGAATTCAATAGTTCCGAATTATAATTCTGATAAATAAATGAATTAATATTTATTTTTAATCAATTTCTAAGCCTGTTTGTCTGACATCCTATTTAGAAACCTATAAAATTCAATTTCATCTAAAAATTAAATTTCATAATTTAAAAATAACTTAAGCGAAAGAATTGAATTCTCATAGGAATTAAAATCTAACAAAATTAAAGAATTCAATTTCATTTCAAATAGGTGCGATTTGATGTATGAATCGAATTCCAACAAATTAAAATACTAAAATAATCTCACATAAATATAATGTTGGATTCCTAACATGTAAGATAAAATTGTAAAAATAATCAAATTCATTTAGTTTTAAACTCATTCTAAATAATTCAATTCTTTTATTTACCAACTCATTTTAAACATAAGAATTTAATTCAATTTTTGTTGGAATTCAATTCTCGATGAAATTCAATTCAATTCAATTTTATTGTTTAAAAACTTTTCAAACAGGGTATAAGTGAGTGGAGAAATTTTATTTACTCCTACGGGCAGTTTTCTAATTCGCGTTCAATAGATAATTCAAAGTGATGTTTTTTATTTTTCGATGTATGTGGTAGAAAACGGTAATGTGAAATATATATTATTGGTGAAATTATACGCCAGACATTTGGTATAAATTGTTAATTAGAAAAATGTCGAATAAATAGAATGAAATAATGAAAAGTAAATAACTAGATATTCTATAAAATGAGATAATGAAAAGGAAATTAATCTTTCTCGAATTTACTTTTATATATATATATATATATATATATATATATATATATATATATATATATATATATATATATATATATATATATATATATATATATATATATATATATATATAAAAGTATAATACCCGTGTGATATACGAGAATCTTAAATAATTCAAATAATATATTTAGTGATAATATATATATATATCAATTTTTATTATTAAATGAAAAATTAAAATGAAAAGTAACTTTATTTCATAATGGATTCATGTCAATATAAGATATATTATTATTTTTGCTAAGCCTGTGCTATAGTGCAACACGTAGGCGACACATGAAAATTCTAGTAGCAAGCTACTGTGATGGGTCATCCCCCATATAAAAATTAATTTAATATCAAAGTAGATCAATGACTCACATATCAGATATTAAACTGATAAGAACAGATACTACACTTGATCTTAGCCAAAAGACCGAGAAAGGTATGAGTTGTTTTACCGTTCTTTGTCCATTTTTATAATTGCTCTGTGTGTAAATCGCCTTGGTAACTTCAGATGTGGGTCTATCATTTTTCTTACATCAACTCAAGGGAAGCTAAAGACTTATATTTCATTAAAATTAAATTAAATTTATTTTTTTATGTACTTTACTATCATCATTATAACTTATTTAAAATTTTAATTTTAGAAATTTTAAAATACTTGAAATTGTCTTTTTTGAATTGATAAATTATTTTTTAAAATTTTAATTTTAGATTAAGATCTGAATTTTTTTTATGATTTGTAATTATATATTTTCTTTTGAATTTGTATTATTAATTAAAAAATTTTATTTAGAAAATTTATATTCGATTTAGGCGGAAATCCTAAACTCCCTGTGAATGTCATATCTGCATGCAAAACTGTATTTTATAAATATTAATAGATAGATAAATAGATAAGAACAGATGTTACACTTGATCTTAGCCAAAAGACCGAGAAAGGTATGAGTTGCTTTACCGTTCTTTGTCCATTTTTATAGTTGCTCTGTGTGTAATTCGCCTTAGTAACTTCAGATGTAGAACTATCATTTTTCTTACATCAACTCAAGGGAAGCTAAAGGCCTATATTTCATTAAAATTAAATTAAATTGTACTTTACTGTAATCATTATAACTTATTTAAAATTTTAATTTTGGAAATTTTAAAATACAATTTCAAATTAAAATTGAAATTATCTTTTTTACACTTGAAAATTATTTTTTAAAATTTTAATTTTGGATTAAGATTGAATTTTTCTTTTTAGGGTTTGTAATTATATATTTTCTTTTGAATTTATTTTTTTAATTATAAATTTTTTATTTAGAAATTTATATTCAGTTTAGATGGGAATCTTAAGCTCACTGTGAATATATGTAAACCTATATATATATATATATATATATATATATATATATATATATATACCCGCGAATGCGAATTTGGATGGATGTGCATTGCACTAAGCAAACGATATAAATAATTTACTAATTTTTAAAGAAAAAACTAAAATTATTAAAATTTAAAAGAAAAACTTAAACAAAATACTTCACTATCAAAAATTAAATATGCATTTTATTTTAAAGATCTCAATGGTTAATGATAATAAGTTTAGAATAATTATCTTTATTTATGTGACTTCTACTAATATTATTAGTTTAAGATGTGATATATTGTTATAACGTGACTTCTATTATTTATGTGGCTAATATTATTTATATTGATGAAGTTAAAATTATTTTTTTATAGTTTTGATTAAAATTATTATAATAATAAAAATATCATTTTTTTTATCAAATGATTTGTTTGATTTAAGTGAGCAAAACTTGCTGGAGAAATCATACTGCATAATCAACATAGTTTTTAAAATAAATCAAGTATGTGCACCAAATAAAAATTATTTTAATAAATTTTAATATCATAAATAAAAACAAAAAATAGTATATTTTTTGAAAATATATTCTTATTGAATACTTATTTTCTTCAGCACAAATAACCTGGCCAATTGCTCATTTACGTTGTTGATCACAGAGGCCTCTCTCATAATAAGCACTGTGCAGATGTCAAAGAAAAACAAGTATAAAACTCGACGGCAAGATAAGAATCATACACACAAATCTTAAATAGTTGAAAAAGGAGTTTATTGAAGAGAACCGAACGCAAAATGTAACCCAAGGAACCTTACAAAAGAACTTTGACAGCCAATAAGAATCAGACTATGAAACATAAACCTTTTACAAGTAATTTAAAATACATATATATAGAGTTATAACATCGTTACCGTATCCAATGCCTATTTGTCCGATCCAAGTCGATATCCTTGAGTACCGTAATCCCTTTCCTGCATGATGAGTTCCGTGTGATATTGTCGTTGCCATCGTACGAAACAATTTCACGATCACGCTTCTCAATTCTCTCTTATATAAGTGATTGTGTTATACTGTAATGACGCGGTTTTAAGCCTCAAGATTGGGAATGTTAATATGTTTATGTTATCTCATTTTTGCTCTAGCAAAAAATACACCAGCTAAGAGACCTGCAGAGGTGGGGTATAAGCTTGTCAATTAAACGCACGCCACATACAAAACACAGACGTAAAATGAAGATAGCTTACCAAAAATAATGCTCAACAGATTCTCTAAACTGGTCGGAACTTTGAAAAGAAGGATTCCAGCAATTGAAAGCGGAATCTTATTTAGCGATCCAACAAGGCTGCAAACTCGCATCAGCAGACAATTAGCTCAGACAATTGAACGATATGCAAAATGGTATTATGCATCATTGAGCGGGATTATAGAATATAAGAAAATATAGAGATCTCAAATCTCTAATCAACTGCATAAAACCCAACAATTTGATTAAGCATTTACTTCAATATTGAATAATATGTAGACAAAAGTCGTAAGGTAGAATGGATCATCATCAAACTGTGTTGTCCCGACTATAAGCAATGGCGACCATATGTGGGTGGGCAGGCGGGCGGGTGGGTACGACAAATATTCAGACCAAAAGAAAAAGAAGCATTATTTGAGTAAATAAGTGGTGTGACTGAGGATGGATTGGCAATGAAGCTTAACAAATTTAGTTTGGCAAATTAAGGATTTCTGCCCTACCTGTATGTAGTTGCACCTGTCTGATGAAGAAACCACATCGAAGTGAAGCTGATTGCAAGACCTAGAAAACCACTTAAAGTTGCCACCAGCCAAAACATAGGCATCTTCAAAAGTGGCCTGCCAATTCATTCGACAATTCATAAGACTAATAAAGAGAGTGCTTCAGAGAATGTAATGAATTTGAATTGATACGGGCAGCAGCTTACAGTACAAAATATTTCACTAGGTTTTAGTTAAGAAAATCTTTTAGTCAAAATGGATAACATAAATCCACATATATCAATTTAAATTTTAACACTAAATATTTGGTGAAAGTATTTTGTATATGCAATAATTATCAACTATATCTTTCGGAAACAATCTTTTCCATTAAAAATTGAGACATCACTGCAGAATCAAAGTATTTTTACTGAGTAACATGATTAGTTGATCCCAGAAATACAGAATTGCAAATAATAGACATGAATCTCGGCAGCAAAGGTTATGTGAGCTAGTCAGACCAATGGCATGCATAACTTGTGTTTTTATATTTGTTTTACATTTCCTTTTTCAGAAGTGTAATAAAACAAATTAAACCTATTGTGGATGCCATTATCTTCAGAATTTGAAATCTTATGACACCGACAGTCATGTGATGGGGGCATGGGCAAAAGTAGCATCCCAATAAATAACTGAAATCAATACCATGCCTCATAACCTCCTTTCCTACCTGTGTTGATTGTAGCAATTGCCACCTTGCCACCTTGATTGTACCAATTAGTATTATGTCGCGCTGACAATATACTTTGACACAGTGTGATATACATCAAATGAATTCAAACAATATTTATTATTATTTTTTGAATTTATTTCCTCTAAAATTCTAACTCAATTATAGAAAATATAAGTGAATGAGAATTAGATGAGTAAAACTCATCTAAATTTATGTAGACATTCTTTAGCACATGCCAATCATGTCTAGAATCAGCACCAAATAATAAGAATGTTTTAATTAATTGACTATCTTATTGCTACAATTTTATTTTTATAAGTAAATAAATTAAATGAAAAGAAAAGGTATTAAAAGAATAGAACTCATCTACATCCATCTCAGCAATAAAGTGTATCAAAACTAGCATGAAATAATAATTTAAACTTTGTTCCGAGCTATGTAGTTGTCTTTTCATCTCCTTTCTCCTCTTTCAACTTGCCATTGGCGCCATCAGTTGGTACATCGGCATGTTACCAGACTCACATGTTCCTCTTAAAGATAAAAAATCTAGCACAGCACAAGATTTTAGACCTTGATTATCTTCTATGAAAGCCTGGGTTAATACACAACACTCCGCCGAAACTAAACTATCAGTGTTAATCAATTGATGACTGATCAAACTACTATCACAATGTTTGTAGTTTTTTTATGTCAAATGAGAACAAAAAAATACCATAAAGATGAGATAATTCATGTTCCAGAATCAAAAACTGAAGCAGCTCATAAAAAATATTTCAACTGAAAATCAAACAATGTATGTGGTAAGAAATCAACATAAACTACTCACGTTTTACAAAGATAATCAATTTCATTGAAAGCAAATATAAGCAGAAGTCCCAGAGGAAGAGAAAGGATGTTATTAAGCAAAACCATTGAAAACTCATTTAAGTTCCCCGATTTGGTGACTTGCTTTGCAGTATCCATAACTCGCCGTAGTGTTAACTGAGGTGTAGGAAACCCATTGTTAGTTCATTCAATAAAGAAACAAAATTGTCACATTTACAAAATTGTGATCAATAATATCAGATTCCTAATTAGTTAACTATTATCCAATAAAAGATGGCAAAAAAAAAGTGGAAGTAGAACATTTCAAATACTGTAGTTAGACTATTGAAGTTTTTTCCAAATAGGTTCAATATAGTCAATGAATGGATTGCAATACGTTGACTCCAGTGAAAATTAGGCAATTTGGAAAGAGCGTGCATATCGTTAAGTTGCAGTGTTCAGGTGTTAACCTACAAGCACCAACATGGTAATAGTATATCATTCTTGGAATATACTCTCACATATCAGTCTAAAGTTTAAATACATAGAAATACCACAAATCAAACAAGATATCTCAACGGATATAAAACATTTTTCTCCTTGCAAAACACGTAGCAAACCTTGCATAATAGGTTCTAGCTCATCTTAAAAACTATTTTGCTACAGTGGGTTTTATGACTGTACTCAATTGACTATTATAATCGAAGAAGCAGTGCCCAACACACCATATTTGTATACAAATCCATATTTCTTTGACAATGAAGAAATATTCAAAGAGAAGCAAAAATGAAGTCCAAGAACTTGCGACGCTAGTGTTATATAACAATTATAAATTTGTAAGAACATATTTAAACAAAATAAGAAATGAATTGAAGTGACTAAATTATAAGCACTGATTGGCACAAACACGGGATGATCTTTGAATCTGCCGAGTAAATAAGACATTAAAAAACTGACCGAATAGGATGCTGTCAGAAAACAATTTAATATTTGCCATGCATAGCCAATTGCGTTAAATGATAAGTCTGTTATCCCTCCAGAAATTGCCGAAACTATCTGCAGAAATAATCAGTGTGTGATATTGCAGAAATAACATGTTACGCCAAAAAGCATGATTCTTACAGAAAAATGTGACTAATTCAGAAAGGGAGCATAATCTATTTAAAAATAAATATCAATGAAGTAGCTAAATGAAAAGGAAAAAAAAAATGCCAAGCAGTGCTAAGAATATTTGATAGCTTGTCACCAGGCAACCAATCCATATGTATGTACATAAGTAATTTCGTGCCACTAAAAATAAATAAATAAATAATATATATATATATATATATAATATATATATATCAGTTCTGTTTAAATTGCATGCTTAATTTTTTCTGCGCTTGATAAGGAGGTACCATTAGGATCAGAGCTGTCCACACTTTCCTGTCATGATGCTTCATGAAAAGGTACATCTCACCAATAGCAGTAATGACATTGGTAACATTCTTAAGAACTGTTACCATGGCAACATTGATGTATTTTAAGCTGTGACAGGAAAAAAAATCCATTAGCATCATTTGAACAAGTATCTTCAATTATGGGATAGTAATATTTAGTCATACAAGATAATGTTGCAGTGTGGGTCACTACTTATGCAAGTAAGCTATAAATAATAATGTCTACCGTGGAAATAATGAAAGATTCACCAAACACAAACAAGATTGAACGTATCACATGGTACTGCCAAGATTTAGAAAAAGGAATACTTATAAGTCTAAGGAAATACAGAACTAGGATATAATTTTTCCAACAAAAACTAACTGGGAAAGCTAACTACCTAATTTAGAGATGGATGCAATGCCAGTTTATTGACATTAAATCAATCATGTCATGTGAACTGAGTGATTACAAGAGCCCCGGAGATAACAGTGTTACACCCCTACATCATTCAGGCCCTCAAGTGAAAACGTAGAGATTTTAAGAGAGGCTACTTTATTTTTGTCTAAAATAAAAAGGAAAGAAGGATGTGGAGGAAAGGAACAAGGGAGAAGAACATTCTTTTGCTTACATGGAAGGGAAAGAGGAACCAAAATTTTTCCTCCCAGACTCTTTCCGACCAAATAGTATGAAAGCAAAGAGAGAATAGGCGGCGAGCACATCGTCCAATTAGTTGAGGAAAAGGCCAATAGTTTCTCAGTAATCTCAAACTGGTTGCAAAAATTCAACTGACGTCGTTGACAAAAATTCAACTGATCAATAAAATATGTAGATTTATTCCTTCTTTGGTTCCTCACCCCAAGCCTAAAAAATGACCAATTTATCTCATCCCGTTCCTTTCCCTCCGCTTTCTCTTTCTTCCTTCTCTTCTTTCCATGTCTATACCATGGTTTTTTGTCCCGATAGCAAGAAAGTTCAAATTGACATTAAGAAACTTGTTTGAAACCAATGTGTGAGTTGGAAGAAATATTTCAATCTTATTCTAAGAAACAAGACATACTACACCTTATATAACAACACAATCCATAATAACTAAAATGAGACTACTATAATGCTCTTCCTCAAGGTGAAGTTTCACAAACTTGAAAACAAGATTGACTAATACATTAGATGAAGATATCACGACACCAGTGCAACAAGCTCCCTCTAACTATGATGGTGAGATGTGGAACTCAACAGCTTGGTTTGTGCTTCAAAAGGGTACTCATTGAATAGAATCTTCTTCATAACTCCCCTTAAACAGGTGTTGAATTGAAGAAAACTCTAATGGATAAGGCAACCAATATTTATTCATTGAGATGTAAAAGAGAAAATAATGTGAAAATCCAACAAAGATATTGGAAAAGAGAGTTGAATAAGTTATGTCATCTACAAGATAAATAAAATAACTAATATTGAAAGAGAAAACTAGCCCAATATATACTTTAAGGGGCAGAGCAAATAAAGAGATTCGATATAAGTGTTGTGGACAAGAAAGTGAGATCAAGAATTCAACATCTCTTTGTGAGAAAGGACAAATGCCATGAGAGATAAGTAAATTCCTCATCATTTTACCCCAAGAGATATTGAAGGTAGCAAGAGAGGCAATACAAGAGAATGAGAAAATTTATGATTACATGGAATTCAATGACTAATCTTACTAAAAAGTTTTCCAAAGTAAAAATTGCACATCAACTTTATATCTTTGTTTGCATAAGTACAATAATTTTTAATTACTAGGAAGTTTAACTGATTTGTTTTCCTTTGTTTCTTATTTATAGTAAGTACTTGTGCATTCTTACTGTAGTTAATAAGTGATGCTTTTCCAAATAGAATAAAGTTAAATATTTTTTTTTATTAATACCTGCATACATATCAAATGTACCCAGATGCAGAACCTCTGGTATCGATGTATAGATAAGTACTTAGAGTTGACACAAGATGAAAAATTACAGGATTATTTGTACACTTCTATTAGCTTTCTTGCATAACCTTTATCATATTGATATAATTGCTAAAGGTGTATAAAGTGTATATATAGCTGATACTCTTTTTTCCTTGAATTAAATGAGGTGGAATAATCTAGAAGAAACAACAGTTTTTAAGGGAACAAGTACAATATGCAACTAATCAAAGAAGGAAAATGAAAGTAAAGAAGATTACTCTGGCATTTCCTTGATAAGCCTAGCAATCTCTGTTTCATTCTTATCTAACTAGTGCCTCTCAATATTGATGAAGGGAAAGCAACTAACTGACAAAGATTAAAGAAATTTCATCTTGAAACTTGTCGTACCTAAACATGCTTGTGACAAGCATTCCGACAAATATTATATTCACTGGTAACCATACTTTGATTAATTTCCAAGTGAGTGGTTCCGTTGATACAACACCAAATGAAGTCAAAATGGAGACTACTACGACTGAAACAAAGTTCTGCAAACAAAAAAGTTGCATTCGAATGTAAGTCAGTTTAGTCGTTTGAAGCGATAACGAATTCAAAATATCATGATGTAGAATAGAAGCAAAGAAATAAAGGTTATAATATGCAACTACACCTGGTAAAGCATTAGCGATATCCCAGCATTAAAATCATACCCAGACAACACTACCTTGTTGACAAGTATCATGCTACAAGATGATAAGCAGTATGCAAGACCAGATAGAAAAGCTTGGTTATTCAACTTTAGAGGTCTATCATAGAGTAAAGGTTTATCCCTTTCCTTTTCAACTTTACCATCTTCTAAGTCCACATCATCTTCAAAGGATTTTACTCCAGATAGTGGCCTGAAGATGAATATAAATGCTCAGAAATTGGATACATGAAATCTAGGCTTTTTAGATATGGGCATAAGATCACAAAAGAAGATGAAACATGTAGCAAATATAAAATGAAATGAGAAAACAAAACCAGAAATATGAATTAGTTGCCACACATGATAAAAGAAATATAAGCATATAAGAAATATTCATGAATTTATTCCAGATTGAAGAAATCAATATTCACTATGCTTCATTTATAACATTATGAACTTAAAGTTTTGTACTTGTATGGAATTATTGTTCAAGTTAAAGAATTTATTGCAAAAGGCTGCCCAATCAGTATCATGTGAAATAAACATAATCTTCATAGTTACACAATATCAAAGTAACAAAGTGATCAATGAATTATTTGCATTAACAAAGGATATTGTCTTTAAGTAACTATCATTAACATTTACTGCTTAGATTGCCCAGTTCAATGAGAAATTTAACAATTAGTATGGAATACCCAAAAAACAGAAATAAAATGGATGAAATAAGCTGAAACAGCAAAAGTCAACAAAAGCACTAAACTGAAATTTTCATTAAGAAAGTAAAAAAGGAAGCGTATTTTTAAGTTGCAAAATGGTTTTCTGTTGGCAAAAATAAATATCTGAAGGATAAGCGTACAAAATAGTTATCGAGAAGAAAAGATAAAAAAGAAATGATACTTGACATATATGAAAGAGATGACAAGTATCATCTTGCCTGCTAACGTCTCTTCTTCCACTCGCTACGGGACTTGTTGCGGGACCTAGTAAACTTCCATCCCAATCATGGCTAGCCAAACCATTTCTTTCGTCATTTAGAAGTAAACTACTGTTATCTTCATAGTCAAGTCTTCCATGATGTCCATGAGGAGAGTTCAGAGGAGCATGCCTGGTAATTGAAGGGACAAGTTTTGGTATTTCGCCAAGCATGGTAAAAAACAGGCGCGCTTTAAAAAGTAAGATGCAATGCCACCTAAATTCAAATTCTCCATACGAATAATAGCAGAATTAGAGGGAAAGCGAAGAAGACGACTTGGGCATTTGATAGTCCAGTTCCTTCTTCACCACAATCTACATAAAGAACTAGTCCTCCTCACACAAAAGCTAACTCGCATAAAAGAATATTATCCCTCATTGATCCCTGGAAACTAGAAAACCTAACAAGAAGTAATTTTTCCAACCAAAAAAAAAACGAAAAAAAAAAATCCTGTAAAACATAAAACCCCAACACGACCTAACTCCATTCACAAATATCAACCCCAAATAGGCCACAATCAGTATAAATCACCGAAACTAACTGAATACAGTTATTCGGACTGCCAGGGCGGATCAACAATACAACCTTTTAAGCAAGAAGTCGGAGCAATGCTTACCTGAAGCCCATCATCCGACGAGAAAGAAGGAAAGAACGACTCCAAGTATGAACCACCCCAATGCCCTCCCCTTGCAGCGAATCGAGAGAGGGCAGCAGCAAGGAGAGAAGCAAATCAAATCGCCCCCATTAAAAGGACACGACGACGAAGACGGAACGAAAGCCCTCGAATACGTAACGTTGACTCGTCCCTGTGACAAAAACGTAACATTTTAAAGAACGAAACTTTCGTACTCGCGACATTGGAACCCACAAGTTTACCCATATTTTTCATGGAATTAAGACGACCCAGTTGGTGGGTCTTCGAGCCATCACAAATCATCGGTCCCCGGATACTAGGGTTCTTCGAAAGTGATTTTTTGTGAATCATTGGGAACATGAATAACTCAACGTGAATCCAACATGAAACCTAATTGCACCGATCCTCGACGGGTTCACCTGTCCCCCCAGGTTATAGTTTTGTTCGGGGCGGCCGCCGCCGCCACTGTCCGAGCGATAATCGGACGTGTATATAAAAAGTGCCACGTCATTTATGTTGAGTTTCACGTTAAAATTTCACGTTCTCTATCATTGCTCCTTGTCGAAGTGTTTGGTAGCGTTCTATTATATCGGACCGACGACCGAGACAAAATTTCGGAACGCGGAATCGTTCCGTAACGGGTTAAGGCCATAAGGGGCAGGTTATATGGCCTATGGATTAGGGACAGGTCTACCTTTCAAGATATCTCTTGTAGGGCACATGGAAAAACAACACGTGTTCTTCATACCGAGAATTGAAATATTAGAACAAACACAAATTTATCAAAAAAAAAATTATAAATGATATCTTATATTTATTAAAAGACATATTAATACTTTATTTTTATCAAATAATATAAATAAATTTTCCGTATTTACCTTCTTCGCCTCTCACCAATCTCCCTTTTCACACTCTATTTTTTAAGATATCCGAATTAGTTTTTATTAACGATAAATTATAGAAAACTCCCCAATCCCCATTTGATCTTTGCTTCCACTCCCCATTTGATAAATTCTTTGCATTTAATCCCTGATAGATTGAGTATAAAAGAGTAAAAAATACGTATATATCAGTGAAAAATGAGTATAAAAGAGTGAAAAGTGAGTATAAAAGAGTGAAAATTGAGTACACAGTTTCTTGTTGTGGTAGATACAACCTAACATACTCAAATTTCTAACTTTTATACTCAACTTTCTTCAAATAATACTCATAGAACTGTCTTGTCAATCCCATCAAGGATTGCATGCAAAGAAAACTTTGAATGGGACTGCATGAAAAGTTAAGTTTGAACCTGGGGATTTAAGAAAATTTCCCTTTTTATTAATTTTGATTTAAAAATAAAATTTGATAGTTCGAATGATAGTTTACTCAAAATATTTCTCATTTTCTCACTCTTCTCTCTATTAGCGCTGGCAATCCTTTATTTCACTCTCCATCGACGATGGTCAATCATCGAGGTTCTGCCCACGTTGAAGCTAACAGGAGGGGAGGAACTCTGCGCCCTGCGAGATCAACACGAGCGTTAGGGGAACACGCCAGAAGTTGTCCGGCGGAGCCCACTTCGACGCTTAAGTCAGTACCTCGATGAAAGAAGGTGTAAGACAGAAAAGAGAATGTGAGTTGTAGAGAATGCTCAACCCCCTTACCAGAGGGGCTGGGTACCAACCTCCGAATGGAAGAAGAAGAGACGATGGCACAACTACATGCAAGGATAAAGGAATTAATCACCCACGTCACGAATGTCGGAGAATCGCTAACTAACCGAGATTCGCAGAAGTATGCTTTGAACACATTTCCAAGACCATAGGAGTGGACTTCGATAATAGATTTGTATTATATCTCTAGCGACCTAGAGGTAAGTACTCTAGTATAATTATTTTATACTTTAAAACTTCACGAATCTCTATACGCAGGCAATGATAAAAAAAAAATGGACAATATTGCTCTACACTCAAGGAAGACCCAAAATGATGAAGTGTCTTCAACCGATGTAGAGGAAGCGGCATAAATGGTAAGAAAGTTTTAGAATTTTTTTTAAATCTAATAAATTTAATGAGATGCATGCCAAAAGACACCCTTAGAGTAAAAGAAGGATAAAATGTCATCACTGCGACGAAAAGGAACATGTCAGAGAAAATTATCCCATGTTGAAAAATAGGGGAAAAGGGGCAACGAAGTTAAATATCCACAACATAAAGGATGCGTTTGGTAGGATGTAATCCACCCTGTAATGTAATCTTGATTACATTACAAGTTGGATTCCTTTGTTTGGAATCACTTTAAGATTGTAATGTAATGTAATCTCGATTACAAAAGAGGTTGATGATTTGTAATCTGGATTACAAACCAAAACCTCCGTAATCTGGATTACATTACAGCTTGTAAAGTCGTCGGTCGGGCGGCGATAGTCGTCGGTCGGGCAGTGACAGTCGTTGGTCGCTGCCGGCCGCCGGCGACCACCGCCGCCGACCGCCGACCGCCGGCGACCACCGTCGGCGACCGCCGCCGGCCGGCGACCGCCGCCGGCCGGCGACCGCCGCCTTCGCCGCCCGGCCGGTGGCGGTCGCCGACGTTCGCTGGCCGGTCAATGGTCACCGGCCGTCCGGCGACGGTCGTCGGTCGTCAATCTTGATTACATTACAGGATGAATTGCCCCTCACCAAACAAAAGAATCCAACTTGTAATGGTTATCAAAGATTACATACAACTTATTACCAAACATAACAATGTAATCAAGATTACATTACATTACATTACATTACAAACTTGATTACATTACAGACCGGATTACATTACCCCCTACCAAACGTAGCCAAAGGCAATATGGGATGAGTCCTCATAAGAAGAATCAGATCTTAAGGAACATGTCAGACTGGCGCTGATGGTCACCCACTAAGAAGAAAGCATCGATGAAGGGGGAGCTACGTTAGAAGAAAGTAGCAATGAAAGTGGAGCCTCCGAATTTGATAACGACATGATATGTGACGTATGTTTACTCCTACCCAATTAATATTATTTCAGGATTAAAACACATGACTAGATCATTGTATAAACAAAAAACAAAGAATATAGACTTAAAAAAAATTAGCATCTGCACGCCCCTTAGAAATCTATGATAAACTAAAATTAGAAAATGAAAAATGTCAACTCAAATAGAGAAATTAGAAAATAACTTGTAGAGATTCAAAATGTTTTGGATATTCAAAAATTCAATATTTTAGAAAACTTAATTGGTATTTGAGAAATCACAAGGGTTAAATTATAAAAGTGCCCAAAAGTTATATTCTTACAAATATTTAATAAATCATGTGTTGGATCGGGTTGGACCGGCTAGAGGGGGTGAATAGACAGAAAAAAATTATGAAAGTGGAGGTACTCGTCTTTAAAAAAAGAAACTTGGTCCAACTGAAAACGTTGCTTCCAAGGCAGTAGACGCTCAATAAAAATCTCCTTGTGGCGGAGAAGCCTTACAAAAATAGCACGCTAGACTTTTAGAGAGTTTACAAGAATGAATTAATTGATTGATTGAAAAGGATAAAACTCTAAGCCTATTTATAGCCTAAGAGAATAAATCTGGATTGTTGATTGTTGAGGAATTTTCTCTTGACCGTTGATCCATGGATGTAATCTGGATGGTTGATCTTGGATCGGATTAAACTACATCCATTGGATCTAATTAAAGGATAAAGTTATCTTTTAAGAGATAAAGTTTAATTATAACTTTGTCTTCTGCTCGTAACAGATAAATAACTTCATCATCTGCTCGCAACAACTTTAATCACATCTATTCTATATACTAGCCGGTAAGGTTGGTGATATACGTAGGTGAGGTTGTTGGTTCAAATTTTTACAGCAATAAACAAATTTATTTTTGTTTCAAGTGCCTCGTTTGACTTGGTCAAACTGACCAGTCTTTTGGTTCATCTTCTAGGTGATTTCCGGCTAACCGGAGTTAGGCTCACCCGAACCCGACTCCGGCCTTTCGCCCCTCGAGCATCCTTCCTCCCGGCTTCTCGTCCCTCGGACACCGCGCACGTCGTTCTCGCTCCTCCAGCGGACGCTTCCGCGTCCCTCGGATTGTACCGAGCCCGTCGGCTCACTTCCCCGCACAATCCTTCTCGTCCGCTATGTCCTACGCTCGACTTCCTCCGTACCTAAGCTCCTGCACACTTAGCAAAGGGATTAAACATACCAGGACTTAACTTAAATCGATTGATCACATCAAAATCAACTAGCGGTACTTACAATCTCCTCATTTTTGATGTGCATCAATCCGAGTTAAGTTAGAGTAATCAAAATAAAACATGCATAATAATGTAAACAATAAAACTTAAATTAAACTTAAATTTCGAGTAAATTAAAATTCTACCCCTTAACTTAATACTATTCCTCCCCCTTTGATCACATCAAAAAATGGGAACATATAATTAGAGAAGAAGAAAATGTTTGAGTGCGATAAAAAATATTCTAAGTGAAAAAAAATCATGTTATCATAGATTTTTCAAATTTTAAAATGGCATATTTTTTCAAAGTTAATTCCATTTTTTTTTAAAATGACTTAAATAAAATCTAAATTTTTTTTTGATAAAATCCACATCTGATGAGGAGTTCCAAAAAAATCAGATCTGGTCAAAATATTATTCTATCGAATTTTTTAAAAAAATCATATTTCAATAAACAATTCATAAAAAATCGAAAAAAAATTTGAATATTTTTGTTAAAGTCGAAGATGAAGATATGAGTTTGGACAAAAATTTTGAGTTTTAAATTCGTTCATCAAGTCCAAAAATAACAAACCAACACATAAGAGTTCTTGAAGAATAAATTTTAAAAAATTGGAAAAAATACTTCGAAAAATTTGTAATGAGTCTTTCCCCTAAACTCTAAATTTCAAATTTTGAGGGAAAAAATATTCGAAAAATTTTGAAAGAAGTTCCAGTAGATAGACAGCATAATTGTTCATAAAAAAAATAAAGACATAATTTTTGTTAGAGAAACAAAATGCGCACATATATAATAACCAAAAAAAATTATCAGTTTAATACAAATTTAGGAACCCAAAATAAGTTACTGTCTACAGGATTAATTAAAAACTTAGGCGGAATATAGCTTTTGGGCACCTTTTTAAATTGGCCCTTATGATTTTTAAAATACCAATTTAAATTATCAGGAAAGCTATTTTTCTTTTGGCGTAAATATGCAATATCAAGTTCTAATTTTTGCACTAAGTTTTTCAAATTATCATTTTCATTTTTTAAAATATCAAAAGAGGATATAAGTGTTAATTCATTTTTTAATTTTAAAATTTCTTTTTCTAATCTACAATTAGATTTGAGTAAGGCTTTAATTCCTGCATATAATTGATCATGAGGAGGTTTGTACTCCCGCACACTTAGCAGAGGGATTAAACATACCAGGACCTAACTTAAATCGATTGATCACATCAAAATCAACCAGGGGTACTTATATCATGTAGGTAGGTACGAGTTTTGGATCCCTAAAACTGTACTAAATTGTTAAATTTTTTTGTTAATAATTAATATTTATTTAATTAATGTCTTGTTAGTCATTTTTTTTGTTTTTTTGTTTAATATTTATTTACTTCATAAAATTATGTTTTTATTCTCTCGTGATAGAATTTTTTTTCAAAATTTTTTTACCGTTAAATATGTTTTTTGAATTTTCGTTCAAAAATTAGTTTTTTAATTTTGAAAAATATTTAGATAATTATTTTTGAAAAATTCGAATTTTTGGGATCTATACGTTATATTTTGAATGTTGTGAAAATTTTTCAGATATTTTCAAGGTTAATATCTAATTTTACAAATTATCATTTCTAAAAAGTACCAACTCTAAAATATAAATTATTTTTCATACATAAAAAATTTATTTACTTTGGAAACTTTATATAGATGAAACTATCAATTATCTCACATGGATAAAAATTTGAGTATTTTTTTGAGTAAAAAAATAAAATTTTATAAATTTTTTTATCCCAAATCAGAATTTTAATTTTAAAAAAAAACTTAAAACTGATTTTTGAAAAATCAAATTTTCTGGAGATTAACTATTACGTTTGACACGTTCTCAAAAATCTTCAAAATTTGGATGACTAGATAATTTTCTATGATTTTTTCTCAAAAAGTATTTACCTTTAAAATTACTCATTTTATTTTTTCCTTCACAAGGTTCACTTTAAATTTTCTTTTAACACTTAGTCAATTTACACACATTTTTGAAAGAATCTAGTTTAAAATTTTTTTTATATAAATTGATTTTACCCTTAACATTTTTTTTTTGATATGATTAAAGGGGGAGAAGATAGGATTAAGTTAAGGGAGATGATTAAATTGCAAATTCTTTTGAATTGCATTGTCAAACATTTCATATGTGTCATTTTATGTTGTTTAACCTTAACTTAACTCGTATTTATGCACATCAAAAAGGGAGAGATTGTAAGTACCCCGGATGAGTTTTGATTTGGTTAACCGGGTCAAGTTAGATCCTCTTAGTATCTGATCCCTATGTCTATGTGTGCTAAAGCTTAGGAGCATAGGAAGTTGAGCAGATGATGCAACAGACGAGAAGCATCGCACGAGAAGAGAGTCGACAGGGCTCGGTGCATCCAAGAGACGTGGAGGTATGCAGAAGAGTACGTCGCGCGACGTCTGAGAGACGAGAAGCCGGGAGGAAACTCGCTCTAGAAGGCCGAAGAAGGGTTTGAGTGAGCCCAACTCTGGTAGGCCTGAAATCACCAAGGAGACTCGCCGGAAGATTGGTCAACCCGGGCATCCGAGATAACTAGGGCGCTCGAGCATGCGAACGCCCGGTTAGAATTGGGCGCTCGTATTCCTGGGCGTCCGTATTGACTTAGACGCCCGAGAGCCTATGATTATCCAGAAATTAGCCGTTTTAAAGCCATTGCGACATGGATAAGCACCGACCACGTGTCAGGCGCCCATGTGCACTCGGCTGTATGAGAAGTGTCACATTAGTATTTCAATAAACTTTTACAATGGTTATAAATAGACCCCTGAACTCAATTCATTTTAATAATCTAATTTGCATACGAATTCTGTAATATTTTCTCTGTTTTTCTTTGAGTTCAAATTGCTGTAAGAGGCTTCTCCGACCCAAAGATTACATCTAGAGATCGAGCTTTCATTTATCTTGGATTAGCAACCTTTCTGGTTGCAACTAAGTAAATCTGGTTGTCTATGTCTCTTTCCTTTTAGTATATTTATTTTATATTATTCTTTATTTGTGATAACTAACTTTATCTTTGTTGAGCAAGACAAATGATCTAGTTTAATTTTTCATTGGCAATTCACCCCCTCTTGCCGACCGGCCGATCCCAATAGGCTTCACATTAGTGTTCTATTTTTGGAGGTAGAATATTTGTTTGGGGTGTCATGGTTCATGGAAGTTGTTCACTTGGTTTGGTTTTGGTTTAAAGGTGATCGTAGTGTTGCTATTATTAATCCTTGCACATGTTAGATCACGTAAACTGATCAGGATACCTCTTCGATATAGGGCATTGATCATTTACATATGTTCAATTGTGGAGGTTCTTTCGGATACACACCACATTACGAGGCGCGTACTTCTCACTTGATTTTGATAAAATCATTTATCTTAAATGCATTGTTAGTTTATTATCTGAGTAGGTTAATTTACCTTAAATCTATTCTGCTTGTTTTTCTAGCTTGATATTTCTTCTTGTTTGACCTTTGAGTGGTAATCCAAAATGTTCAGTTATACAGTCTCAACTCTTGGTTTCTGATCTAAAGAGTACCGCTTGTACTTGTATACTGTAGAACTATCATTTGACCTATCTAAGATTTGGTTGGTATTAGATATACCCTATCTAGTAGATTAGTTGAACTTTTGATATTGATAGAACACATGTATATCGTATTGAATATAAGGTTGTGGTTGGATTGAGGTTGTGCATATTAGTGACATGCACCATAGCATTGTTTGCATGCTGATGACCACTGGTTCACTTGTAATTAAGATGGGTCATCGGTCATATTTCCTGTTGTGTCATACTTAGCTAGAGTTGTGTGTAGACTATTGATACCCCTTAGGTGTTATGAATACCTACAGGTATTTTTGGGGTTTTATAGCCACAAGTATTATGACTTTTCATACATAACCACAGGTATTATCGCTTTTCTATATAACCATAGATTTTTAGCGTTTGTATCTTGTCCACCCAACATACCCAGTATAGCGGTAGTTAAAGTACGAACAGATCAGGTCATTGCATCATGTGCATATTATGGATTGTGTATTTTGCTTGTGTTTGCAACATTTGTTTGAGCTATGATTGCTGCATTTAATTGACATACATATTCGGTTATGATTTATTTTTGTTATATAATTTGGATTTGTTTGGCCATACGAACAGTTTTTTGAGGTATTATGGGGTTTTCTAATCATGCTCTTGCGTATTACATTGATTTATATGTATGTTTATTCATACAAATGCATTAATTTATGCTCTAAATCCCTGGGATTGTATACCTTTGATCTATCTGCTTATTTTATCGTTTTTATATATCATATATTTATCTATTCTTATACTCGTAGAGTATCGGACTCACCACCACTTGCCTTAAATTTTATTTTCAGGAAGTTGATAGTTGCGACTCGTACTGCTAAAAGAAGATACAGCTGCCAGTCCCTTAGCCTCGAGAGGTGTTTCGTATTTTGTGTTAGTAGATTTGTATTTTCTTTAGTAGATTTTGAGTCGTGACTATGTACCCGTGGATTTGTATTTATTTCGATGGAATTTATGGTTTTTCTCAGAGCTTCATATTTCTGGTAAGTCAAACAAGTTTTATTTTGTTAAGATTAGGTGTTACCTTTCTATTTGTTATTAACTGCATGGATGTGGTGTTTTCTTTTTTTTATTTATGATAGTATTATTAGCCATGTTGGCTGTGCCATATTGTGTGTTGAGAGATATATACAATTGATTCAGATTGTCCAACGTATAGGGGAGGGGTTGCCCGTTTTTCAAGCAAGCATTGACCTCTGGAGGTGTGGCATACAACTTATAGTTGTGAATTTTAAACATGAAGTATTAAATAGTAAGATAAAATAAGAATATAGAAAGTCTGATATGAAAATCTATCAGGCCTAAAGAGGGCTTGGTATGATCTTATATCAGACCCAACGTGGGATTGAAATGATCCCATATCACACCCTCTTTGGGCCTTGTATGATCTCATTTCAAGTTATCTTTAGGTCTGAAATGATCCCATATCTAGTCTATCTTGTCGAAGATAACTAATCATTTAATTTCAGATGTACCAATTGCGTTCATTAGAAAAGATGTTTCTTTGTTACTTGGTATTGCAAATTGAGGTGTTTCGGTTCCTATCAAAAATCAAAAAGCATTGGATGAACTCTATCTTACTTATGTCTCAAAAGACAAATAATCTACCAGAACAAGAATTGAAGAGTTGCTTAAATATTATATTAATAGTACATATAAAGTCCCTTTTGGTCTTGTAGATATAGTAGATGATTATGACAATCTTGTTAGATTCAACTGGGTTGAAGTCATGCATCAATTTATGGCTCTACAATTATCTAAGATCGAGAACATATCTTCATCTACTCAGAGATATCACACCAACACCACCCTCCATAACCTAAAAGGATTTGTTGGTCTTTTGAACGTAGTTTATTTTTGATGTTAAATTTTATAATATTTTACGGGCATTTAATGAATATGTAACACTTGGTATGCTGAATTCCACATAGTTTTGGAGCATGTTCCAATTAAAAAATCATATAATATTGAAGGAGCTCGAATAAATATAATACTTATAATTTTCTCAAACTTAGTAGTATAATTTTCTGACACGCCAAGAGAGTTATAATGAATTACATAACTTTCCTCCAGGTCTATAACCAATGGATGCCAATGATCATCTTGATTATTTATAGGATAGAATATATATCTAATAGGCTTATCTTTATCAGTTATAACATTTTGTGCCAGTGCATGTATCTGCATCAGTGAAAACAAATCCTATGTTTTCAAAAAAGAGAAATTGTTAGTGGACTAACTCCCTTGAAAAAAAAAAATAACATGAGTTGCTTAATTACTTATATCAAACCTAACCTCACAAAAAATGCTCGGGTGGTATAGTGAGTTATAGATTTTTGGCTTCATTAGCTAAAATTGTCCAATAAACATTTATACAATCCCCATGAGTATAATCAGTCCAGTCAAATATTGTCAAGAAAGATTTCATATCTAATGAAAATGTATCGTTGGACTATACTTGTCACGCCCCGAGGAGTCGCTCGACCGATACGGATCGGCCAGTTTCCCCCACGCCCGGCGGACAATTCACAAACTCAAGACCAAAACACCAAACTAGCGTACAAAACCAAGGAAGACGTGCATACCGGTATGACTAACAACAAATCCAAAAGACATAAGGCCTCCACGGCACACAAAAGTACAACCATATCGAATAAGAACACAGCGGAAGATATTAAAACGGAAACACAGTACTGACGCTCAATACAGGAACTATAAATCAAAGAAGAACATCTCGACGCAAGGTGATGGGACTGGCAGCTGGACCCTCCTGGCGATCAACCTGAAATAAAAACAAGGAGCTACGGGGTGAGTTCAAAGAACTCAGCTGATAACTCATATATATGCAAGATAGTCTAAGCTAGCAATAGAGATACAACTACCAAAATATCACAGGTACTATCCATACTAAATACAGCAAATCCGAGAAGTAGAACAAACATACCAGCGATGCAGGGTCATCAAATCCATGAAAAAGGGTCTCCTGAATGTGCATGTAAATCATGTGCAACAACCACATACAGCAATTGTAAAGAAATACGTATGCACATGGTGCGATGACATGGTCACCTCTGTCGCCGGTCAGACATCGTCACCTGTATACGGGAGGAAGCTGAGCGGGATACCAACCTCCGGCGTAGAGCTGTGACTCCATCCGTACTCGACCCATCCGGGAAGCCATCCCTACCCCGGGTAATAGAGCGATCGAGTAGACGGTATGCTACCGGCGTAACACCCCTACCCCATGACCTACCCGGGTAGCCTTCTCTACCTCCGGTCATCATCCGTAGAACTGGGGGGATATCTCTATCTGAGTGTTACACCCACCCCATGTAATATGGGGGAGAAAAGTCTCTCTCATCTCCTGGTATTAGGGCAACTCAAGGAGGGACCCCTGCCTGCTACCACGCTCCGATCCACTAACCCATGAGTGCTTGAGCGGAGCAGCACAGGGCATCCTACCCATACTCCGTCAACCACTAACCCATGAGCGGCCGTATGGGAAGGTCAGTATGACTGTCGACCTAGCCTACCCAACAATGGGCCCCTGGTCGATAGTGATGCAAGGTGCACGATGATGCATGACAATAGTCACAACAGCATCTACTATCTAATCCACCTATATCAACATGATATGCAAGGATCACATATAATTATGCACCATATCCTAATCCTAGAGGGTATCAGTATCACATATCAGGTCTAGTATATATATCATAGTAACGGAAAACAAATACACGCAAATAACACCCTATCGCTAATCCTAGCATATCAAGCATATAAAACTGTGACTATCTAGGAGATAAGTCAGAGGTACCCGCCTCCAAATGTGAAGTCCGTGAGCGATGAGAACTCCTATCCAAAATAATATCCGCGACGAATAAGCTATGTCAATGCCCTGTATAACAGAATAATAATTATTTAGCTAAAACCATTCAGGATACATATAGCTAAATAACTATTAACATTAATCAAGGCTAATTAATTAACCTAACTTCGGTACCATGTACACACCCGAATAAATCACAAATCAATCAACCCTTGGGTCCCCTTCAACTCACAAGCACACAGTACACAAACTGGAATAATCTGTTTGCACTCACTGAACCACACTACAATTGAACTCACAATTCAGGATCTCGCAAACAAAATAACCAAAAACTAATCACACGCTAACCCATTCCAAGGCTCTCGGCAACTTCCAAACCAATCCACCTTGACAGAGTTCACGGTAGCAAACTACTCCAACATCACCTCACTCACACATATGCTCAAACACCATCTTCACGCAACACTCAACCTCTCGATTCCAAACCACAGCAAGATCACACAAGCTCCAATTCAACGAGATCAAAAGGTAAGATCAACCCTCCATAAACCACTCAAAACAGAACTCTGACCACGAATCAGAAGATCAAGCAATTTCTTATTCTACAATCCCAACCAAGGCAGGAATCCGAACAAAGGTAAACCTGGGTTACGTTTGAACAAGAACAGAGATGGAAACCAACACTCGGATTAAATCCATCAAGAAACAGGGAAATCAAGTCTTTACCTCTCAGCGCACCCGCGCGTGGATCGTCCCCTGCTCTAATCGGCTCAGAATGGAACTCAGCGGATCGATCAACTCAAATCCCAGCTCCCCCTCCGGTTTGCCAAGAACACACAGAGAAAAAGGATCAACCGCTAAAATCCCTAAAACGAGACCAGCCGACGATTAAGATGGGAAATCAACTCCCAACCTAACAACAATTCTACCATAACAACTTGTAGAAGAACAACATGATCAAGATCCCTAACTCACCTTCGTCGATCGGATGAAGTGAAGAGTCGGCGATGGATCTTGGTGTTGGGCGATCGACACAAGGAGAGGAAGGGAACAACGTGGGAGAGGAGATCAGAGAGATGACTAGCCGGGCGAGGGTCGACGCTGGCCGACGACCCGATCAAGAAGGGTGCTCAGCCGTCGGCGACGATGAAGAGAAAGGAAGCGTTCGGCGGAAAGGCTAGGGCACTCGGGCGGAGGAAAAGGGAAAAAGGCAGATATAAAGGGTGCCATTTTTGCGATTAACTCCTCTGTTCCTCAAAATTTCCGACATATCCGACTTAGGCCCTTAAAATTAGGCAACTTTACATTCTGGTCCCTCAAATTTTTAGTATTTTAACATTCTCCCCCACTAATTAGAATTTGGTCCCCAAATTTGCCACTGCCCATAGTAGATACTAACGCAATACATATGAAGTATGCATGTAGAATGAACTAACCGTACATACCTCAGTCAAATAGATGAGGATATCGAGCTCGGATAGTGTCCTCGAGCTCCCAAGTAGCCTCTGCATCCGAATGATGCTGCCATCCGACTCTAACTAGCCGGATCATCTTGTTCCGTAGCTGACGCTCCCGGAAACCCAGAATCCGTACAGGTATCTCCTCATAAGTGGCGTCAGGCTGGAGCGGAACAGGCACCTCAGATAATATATGAGTGGGGTCTGGTACGTACCGTCTCAACATGGAAACATGGAACACGTCATGAACGCCGGCCAAAGATGGTGGAAGTGCTAGGCGGTAAGCTACAGCTCCAATCCTCTCCAGAATCTGGAACGGACCGATATACCGTGGAGCTAGCTTACCTCTGAGACCAAATCGTTTCACCCCTTTCGTGGGTGAAACTCGAAGGAATACATGATCGCCGACAGAGAACTCCAAGGGTCTGCGCCTCCGATCAGCATAGCTCTTCTGACGATCCTGTGCCTCGGATAATCTCCGTCTGATAGCCCGTACTAACTCTGCCTCATGCTGAACTCTCTGGGGTCCCAGTAGCTGAGTCTCTCCAACCTCATCCCAAAGAATGGGAGTCCTGCATGCCCTACCATACAACGCCTCAAACGGTGCCATCTGTATCGCCGAATGGAAGCCGTTGTTGTAGGCAAACTCAACCAAATGTAGGTGATCCTCCCAACTGCCCCCAAAGTCCATCACACACGAGCGCAATAAATCCTCCAAAGTCTGGATAGTACGCTCAGACTGCCCATCTGTCTGGGGATGAAAAGCTGTGCTGAGACGGAGCTCTGTGCCCATGGCCCTCTGCAAACTCTGCCAGAACCGAGATGTGAAACGCGGATCCCTATCTGAGATGATACTCAACGGAACTCCGTGCAACCTGACAATCTCTCGGCAATACAACTCGGCCAGTCGATCAAGGGAGTCTGTCCTCCGGATAGCTAAGAAATGTGCAGATTTGGTTAGTCGGTCCACGACTACCCAAATCGCATCATGGCCCCTCCTAGTCCTCGGCAAGCCCACGACAAAATCCATAGTGATGTGCTCCCACTTCCACTCGGGAATGGGAATACTCTGAAGGAGTCCAGCAGGTCTCTGGTGCTCTGCCTTCACCTGCTGGCAGACGAGACATCTAGCTACAAAATCCGCGATGTCCCTCTTCATGCCGTTCCACCAGTAGGAACGTCTCAGATCACGATACATGCGAGTGCCACCCGGATGGATAGCAAAACGTGATCGGTGGGCCTCCCGTAGCAGCTCCTCCTTGACAGGATGCGCTTCTGGCACGCATAGCCTCCCTCGGAAGTACAGAGTACCCTCCTCATCCCGTGAAAAATCAGACTGCTCGCCTGAAATCGCCTGACTGCCCAGAGACTGAAGGTGCTGATCACTGACCTGAGCCTCCCTGATCCTCGTCCTGATCTCTGACTGGGCTATCATAGTCACTAGCAACCCTCTCTCTGTCCGAGAATGCTCCTCTAACCCCAGCTCAGAGAAACTCTGAATCAGATCTGTGACCATCACTCTGTGGCAGGCCAAGGTAGCTCTGGACTTCCGACTGAGTGCGTCGGCAACCACATTAGCTTTACCAGGATGGTAGCTAATGGTACAGTCATAATCCTTCAAAAACTCTATCCACCTCCTCTGTCGAAGGTTCAGCTCTCGCTGAGTGAATAGATACTGAAGGCTCCGGTGGTCGGTGAAGATCTCGAAGGTAATCCCGTAGAGATGGTGCCTCCAGATCTTCAGTGCAAATATGATGGCTGCTAACTCTAAGTCGTGGACGGGGTAGTTCCTCTCATGCTCCTTCAGCTGCCGAGAAGCATAAGCAACCACCCGTCCGTGCTGCATAAGTACTGCGCCCAGTCCCAGAAGAGAGGCATCTGTGTACAACGTGAAACCATCCTCCCCAGAAGGTAGTACTAGCACTGGTGCAGATACAAGTCGGTGCTTCAGATCCTGGAAACTGGTCTCGCAAGCCTCTGTCCAAACAAACTTCACACCCTTCCTCGTCAGACGAGTAAGGGGTGATGCTATACTGGAGAAACCCTCGACGAAGCGTCGGTAATAGCCAGCCAATCCCAGGAAACTGCGGACCTCATGGACTGACTTAGGCTGTTCCCAACTGGTGACAGCCTCGATCTTCTGGGGGTCCACTGATATACCTCCACTGGATACAATGTGCCCAAGAAAACCCACAGAAGATAGCCAGAATGCACACTTGCTATACTTCGCGTAGAGTTTCTCCTGTCGGAGAACTCCCATAACGATGCGAAGGTGGCGAGTGTGCTCCTCCTCGGACCGAGAATAGATCAGGATGTCATCGATAAATACTATGACGAACTGGTCCAAATATGGGAGGAATACCCTGTTCATGAGATCCATGAACACTGCCGGGGCATTGGTGAGCCCAAATGGCATCACCAGAAACTCGTAGTGTCCATAGCGAGTGCGGAACGCCGTCTTCTGAACATCCGAATCTCGAACTCTCAGCTGATGATAACCGGAGCGCAAATCAATCTTGGAGTACACAGATGTACCCCTCAGCTGATCAAACAGATCATCGATACGCGGCAGTGGATACTTGTTCCTGACCGTGACTGAGTTCAGCTGTCGGTAGTCGATACAAAGTCGCATAGAACCGTCCTTTTTCTTCACAAAAAGGACCGGAGAACCCCACGGAGAAACACTCGGCCGGATAAAACCTCGATCAAGTAACTCCTGGAGTTGGACCTTCAGCTCGTCCAACTCCCGTGGTGCCATCCGATACGGTGCCTTCGATGCCGGCGCAGTCCCCGGTATCAACTCTATGGCGAACTCGACCTCCCTCCGGGGAGGTAAGCCTGGTAACTCATCTGGAAACACATCCGGGAAATCCCTGACCACAGGTACGTCGGAGATCTGCGGAGCACTGCCATCTGACGTACTGATAAGTGATACCAGAAATCCCTGACAACCATGCTGAATCAATCTCTGCGCCTGAAGCGCGGAGATAATCGCGATGCCGTCATCGCGGATGCCAAGGAACTCCCACGAGGGTTGGTCTGGAGGTCGGAAGGTGACCACCCTCGAATGGCAATCCACAGTGGCATGAGAGGCTGTGAGCCAATCCATGCCTAGGATGACGTCGAACTCCACCATATCTAGCACTGCTAGGTCCACAGTCAGAGTGACCCTCCCAAAGTCCAAGGGACACTCTCTAGCCTCCTGAGTCACCTCCAGAATATCTCCTGAGGGTAAAGACACTGATAACTGCGGTGTCCTCAGGGTCGGTAACCTGCAGATCTTGCTCAAGAAACCCCGTGATATAAAAGAATAGGAACTACCCGTATCTATGAGCAAATCTGCAGTACATGCATAAATCAATACGGTACCTCGGAAAACAGATCCGTCAGCTCGATGAGCCTCCTCCCGGGTAACTGCAAATACTCGGCCAGTCTCCGGCGGTGGCGGGGGAGGAGGTAATGCCTGTGCAGTAGGCATCTGAGGTAGCGGAGGTGCTGAAACTCCGGAACTCTGAGACGGCTGGTACACCGGCATCTGATACCCGGTATAGAACTGCTGGCGAGGCTCGGCAACTAATGGCTGCGGTACCACTGCAGACGGTGCTGACTCCTGACCCTGGCCAAACAGACAATACATCTGAATCGGTGGAGGGGCAGTCTGCTGCTGTCGGGAAGAGTGCTGTGCCCTCCGACCGCCTCGCTGGGAACTCGACTGACCAGAGGGTCCTCCCCCAGATAAGCTTCCAGTAGTCGGCTGCTGCGTCCTCTGAGGACAATCGCCTCTCTGATGGCCAGGTTGTTTGCACTGAAAGCAAACGGCCTGACCTATAGGGCAGCTCGACCTAATGTGATCTCTAGAGCCACACCAGTAACAGCGGTAGGTAGTAGTGGACCTCTGTCGATCCTGCCCAGATGCCTGAGTAGATCCAGATGTGGAACCTCCCGTCTTCTGGGACCGAGAAGCGACCCCAGAGCTATCCTGCGCTGGCTGATCCGGTCTACCTCGCTTCCGCGAGGGCTGGGGCTGAGAAGTCTGTGATGACTTCTTCTCCTTCTTCCTCTCGGCTGCCAGTCTCTGATTCATCACCTCAACCTGAAGAGCGCGATCCAGAGCCTGTCTGTAAGTGGTGAGATCCCATGGGGACATCTTCGCCTGAATATGGGGAGCCAACCCCCTGAGGAAATGAGTCATTCTCTCCGCGTCTCCGGGGAACATATGCGGGACGCGCTCTGATAGCCGATGAAACTCTGCGTCATAATCCGCCACTGTCTGCTCACCCTGTCTAATCTCCAAGAACTCCTGCCAACTGGTCATCTGCTGTGCGGCAGGAAAATACTGAGCGGTAAATACCTGCCGAAATCTGTCCCATGTAATAGTCTGAGTGCCCATAACGGATCGCTGGGAAATCCACCATGTCTCGGCCCGATCTCTCAGATGGTATGCGGCGAGCTCGACCCTCTCCCCGTCAGAACACTCCAAGTACGGAAATGTCCGCTCCAACGTCTCCAGCCACGAGTGGGCTACGCTCGCATCCACAGCTCCATGAAACAGGGTGAGACGGCCTTTCGCCGCCTGAGCTAAAGCTGGGATCCGGGCCACCGGTCGGCTCGGTACGGTAGCAGCAATGGACGTCGCGGGCGGTACTACCGACCCTCCCGATGGTATATCGAGTCCCGGTGGCTGTATCACGGTCTGCTGTGCAGTCTGCGGCTCTGACTGAACAGGAGTAGACGCTGGAGGTACAGATGGAGGAGCAGCCTGAGACTGGACCGTCTGTAGTACCAGCTGCATCATCTGCTGCTGCTGCGCCATCTGCTGCATCATCTGCTGCTGCTGCGCCATCTGCTGCGTCATCTGCTGCACCAGCAGGGACGTAGCATCGGAGAATACCGCTGGCGGCGCCGTCGAGGATGGTGCTACGGTGGGACCGACCGGAGGTGCTAGCGGCACGGCAGTCACAAAAGGAGACGGTATCCGCGGTGACTGGGGAGGCTGATCATCACGGGTCCCGGAAGAAGATCGTCCTCGGCCGCGGGACCCGGTCCGTGCCCGTCTCATGGGAGCATCCTCTGCCCCAGTCACAGTAGCTCGCTGGGATACTCGTGTCGTCCGGCGCGGGGGTCGCCCCCGACCACTAGGTCGTCGGGGTGGGGTCACCTCGATACGGCGCGGCATACCTGTAGAGATACGCCATTCGTTATTTTCATTTTTAAAGTCTAGTTAAATGAACAAATCCTGCAGAAGAGTAGCTGGTCATCGCCTGGAGCTGTCCGTCACCGCCATGTCCCAAAACACGTACACCTCGAGAAACGACCCCGAAACAACCCACAAGACCACAAGGTATCTCGCAACCTGGGCTCTGATACCAAATAAATTGTCACGCCCCGAGGAGTCGCTCGACCGATACGGATCGGCCAGTTTCCCCCACGCCCGGCGGACAATTCACAAACTCAAGACCAAAACACCAAACTAGCGTACAAAACCAAGGAAGACGTGCATACCGGTATGACTAACAACAAATCCAAAAGACATAAGGCCTCCACGGCACACAAAAGTACAACCATATCGAATAAGAACACAGCGGAAGATATTAAAACGGAAACACAGTACTGACGCTCAATACAGGAACTATAAATCAAAGAAGAACATCTCGACGCAAGGTGATGGGACTGGC
The DNA here is from genome assembly GCA_024364735.1 of Boesenbergia rotunda. Classification (NCBI taxonomy): domain Eukaryota; kingdom Viridiplantae; phylum Streptophyta; class Magnoliopsida; order Zingiberales; family Zingiberaceae; genus Boesenbergia; species Boesenbergia rotunda. The sequence continues at coordinate 244,181 of JAGFNQ010001353.1, read as the reverse complement.
AGCTGGACCCTCCTGGCGATCAACCTGAAATAAAAACAAGGAGCTACGGGGTGAGTTCAAAGAACTCAGCTGATAACTCATATATATGCAAGATAGTCTAAGCTAGCAATAGAGATACAACTACCAAAATATCACAGGTACTATCCATACTAAATACAGCAAATCCGAGAAGTAGAACAAACATACCAGCGATGCAGGGTCATCAAATCCATGAAAAAGGGTCTCCTGAATGTGCATGTAAATCATGTGCAACAACCACATACAGCAATTGTAAAGAAATACGTATGCACATGGTGCGATGACATGGTCACCTCTGTCGCCGGTCAGACATCGTCACCTGTATACGGGAGGAAGCTGAGCGGGATACCAACCTCCGGCGTAGAGCTGTGACTCCATCCGTACTCGACCCATCCGGGAAGCCATCCCTACCCCGGGTAATAGAGCGATCGAGTAGACGGTATGCTACCGGCGTAACACCCCTACCCCATGACCTACCCGGGTAGCCTTCTCTACCTCCGGTCATCATCCGTAGAACTGGGGGGATATCTCTATCTGAGTGTTACACCCACCCCATGTAATATGGGGGAGAAAAGTCTCTCTCATCTCCTGGTATTAGGGCAACTCAAGGAGGGACCCCTGCCTGCTACCACGCTCCGATCCACTAACCCATGAGTGCTTGAGCGGAGCAGCACAGGGCATCCTACCCATACTCCGTCAACCACTAACCCATGAGCGGCCGTATGGGAAGGTCAGTATGACTGTCGACCTAGCCTACCCAACAATGGGCCCCTGGTCGATAGTGATGCAAGGTGCACGATGATGCATGACAATAGTCACAACAGCATCTACTATCTAATCCACCTATATCAACATGATATGCAAGGATCACATATAATTATGCACCATATCCTAATCCTAGAGGGTATCAGTATCACATATCAGGTCTAGTATATATATCATAGTAACGGAAAACAAATACACGCAAATAACACCCTATCGCTAATCCTAGCATATCAAGCATATAAAACTGTGACTATCTAGGAGATAAGTCAGAGGTACCCGCCTCCAAATGTGAAGTCCGTGAGCGATGAGAACTCCTATCCAAAATATATCCGCGACGAATAAGCTATGTCAATGCCCTGTATAACAGAATAATAATTATTTAGCTAAAACCATTCAGGATACATATAGCTAAATAACTATTAACATTAATCAAGGCTAATTAATTAACCTAACTTCGGTACATGTACACACCCGAATAAATCACAAATCAATCAACCCTTGGGTCCCCTTCAACTCACAAGCACACAGTACACAAACTGGAATAATCTGTTTGCACTCACTGAACCACACTACAATTGAACTCACAATTCAGGATCTCGCAAACAAAATAACCAAAAACTAATCACACGCTAACCCATTCCAAGGCTCTCGGCAACTTCCAAACCAATCCACCTTGACAGAGTTCACGGTAGCAAACTACTCCAACATCACCTCACTCACACATATGCTCAAACACCATCTTCACGCAACCCTCAACCTCTCGATTCCAAACCACAGCAAGATCACACAAGCTCCAATTCAACGAGATCAAAAGGTAAGATCAACCCTCCATAAACCACTCAAAACAGAACTCTGACCACGAATCAGAAGATCAAGCAATTTCTTATTCTACAATCCCAACCAAGGCAGGAATCCGAACAAAGGTAAACCTGGGTTACGTTTGAACAAGAACAGAGATGGAAACCAACACTCGGATTAAATCCATCAAGAAACAGGGAAATCAAGTCTTTACCTCTCAGCGCACCCGCGCGTGGATCGTCCCCTGCTCTAATCGGCTCAGAATGGAACTCAGCGGATCGATCAACTCAAATCCCAGCTCCCCCTCCGGTTTGCCAAGAACACACAGAGAAAAAGGATCAACCGCTAAAATCCCTAAAACGAGACCAGCCGACGATTAAGATGGGAAATCAACTCCCAACCTAACAACAATTCTACCATAACAACTTGTAGAAGAACAACATGATCAAGATCCCTAACTCACCTTCGTCGATCGGATGAAGTGAAGAGTCGGCGATGGATCTTGGTGTTGGGCGATCGACACAAGGAGAGGAAGGGAACAACGTGGGAGAGGAGATCAGAGAGATGACTAGCCGGGCGAGGGTCGACGCTGGCCGACGACCCGATCAAGAAGGGTGCTCAGCCGTCGGCGACGATGAAGAGAAAGGAAGCGTTCGGCGGAAAGGCTAGGGCACTCGGGCGGAGGAAAAGGGAAAAAGGCAGATATAAAGGGTGCCATTTTTGCGATTAACTCCTCTGTTCCTCAAAATTTCCGACATATCCGACTTAGGCCCTTAAAATTAGGCAACTTTACATTCTGGTCCCTCAAATTTTTAGTATTTTAACAATACTAGAAGCACCGTAACTCTACATAAACAAACAAAAAACATAAAACAAGTATAAATAATATAATTATTGAATTTCATGAATCATCATTATTTTACATTATTATGCAATCCCCATACCAACTCACTTTAATTTACTAAGCTTCAATAATGCATTTGCAATCTCAATATTTTTATTCTTCTTAAAAAATGTCTTAGCATTCTTCATTATTTTGGTTTTGACCTTCTGAATTGTTGCACTTTTTATTTTTTTGATTTGATGCAACTGTGGTTTCAGTGTTTGATGGGACAAGAGCTTTTGAATTTACATCCTGAACAATCTCTTTGTCTTTATACTATTGTAATTGTTTTCTCTCAGTTCTTTTTCTATGGGCCTTGTTCAAAATTTATAGCTAGTGACTCTTCTGAAACCTTACTTTCTAGTAGTTTTTCGAGCTTTTTGATTTTAATATCGGCATGAGCTATGATTTTGTCTTTTGCACTTAAAAGTCTTTCATCCCTCGTATCCTGTGATTCAAGAGGTCTCTTATTTGAAGATCTTTATCTCTAAGTTGATGATCCTTCTCAATAATTAAAATATCATTTGATGATAAGAGACTCACTGTTTCATTTATGGTCAATGTTGTCTCCCTTTTAACATCCTCCAAATTTTTAACAGCTATATCTAATTGTTGCTTTAAAATTTCAATTTGCATGTACTCCCTTTTATGTGCACTTACTATAGTTGACCATATCTGGGTAATGCAGTATACCATCTTCAACTTAATGTGAAGGTCCTTCCCCAAAAAAATACAAGATCTTGAGTTGGAGGAGACTAGTGTAGTACCAAAATCAACTCTGACTCTGCCAGAATTAAATCTACATACGGTCTATCATCTTTTTTACAATGTTAGCATAATAGTTAGGCTAACTCCATTGAAGAATTCTATGAAATTGTTCAGGATAATCTGGATTAATAATACTGATGTGCTTACTCATCCATACCTATAATGTGATTATAATGAGTAAAAAATATCCACCGTAAAAATTATGGTTAACAAAATATAATCTAACTTATAGCCAAAATATTTAGAAATCCCTTGAGTAGGGGGGCCTTTTTGCGTTGAATCAACAACATGTGATTTTGCCCTCAACGTAACCTCCAAACCAATGGCTTCTAATTGAGGAGCCATGAAATTGCACACGATATTGCACCAGTTATACCTAGCTAAGTTGTCAAACCCATCTACACAATCAATTAGTGATAGCACAGGAATTCTAACAATGCCGCTACTACCATAAAACAGAATAGTAGTAAAAAAAATACAACTAATAGTATACCATTTTATCTTGACTTCCTTATGAGTTTCTCCAAATGCTTGACAAAACAATCAGACTTTTAGAAATTAAAACTCCATGTGCAGTGAGTTGGATGCCTCATTTAAATCAAGTGGAACTATCTCTCTATTGTCGGGTAGGCCTAGAATTAGTGCAACATCTACCTTTGTGAATTTGAATATTTTCCCATGGAACATGAAGTTGCGTTTATCTTGATCCCAATTATCAAACATATTCTTAACTTGAGCTCTAACAAAAGAACTAATAGAGAGGTCGAGGACCCACGAAAAGGTTATGCCTCAAATATTCTTGTTCTTCTGTTGGTTAAGCAGAGGCAATAAATTTTCTGAAATATAGCAAAGTCTACTTTTCTAGTTCATTCTTTTACTTCATCATCTATTGACTTAACTTGGATAATTGTCTTGAGGAGCACCTCCACTTGATGATGAATTTTTTGTAGCCATTCTGAACTTAACAACTATAAATCAACAATCACAGATAGAAAAAACTCTTAGGGGGTGCTTGGTATACATTTGGCAATGAAATGGTAATGAGTTTTAATTGAGGGGTTTATGGGTTTGGTGATAACCTAGTGGGGCTGGGTTATAAAATCATGGGTATTATATCCATATTTTGATTCTAATTCCGTATACCAAGCATCATAAATGGGAATGAAATAGATTTCATTCCCATTCCCGACTTCTAAATCCGCTTTCCAAGCGCCCCCTTAGATTCCATAAAAAACGAGTCTGCCCAAATTAGATCATTCTGTAAACACTAACAAAAATCTTAGGTGAAACCATTACTGAATAAAAACTAAATATAAAACTACGTACAAACCCATTGGTCAGATGATAAGGATGCTAAACACACGGCTTCAATGGACAGAAAATGGCTGCCTTCAATTATAAAGAAGATGGCGATGGCTCTTGATGAATATTTTCAGGTTTATGGGTAATCAAGATATATCTACGAGACTGTATTTCAATAGTGGGTCTGATATCCCTCCATTTCAGGCCCAACGTGAGCATAATAATTTATTTTTTATTTTTCTATTTTCTTTATCTTTTATATTTCCTTTATCTCTTAATGTTTTTACATTTAAAATTTATTTTAATTTCTATTTTATAGATTTTTGATTTTTTATCTATATACTCTATTTTATTTATTTTATATTTCTTTCTTTATTTTTTATTCTTATTATATATATTTATAATTTATATTTTATATTATATATATTTATATTATTTATTTTATTATTTATACTTTATGTTTTATAATTTTATTAATTATATTTTATATATTTTATATTTTATATTTTATATTTTTCAATTGTTTAATATATTTATTTTCTAGATTTTTTTTTATTTTCTTTATATATTTATATATTTCCTTTATGCCTTTATTTTCTTTATTTTTTTATATATTTCATTTAACTTTATTTCTATTTTATATTTTTTTACTTTATTATATATTCTTATTATATATATTTTTTACTTTTATTTTTTATTTAGTTAGAATTTATTTATTATATTTGTTAATAGGATAATCTTTCAAATATTTATTAATCTTTTGGAAAAAAACAATTTATTTGTTAGGACTGATTTACGATCATATCATACTTACATTCAATTAAACAAGCTAAAATGTATTGTATCATTTTACTAAAACCTATTGATAGACCTTTCCTATTTTGAATTTTTCTAAACTTGCAACATATAGGAAGGGTTAAGCGAGTAGAAGCTAGATATAGTGTCTAACCTTGCTTGTGATCCTAGAAAAAAAATGGAACTCATATAGGGATATCAGAGGGCATGATATCCTAGAATGTCAAGCTCAACATGGGCCTAATATTTTAGGATATCACGTCCAACTTGGCCTAATATTGATCCCTTTGTAAATAAAGTTTTGAAATATATAATCATCTTTTTTTTATAGGTTAATCTTTCAAATATTTATTAATCTTTTGACAAATTTTTTTTTGTTGGGACTGATCTACGATCATATCAGGCTCACATTCAATTAAAAAGCTAAAACATATCGTATCATTTTATCGAAACCCATATATTGATGGACCTTTCCTATTTTGGATTTTGCCAAACTTACAACCTATAGAAAGGGTTGAGTAAGTAGAAGCTAGATATAGTGTCTAACCTGCTTGTGATCTTGAAAAAAATGAAACTCATATAGGGATATCAGAGGGCTTGATATCCCAGATTATCAGGCCTACATTGAGCCTGATATCCCAAAATATCATGTACTATTTTCTTATCTAAAGAGTATTGTTTGTACGTTAGTACCCTAGAACTATCATGTAGCCTATCTAGGTTATGGTTGGTATTAAATATACTCAACCCAGTATATTAGTTGCATATTTATTTATTATGATATTGATTGGGTGCGTGTGTTTCATATTGATTACATGATGGTTGACCTGATTGTGGTTACGCATGTTAGTATCATGCACCATGCTACATTTGTTGCATGTTGATGGTTATCGACTTCCTTGTGGTTAAATTTGTCGTCAATCATATAGTGGTATATCCACTCAACCACTCGGGATAGTGGTAATTGTTAGAGTGCAAATAGTCATCTTGCTATGCTACACTCAACCACTCAGAGGTAGTGGTAGTTGTTGGAGTTGTAGCTAGCAATGACATCCTTCCATTGTTTGTGAGGGATATGTAGACTCATATAGTTTAGAGGTTGCTCCCTCTTGTTCTTGGGGTTTAGAGGTTACACTCCCCCTTATGACTAGAGGTTAGAGGTTATTCCTCTTTGCTCTTGGGGTTCGGGATTGAGATTTTTCTCCTAACATCCCGTCGACTTGACCACTCAGGGCAGTGGTTGTGTGAGTGAGTATAGTTGTCACAGTTCTACTCAGGCGATCATACAGATGTGATGTGATGGTCATGAGACTATTGTCCAGGGTGACACATGTCATTGCATCATTTGCATATGACTCATCCTGCATTTGATTGACATGCATATATGAAATAATAATTTACAATGATTACATGATCTGGATCTGCTCAGTAATACAGGCAGCTTATTGATATATTATGGGGACTTTTTGATCATGCCCCTGTATGGTATATGGATTTCAGGTATGTTTATTTATATAACTATGCATTTGATTTATGCTATACATCCTGTAGACTGTATATTGTTACTTCTACCTGCTTGATTATCCTATTATATCATGCATTTGTCTATCTATTATACCTGCACGGACTCACCGCCGTTTGATTGTATTTTTGGTTTAGGTAGTTATTAGTTGTGACTCGTAATGCTAGGAGAGGATCCAATGACCAACCCCTCAGTATTGTGTCTTTCATTTTGAGTTGTTATTTTTTTTATTGGACATGTCATTTATTTTTTGTTCCTTAGTGGACTTGTATTTATTTTCGTTGGACTTTCGATTTGTTGCATTTATTCTATAGAGTTTATTATGCTTAGTATTTATTATATTATTATTAATTGCATATTTGTGATGTTTTATTATTTTATTTACTGTTATGACTGTGTGGTTGTCAGCCGCGTGAGGTTGTGCCATATATATATATATATATATATATATATATATATATATATATATATATATATATGTTGAGAGAGATGTAGACATGCAAGCTCCATATTATCTGTCGTACTGTAACACCCAATAATTTTCATGAATTATTAGGAATTTTTCTGAATTTTATAGCATTTTTCGAAATAAAAATAAAAAGAAAAGGAAAAAGGGTCAGGCCGAGGTTTGATCTCGCGACCACAGGGCAAGCTAGTCCTTAAGCAGGCTCAGCTAGCCAGAAGATTGGGGGTATCAAGCACAAAAAAAGATGGAACAAATTAATGTTATAAGTAAGTAAGTTCTTTTCATGAAGAGATGTTTCAACTTCCGCTTAAGTTGCGTTAAATCCCCTTTAGGGATGGGAGTCGGTGGAAAACAGGGGCAAAGGGGGCTGCGAAAACAGGGAGAAAACAAGGGTTTTCTTCCTCTTCTTCTTCCTCTTGAGTAGAGAACCTAGGGTTTCTTCCCTAGGGCCAAGGAGTGAGGATTGCTGCAAAGGAAGAGAAAAGGAGTACTACGCTAGGATCTATCAGATACTTAGTGAGTTTTCTTCAAGAAAAGGGTAAGTAGATCACTCACCTGCAATAGAAGTAGTTTCGTTATGTAGTTTCTCGTTGTAGAACCTTGATTTTGTGATCTAAGTGCATGCTTTAAAACTATTTTAATAGTGTGTTTTAAGTTTCTCAAGAAAACATGTTTCTTATCATAGAATTTGAGTAGGTTTTGTATGTGTGATCTAAGCATGATAAGACCAAGTTCTTGAAAAATCCCAAAAATGAGTTTTGGGGATAAGGGCACGCAAAGTGCTCGATGAAAGTTCAAAGTAAGAAGGATAAAAATTTTGTAGTGCAAAAATTTATGCAAAAAGAAAGATAGCTTGATAAGTATAAGCATTATGAGTAAGAAAGTATTTTACTTTTGTAAAGTGACATGTACCGGGCAAATGAGAGGCCCACAGAAAGTTAGAAAGAAGCTCTAATAGGGTGCGGTGGCTAGCTGCCCCGAAACCTATTAGGGATGCGCGCATTGGTACATTGATACCAGGTACAATGTCAAGGCCTAGAAAGTTGATTATTATTTTGAAGTATATGAGTATATGTAAGTGTTTCAATTTTCTTAAGTGCATGTTTTTGTTACATATGTTAACATGATTATGTTACAAGCATGTTAAAGAGCAAGACCAAAGAAGTTAGTGTTTTAAAGTATGGAAATGTATATATATCAAGTCTCAAAAGAAATCATGAGCATGTTAAGTTTGCAAGTGTTTTGATACAAGCAAATGTTTTCAAGCATGTTTGAGCATGATAAGTGTATGAAAGTTCCCATGTGCAAATATTTTCAAGTGCATATATTTTGAAGCAAGCATCCTTTGAAAAGAGCATGTTTATCATTGATCGCATGGATTTGTGAGTTAGGATTTACTTACTAAACAAATCGCTTATTAGTTGCATTTCCTTCTATTGCAGATAAAGGTAAAGAAAAAGCATAAGCTAAGGAGGCGAACGAGACTTGCATTGATGTTCAGTGACGGCGGAACCGTGGGAGAGATCTTTGGGTTAAGTCTTATAGAAACTGGTGGTTAGTGTTTTGGATTGGTAGAACGTAATGATCTTGGTTAAACTTTGCATAGAGACAAAGTTAAGTACAAACTCTAGTATAGATTTCATATGTTTTGATAGTTTATTAAATTCCGCAAAGATCCTAATTGCAAGTAAATGAATTTGTTTTGGGTTACTAAGATGTTTATAAAACTAGTATAGAGTATAGATTTGGAGTTATTTATCTATATGCTTGGGAAGTGTATGAATTATGGACCCTTGAAAGGAGTTCCCAGGTCTGAAACTGCAGTTTTCAGGCGTGCCAGTCGACTGGTTCAGAAACCAGTCGACTGCCCTATCGAACAGAACCTTCTGTTCGATGCACCAGTCGACTGCCAAGAGGCCAGTCGACTGGTGCCGCGCACAGAAAGTTTCTGTGGCTGACACCAGTCGACTGGCCTTCTAGCAGTCGACTGGTGCCATTGAAAAAAAAATCAGAGCAAGTTAAGGGAAGTCAAGTGGTTGTGACCTAAGGCTAAGGATAAGGTAAAGTTAAGGTTAAGTAAAAGTGACGTCCACTTTAAGGAAGAGAAGTGGGGTCGTCACACGTACTAGGGAGATGCTACCTGATTTTCGAGAAAACATGGGCCCTAGGGGCATGATAACTGTTCAAGAAGAGATGCAATTGGCAATTGTTGTATTGGATGATTGAATCACTCCAAAGTTTGTAGGAGGAACTATTGCTGTCATATTGGATGCTCCAAATTTAAGGAATTATTGTTCTAATTGACTATTGGATTTCTAAAGAAAAGACAGATCAATAGTCATATATTTCAGTCATGAGGTAGATTTAAAGAACTCAAAATCCGATCTCTACCTTCAAAATATAGTCCTGCATGCGACAAACATTCCCTCAAAATTTCAAAGCGATCTAACGATTAAAACTCAAGAAAATATTATTTTTTTACCGATGTATTGGGTTAATATTTTTAATAAACAAATCACGATATAGAAATCGCTGAAAAAGCTTCATAATGATCGGCCTTCAGATATTTGAAAATCATAAATCTTGACGATGATGTTGAAATCCTTCCAAATTCAAACTTTTTGACATGGCAAAACCCTGCTCTGATAACATAAAAACAATGCAAATATAATCTAAAAGACAATACAAAGTGAAGGAGAAAGAGACGAGAAAGAAGATAATAAACGATAGTTGATAATTATATTCATAAAACTTAGGATTTATAAAAAAAATAAGATATAAATAGATAAATAATAATAAATTAAAAGACTAATTCTTTCTAAACTAATTTTTTTCTTATATAAATAAGTTATTTTATTATATACTAATAATAATAATTTCTTTTGCAAGAAGAAACATCGTGTCAAACGTTGAAGTAAAGTAATTGATCTTGAATAATTTGATAAATGGAGATGCTTCTTGGAGAGCTTTAGTCAACTCTTGGAAGGATAAACCCAAGTTTCAAAAATAAGCATTCTTATGATAAATTTCATCGACCAGAAGCAATAAGATTTGATGAAAAGCATCGAGCACAAATACATTGCTCATATGCTACTTAACTGTGTCTCCACTAGGAATAGCTAAGGTTCAAGTCTTAATTATGATGTATGTAAAATATTTTATCTTTGATAAAAAAAACTGGTCTAAAAATATTAATCATTTGGATATGTCTCCATTAGCGCTTTTCTATTTATCCCAATAATCAATAGAAAATTTTTATGGAGCTAAATTGGTAGCCTTTAAAAATTAATTGATTCAAATAATTATATACTTGAATTATTTTTAAAAAAAACTAAAAATAACTAAGTAAATCACACTTGCTCTTTTCTAACAAATTCATTAGAGATCTTGCTAACTTTAGTATTAAATCATGAAAAACTACTCAAAAATTCACATTGCTGATCTAAGGGTGAGCCCTTAACGTGTCAAATATTTCGATTAAAAAGAAGACATTATTTATAAAAGAAATTGAAATATAAAGCTAAAGCATTAAATTTTATTAAATCCTTTTTACACAACTTTCAGTCCTTCCCAAAACTAATCATACATCTTTTCCCTTGTTATTTCTTTTCCTCGTTTGGGCTGGATGTTAGAACAGAGTTTGGGCCGGGACCGCGCTTTGGAGCTACAGCTTGATTACATATTCACCATAGTTTTTTTTAATTCTCGGGGAGCCCCCAATTAATTAAAAATTTATCACATTTATTATAATAATATAAGAAACAATTCTCGTTGGATACATTTCTCAAAAAAAAAAAAAAAAAAGCACTCCTCTCAATTTTTTATTAGAGTCAATTTAGTTAGGTTCCTATTCTCTTCCATGTATGATCACTCGAATTAGTATATGTCCCCACGGGGATCCGAAGTGGTTAGTGCATGGGAGTGTTGTCTAAGAGATCCTGGTTCGAGTCGCGCGAGACGCACTGGATTAAAACTCTGGGTGTTTGGTGTATCAATTCTCAGCCCAACTGTGCACTAATTATTCCGGGGACCGTGATTTACCTCCCTCGTGATGGCCTTGGGACGGGTGCGACGGGGCGCTGGGGGCGAGTGATTTCGCCTTTGTCTCGAATTAGTAATTATTCATGATTTATCTCCTTTCACATAATCTAAAAAAACTGTGAGGGATATTCAGGTGAGCGTTATCATTTTTTCATCATAAATTGATTATGTGATTTATTTTTTTATATAATTTAGAGATAGACGATAAGGGTTGTCGGAGATGAGTGTAATAATTTTTTCCCTACCATAGTTATTTTTAAAAGGAAAAACCTTAAAATGTTACTATTTCGGAAGGAGTCGTCGACGATGGCCAGTCAGTGAGAGTCAGCCCCTGCGGAGGTTGCTACGCCGCCGAGGGATGAGGAATCCTGCGAGAGTAACACGAACATTAGGGGACACGCCGGCAAGGGCCCGGCGGAGTCCACTCCGACGCTCAAGTTAGTAAGGTGGCCCAAAGATGGTGCCAAGAAAGAAAAGGAAATGTGCAAAGAGGAAAGATCGTAACCCCCTTATCGGAGGGATTGAACTACCTTTTATACCCGGGCAGGCCGTCTGATCGTGCCTCCCTTATGACGGTCACGTTTTCGAGATTCAGGCCGCGTCCACTGCTTTCGGGGATAGAGGGATATTCTTTTGAAATAGTCTGCGTCATTATCACTCTTCCTTTAGTTGCGACCACCGGGGCTCCCGAGGTCGATAATTGCGGGGACTCCGTCTCCAGAGGCGAGCTCAGGGGTCTTCAGATTCGCCATTTCCCGAAATGCTCTTGGGGTCCTCCCTCTCGGGGAAGGGCCTGACCTTCCCGAGTGCGATCCCCGACGGAGGGCCTGGAGCCGAGATAAGCGGTTATGCCAAATCCCGACTTCTTCATCCCCTATACCAGGCACGGGTTTTCCAACCCTATCACAAGTCCCTCCCTTCAAGTCTGATCGAAGGAAGTGTGTCCGACTGATCGGACTGGTACCGAGATGAAGAAGTTGCCTTCGCTTAGATACGTGCTACTGCACCTATTCCCTTCATAAGCAGGGAGGCTTCTTTGGACTATATCCGTCTCGTCCGGAGTTATGAGGAGCCCTCCTTTTCGATGTCTTCCTCTTTTCCAAGAAAGCTTCTCCGTTTCCCGAAGGCCCATAATGATGCCCTTCTTTCCGGGATTAAAAAACGGCTGATCTTATGTTTAGAGGGTAGGGAGGTGTCCGTGCAAGTGTTTTATTGCCACGTATTACAACGGCTGCCCCCTCCAAGTCCCCCTGGATGTGAGTGAGTTCCATCTCCCTCGACGATCAGGAGTCTAGACAAAGCGGTTCCTAGCTTTCCACGCGTTTTGTTCTTATTGCGTTTAGGCGGATGCCTGCCAAGGTATAAGAGGGGAAAAAACAGGCGCCGACGTCCATTTCTGGTTCGGCGACTGGGTGTACTTCGTCTTCTTCTCCTGCAAGGCTTCTTCCGCGTGTGAGTAATCCATCATCATTTCTTTTGCTATCTAGGGGTCATGGAAGGTTATCGGACGGAGTGGTTCAAATCTGCCTCTTCGAGAATGAGGCCCGAGGCGTTGCAAGCGGCCACCGAGACATACGGGGTTCCGGCTGAGATGACGATGGTCATCCCTAAGGTAGACCAGAAACCTGTGGAGCCCCCCCCCCCCCCGGCATGCTGACTTTCTTCTTAGGACAGATGGAGCTAGGGCTTCGTTTCCCTATCCCCCCTTTCTTTGTGAACATAGCCTCTTATTTTAGCATTCCGTTGTATCAGATGGCTCCCAATGCTTCGCCCAGATGGGAGGGGGGGGATATATCATTTTCAAGCTTTTTGGTCTTCCTCTGACTTCACCCCTTTTCCACTCCTTCACCTCGATAGGGTCACGGGGAGTTTTTAGCTTCGCGGCCCGTCCCGGCCATAGGTTTTTGGGAGAGTTTCCCTCTTCGCACAAGGGATTGAAAGAGAAATTCTTCTTCATCCGGCTATCGTCATTGCCCTTTAGTTCTCTGTGTTGGATAGCTGACTTTACCCACTCCCTCCTCCTTGGAGAGCTTCTTTCGCAGCCCAGCGTATCATCGTGCTAGAGAGGTACTCTCGGGCATGGAGTTCAGCGGCCCGGGGTTAGTTCAAAGTGAAGAACTCATGTATCGGGCGAGCCTTAGCCCCAAAGTAGCGTAGATTAATCCCTCCCTAGGTATGCTCGTCTCTGTCTTTCGCACAGATTGATTTTGACTGATGCTCTTTCTGTTTGGCTTCTGCAGAGGAAGTCATGTATGCCAAAGCGATGAGTCAGTTCATCAGATGGGAGGAGGGCAACAAGGAGGCCCTGAATCCACCTCCAATTGTTCCTGACATTCCTCCCGCTCCCGTCAAGTCCGTCGGGGGGCCCCCTGTTTCAATTCCTGAGGTTGCCTCCGTCGGGGGGTCAATATTACTGTTATACCCCCCCCCAGCCGAGGAGTCAGCGCCCCCACCCCCGCAAGTTCCCTCGGGAGCCGGTTCCCCCTTTGCAGGTGACCCTATTCTAGGCACAAGCAGCCCTGACAGGGGGGCGCAATCTACTTCCCCCACCTCCCCGATAGTCGTCCAGCCCCTCAGCCGGCAGAAGCGGATGCTTCCCAAGGGCTTGGGTCCTTCTTGGAGGAAGCGGCGTCCCGTCCGTTCCTCTTCTCTGCCCCCAGTGCATGAGGAAACGATTCTGCCTACCAGGGTGGCCTTGTCTACTTCGGCCTCACCTATTTCCATCCCCGAGGTGGTCCCCTCCCACTCCGTCGCCTCCGTTGTCACTTCGACGAGTATGGAGGCGTCACACATTCAATTTCGTATGAAACTAGATCGATTAAGGGAGAGGTTGGATGCAGCACTAAAGGCCTCTATGCGGTCCCCCGCTATGGTGCACCCGGGGGAGATTCCGCCCGTTCGAGCTGTGCGAGAGGGGATTTCATGTCTCGACGAGAGGGACTCCAATTCTCCCGGCTCGCCCGCCGAGGCTTATGTCGTCCAGCGTCCTCCAGTTCATCCGCCCTATCCCCCGATCGAAGAGCAGGGCGACGTACCCTGTCCTCCAGCCGAGGTAGTTGTGCGGGCCTCAGCCGGACCGCTAGCTAGTCTTCAAAAGACCCTTCTGCAGGTGCGAGTTACTATAGCATTTGCCTGCTTTTTGGCGCGGCTGTTAATCTTTTGGTGCGATGTTAGGCCGCTGAGGACTGCCTGGTGATTGGCTGGGGCCTGTGTGTTGGATCGAGAGAATACGATAGAGGGGGGTGAATATCGTAAAACCATTTCGGATTGAAAAGAGAATGCGTAGCGGAAATTAAAAAAAAACACACAGAACACAATTGTTTTTACTTAGTTCGGAGTCGCGATCGGCTCCTACTCCAAGGCCCACGGTCCTTGATCGTTTACTGCGGGCAATTCTATAAGGCGTAAAATTTTACAGAGAATTGTACAGTAGTATTGCAGTAAAAAAGAATAATTTAACTTTTCATTACCGACACCCAGTGTAGATCGTACTTCAGTGCGTAGGGTCGTCGTTGGCGCTAGAACCTCGAGATCAGAAGTTTCCTGAGCAGAGCGCTTGAGCGAAGAGTGTTGAGACGTTGGAAAAGTGTGTTCTGAAGCCTTAGGGGTCGAACCCCTTTTATAGTGCACCTAGGGGCGCCCTAGACGTTGGGGGCGCCCTCCACGTGCCTCTGGATCCGCAAACCCCTATCCAGAACTCGGTCAACCCTTATCCCTCCAGGATCAGGCTCGGAGTTTGACGGGGGCACCCGGGACACAGGGGGCGCCCTGCTTGAGTTGTTCAACAGGCTTCTCGGCTGACTTGAATTCGATCGCTTCGTTGGCTTGGACCCAGGGCGCTCGAGGCATCCAGGGCGCCCGGGTCCATGGGGGTGCCCGGGAGCTTGAGGGCGCCTGGCCCAGTGAACTTCCGAAGCACTTCTTACTCAACTGCTCGTTTGGCTTTGACCTTGGGCGCCTGGGATCTCCCGGGCGCCCAACCCAGCTGCTGCCCCTCTCCTTTGGGGCGTTCTGAGCTGCAGAAACTCGTTCCTTCGGTCCTACATCCAGGGTTAGTACCAAACATAATAAAGCAAGAATATTAGGTTTATACAGTCTTGGCTGTCTTGGTTCTGACTTTGAGTCTCCTAAATGGAACCCTAGGTCGAACCGACGCCTACTGTTCCCTCGACGGGGAACGCGTCCTCACCTACTCCTCTCAGGAGAATTTACCTTATGCCAGCCGGCTCCTCCGGTTGGACTTTTGCCCAGCAGTCCTTCGCCAGGTGCCTAGCAGCCCTTCGCCAGGTCTTCGGTACGAAGCAATCCTTCGCCAGGTGCCTAGCAGTCCTTCGCCAGGTCTTGGATTCCCAGCATCCCTTCGCCAGGTGCCTAGCAGTCCTTCGCTAGGTCTTAGACTCCTAGCAACCCTTCGTTAGGTGCCTAGCAATCCTTCGCCAGGTCTTAGACTCCTAGCAGTCCTTCGCCAGGTGCATAGCAGCCCTTCGCCAGGTCTTCAGGATTCGATGCCTAGCAATCCTTCGCTAGGTGCCCAGTAGCCCCTCGCCAGGACTTCTTTCTGCATACTTAATGAACATATTAGAACATAAATAATACTTAACTTTTGAGCCCTTTGTCAATATCAAAACCCAGGTTCGACTTAGGTGCCGCCTGCACCAACAATCTCCCCCTTTTTGATTTATGGCAACCCGGTTCAAAAAGTTAAGTTCAAACCAGGTAAAAATTCCAATTTCATTTCCTCCCCCTGGAAGAAATCTCCCCCTAAATTTTTCAAAGGTTCGTGAGGTTTAAAAAAAGTTTCTAAGTCTAAAAGAGAATTAACTTTTCAACATTTAGAACATTTTTCAAAGAAATGTAAGTTAGAAAGCATTTTCCAAAAAAAAAAATTTTAAGTTGAGCACTTGGTTACACTTAGAAGATTTTCAAGTCAAGACTTAGTTTTCGCACTTTAGAAAACTTTTCTAACTTCTTCTGAAGTTTTTAATACTTAGAAAAACTAATCTCTTTAGCACTTTAGAAAGTGTTCAAGAAAATTTTTGAAATGATACTTAGAAATGTTTCTATTAGTGAAATTCAAGATAAGTACTTAGTGAACTTTTGAAACTAGCTTAAGTAATTTTGAAGATTGACTTAAGTCAAATTAGAAATTGTTTTGAAAACAACTTAGAAACAGTTTTGAAAACAGCTAGGTCAAGTACTTAGAAACAGTTTTGAAAACAGATTAGGTCAAGTACTTAGAAACAGTTTTGAAAACAGCTTAAGTGATTTTACTTTTTGAAGAAAGGATAAACAAAGTTTTGAAAATTTTGAATTTTGAAAAATTTTTAAACCTTCTCTCCTTTCCAATCTCTCCCCCTTTGTCATATATCAAAAAAAACATTACAGCAAAAGAATATAGCAAAAGAAGTAAGGTGCTGTACTAAAACAATTCAAGATATAAACTGGACCAAATCAATTTAAATTATCTCTTTCGGGTCCTGTCTAACCCAATTAGCTACTTACTAACTGTTACAAACAGTAGTTTTCGCTAGGATTAGTCAAGTTAAATGTTCTTTTCAAGTTAGATTTTCTAAGGTTGACACTTAACCTGATTACTGTTTAATTTGTATTTAGTGCCCCAATTACTGCAGATGCACTGACTTAAAACATCTTGAATTAAGGCAAAGACCTAAGAATCTCAACCCATTCTAGGTTATCAATCAAAAGTACCCTAAGGTGCTTGTGAGATGCTGGCTTCTAGATCTATAGGTGCATGCAGTTCTAGGGTTAGGGCCTATACTAAGTCCATTTTCAAAAAAACCTTAGTTTTGAAGGGGGTAGTTTTAAATAAAAACTAAGTCGAAAAATTGATTTTAAAAATGCACAATGATTTTTCAAGCTAAGTAGAAAACTAATAAGTAATAAAATAGTTTTAAAAGCAACACAGAAGTAAAGTAAACCTATTCTACCAAGCATAACCCTAACTGCCTTCTTATTGAACTGAACTCAGACTCAGGTAGGCATTTACAGCAGGGCCATCACCGGGAAAATTCTTACCTCCCGGTGATGGCCCAAGAATGTAAATACTCTTTGATCTGCTTGAGGCCTCGAGCAGCCTGATTACGAACACAATGTTGTTTATCTTTCCCCTTTGTGTGTGAATTCTAGTATGGTGTGCTTTTTGTTTTTGGCGCATGGGTTCCACCAAGCAACTGCCTTCGAGACAGTTACTAGGAGTCATATCCCTGCACAAGGAATTTAGATCGGCGAAGTCTCGTTGCTAGCCCATGCTTGCTAAGGTGCAGGGGTGGTTTTCGAACCATCTCCTCCGAATTATTCGCAATCTCCTTGATTGGACCCATTAAGAGTCACGGATTCCTAGGCGCATTAAGGGTGTGTCAGTCGAAAAGACGCTTGGAGTTATGGCGTTGACCGCGCGTTAACTGCTTGGGGGGGGGGGGGAATCCCCGCACTATAAATAGGGGGATGGGAGGAGCCAACTCTTATCATCCCTCTGGTTTTCGCTTCCTAGTACGTGCTCTTCCATGTCCTCTGTGCTGCGCTTGTTTGAAGGACTAGACAGGGGTGGAAGCCTTGGTGTCTTCCCCTTTGCTAGGGAGCATGGCGGAGATGATGTCCAAGATCTCGCTGAAGATTCTGGGGGAGGTGGAACTCCCTGCTTGTTCGTGGAATACGGAATGGACCTTATGTGGCCCTCCAAGAGGCATGGGGGAGATGGCCCATCCTACTGACCCCCAAGCTCTTGGTCGGCCGGTGGCGGTGTACCCCATGCACCATCGACTTCTCGAGAAGACGAGGGTATCCTGGGGTACGTCGTTACCGGGGGACGCCATGGGTTTGAGGATATTTCCATCTATTTTGCCGCCCCCCCTTTGGTGTTTTTTCTCGACCTGTACTTGGGTGGCGGCCCGGAGTTACGTCTTCTCGTGCTCCGGAGAGAAATTACGGCGGCTCCTCCCTCCTGACCCTGTTAAGGCAATTCTTCTTTGCGTCTTTACACGCTCCGGGAAGAAGTTGCGGCAGCCCCTACCCCCTCCTCTTTTTTCTGCTTGTTTACGGTGAAGATTGAGGGTGTCTTGATGGGGCCGGACTCCGTGTGCGCTACCTCAGGCATCAATCTTCATTCTGGATCGTCTAGAAGAAGTGCTTGAGCTACTCATGTGTTACCTTAGGCGTTTATTTTCGTCCCAGGTTGTCAAGATGTATGTCTTAGTGTATTTCATTATGTAAATGAATAATTACTTTTGTATATGGGACCTGTGTGTATGATTCCCTTATATTCCAATGCATTGTGGGTTCTTCCAAAAGTGTTTTGCTTCTTACTTTGGAATCGATTAAGTTCCCCGTTGGGTTTTGGTTACTCGATCGGTGGTGTAGACCCTCGATTAGGTCCGACGGCTCCCGGTGACATCTAACCCGTGGGACCTGAGTACTGGGTATTACTTGGACGAGTGCGTAAGTCCTGAGCCAAGCCTAAGTACCCCGGGCGTCGGTTGGACCACGGGGCATTAGGGTTTTGAATTACTTGGACGGGCGCGTAGGTCCCTAGCCAAGCCTAAGTACCCCGGGCGTCGGATGGACCACGGGGCATTAGGGTTTTAAATTATTTGGACGGGCGCGTAGGTCCCGAGCCAAGCCTAAGTACCCCCGGCGTCGGCTGGGCCACGGGGCATTAGGGTTTTAAATTACTTGGACGGGTGCGTAGGTCCCGAGCCAAGCCTAAGTACCCCTGGCGTCGGCTGGGCCACGGGGCATTAGGGTTTTAAATTACTTGGACGGGCGCATAGGTCCCGAGCCAAGCCTAAGTACCCCGGGCGTCGGCTGGGCCACGGGGCATTAGGGTATTAAATTACTTGGACGGGCGCGTAGGTCCCGAGCCAAGCCTAAGTACCCCAGGCGTCGGCTGGGTCACGGGGCATTAGGGTTTTAAATTACTTGGACGGGCGCGTAGGTCTCGAGCTAAGCCTAAGTACCCCGGGCGTCGGCTAAACCGCGAGGCATTAGGGTTTGAATTACTTGGACGGGCGCATAGGTCCCGAGCCAAGCCTAAGTACCCCGAGCGTCGGCTGGGCCACGGGGCATTAGGATTTTAAATTACTTGGACGGGCGTGTAGGTCCCGAGCCAAGCCTAAGTACCTCGGGCGTCGGCTGGACCATAGGGCATTAGGGTTTTACATTACTTGGACGGGCGCGTAGGTCCCGAACTAAGCCTAAGTACCCGGGCGTCGGCTGGGCCACGGGGCATTAGGGTTTTAAATTACTTGGACGAGCGCGTAGGTCCCGAGCCAAGCCTAAGTACCCCAGGCATCGACTGGACCGCGAGGCATTAGGGTTTTGAATTACTTGGACGGACGCATAGGTCCCTAGCCAAGCCTATGTACCCAGGGCACCGGCTGGACCACGGGGCATTAGGGTTTTGAATTACTTGGACGGGCGCGTAGGTCCCGAGCCAGGCCTAAGTACCCCGGGCGTCGGCTGGACCGCGGGGCATAAGGGTTTTGAATTACTTGGACGGGCGCATAGGTCCCTAGCCAAGCCTAAGTACCCCGGGCGTCGGTTGGACCATGGAGCATTAGGGTTTTGCATTACTTGGACGGGTGCGTAGGTCCCGAGCCAAGCCTAAGTACCCCGGGCGTCGGCTGGACCGCGGGGCATTAGGGTTTTACATTACTTAGACGCGCCTTTGTTATTTTGAAAGGAAGTTTTTCATTTTATTACTTGATTCGACTGCACACTCACAGCAAGACATAGACAATTGTACTAAATAAACATCGGATCTTACCAGGACATTAGGAACCGGGGCCCTTAGCTAGGCTAAGACCTCTTCCGCAGGCTATTCCTCCAGTCCCCGGGGAGTTTTCCTAGACTTGGTCCTAACCTCACAGCTATAACACCTTCGCGAAACAAGCTGATCTCCTCGAACTTCCACCACTCGATCACCCACCGGGAACTTGATCTTCTGGTGGTATACAGAGACTGTTGGAGCAATCGGCCCTAAGATGGTCCGGAGTGACCATAGTGTTGGTGCAGTTTGCACTAACGGTCAAACTCGGGTTTTGATGTATGACAAAGTGGTTAAAGTTAGGGTTGTTAGTGTTTAATCCCTTTACTAAGTGTGCAGGGTTGAAAGACTTAGGACCAGACACCAGGCTGAAGTCCAGGATGGTTGAGTCCTGGCGGGAAGTCCAGTTGGGTCCGCGGGACCTGACAACTGGCTGAAGACCAAGTTGGTTGAGACTTGGCAGGAAGACCAAGGTGGTTGAGCCTTGGCAGGAAGTCCTGGTGGGTCAAGAAGTCAAGTAGAGCTGCACAAGGTAAGTGAGGTAAGTCACTGGAGGAGCGAACCAGTGAGGACGCGTTCCCCTTGAGGGAACATTAGGCGTCGGTTCGACTTAGGGCTCCATTTTGGAGACCCAAAGTCAGAACCAAGACAGCCAAGGCTGTGTAAATTAACTTATTAATTGCTGTTTTGGACTAACCCTGGATGCAGGACCAAAGGAAGGAGTATCTGCAGCTCAGAGAGCCTCAAAGGAGTGAGGCAGTAGCTGAGCAGGGCGCCCCGGATGTTTCGGGCGCCCCAGAGTCAACCCAAAGTCAGCAGAGCAAGTAAACGCCCCGACAGCAGCACATTTGGGGGCGCCCCGGATGTTTCGGGCGCCCCGCGCGCGTCGGGCGCCCCGCGTGTCGCGGGCGCCCACTGTGCCACGCCACTGGCAGCTGCAGCAGCTCACCCTCGCGAAGAAGATGAAGCCTTGACCGGTCAAACCGGGCGCCCCGCGCGCGTCGGGCGCCCCAGTCAAAGGTGATCCTGAAGAAGCAGAGATCAGCCTTGACCAGAGGGCTCGCCGAATCGAAAGCCACGTGGGGGGGCGCCCCGAGCATCCCGGGCGCCCCCAGCCCTATATAAAGGGCCCTCGACCCTCTTCTTCAAAAGAACACTTCTTCCAAAGCCTCCAAGTTCTTCTACGCTCGCGCCTTGCTCCGGAAACGCTTCACTTCGAGCCGACGACGTCCAGCTGCCCCGAAAGAGTCAACCTACTCCGGACGTCGGTAAAAAGATAATTTTTTAATATATAGATTGTTACATTTAATTACTTGAAAGTGTGGGGTTGTCACACTTTCAATTCCTTTGTACTCGCCTACTCTATCGGTGTTTACCGGTAGAGAGTATTAGTGGATTGCCCAACGTAAAGGTCCGAGGGACCTGGGCCTTCGAGTAGGAGTCGCCGAAGGCTCCGAACGAAGTAAAAATCGTTCGTGTTTGTGTGTTCATTTTTCGTTTCTTTCGTTTCTGCTGTGCACGTTTTTTAAAGCACTCTGATTTAAATTTAAAAGTCACGTGATTCACCCCCCCTCTCACGTGCATCAATCCTACACATAGGTTTTTATGTTTGAGCAAAGGATTTAAGTTAGGTTTACCCTTGTATACTTATATGTGTATGTTGAGTGTGCAGGTTGTACAGGTTACACATATGGACATGATTGGACGGCCTCGATACGGTGAAGGATGGCATGGAGGCAAGCTGGAGGCTTGCGTGTGCATCCGAGGGACTGTGGTGAGTAGCGACGATGAGCTGATGGGCGCGGACTTCGAGGTATGCGTGAAGGATGGAATGGAGGCAAGATGGAGGCTTGCGTGCATCCGAGGGACGGGAGCCGAAGATGAAGAGGGCGCGAAGGCAATAGTCGAGGCTGCGGATGAGGAGTCAGTCGAGTCATGAGGGTACGAGTGCAGTGTGATTGTACTCGGGAAATCCTAGGGTGTTGGGTAGATTAAAACCCAACTACGATAGATCGGGTTTGGGATACCGGTCTAAGACCTCCAAGGTAGATGGAAAGAAATATGCTGGGAAAGCATACAATCATGGTAAGGAGGGTAAGTCCAAGGATGGCAAGGGAATGTCATCCAAGAGTAGAAAGGGTGACTTAACCAAGGACAAGGTGTCCAAGGTTAAGAAGGTTCACTTTGTAGGCCAAGAGTCACCAGGGGCACACCGGTGTGGCTTAGTGTGGATTGAGTCACCTGGGGAGGTGACTAGGGCTAAGAGTTCAAGGGGGAGCTCTAGAAGCCTTTGGGGTCCATGGTAAATGGATATCAAAAGTTTCTCTCATAGGAAATTAGGTGAAATATGCCAAAAAGGGTTGAAAGAGTTGGCTAAGTCTTAATCCTAGGTTTTAGCACATTAGATGAAGTTTTAGGGAGAGAATGGTGATAATAAGGTTATAATTGGTAAAATTAGGTTTTAATGTGTGAATACCATGTAATTGGTTGATAGAAATAACTTATGATCAAGGATAAGAGGATACATTAAGGAGAAGTCGAAATTAGAACTTTTGGGATGAGTTTGAATGACACATTTTAGAGAAAGTTGACTTTCGTGCCAATCTTAGGATCCGGAGTACATTTGTTTGAAAACATATTTTTCCCAAGTAGACATTGGCCCCACAAATCTCCATACAAAATTTCAGATTTTTCGGAGATTTGTAGAATTATCTAGGCATTTCTGAATTTGGGCTGAAAACCTGAAAATCAGGTATTGGGGGCAGTCGACTGGTATGAGTGAATTTTCAGCCAGAAGCTCTTTGTATGTTTTCGCAGTCAACTGCCATTTGGGCAGTCTACTGATTAGTGAGAGTTTGCAAAAAGGGCCTATTAGGTGATAAGAAATTGCAAAATTTGAAAAATAGGAAAGTATCATGATATCTTGAGAGATTTTATGGAATTGGCAAACACATGACATTATGGTTAGATTTCAAAGTTGATACAAAATGGCCATGTCTAAGGAAATTAGGATTCGTATCAAAAGTCAAGCACACTTGACATTTTCATGAAATCATATTTTTTTAGAGTACATCCTAGCAAGTGTGCTTGCAAACCCTTAGAGTGTTTAAGGTTTTGGTGAGTTCTTTTTGGCACTAAGGGAAAGGTTGCTTGGGGGCAATTCTTTGAAGGTGTCAAAGTAGAAGAACATGGTTGTTAGGTTAGGTAGAACCTAACATGGTGTTATGGTGTTAAGTTGGGTAGAACTTCACCATGGGAAAATGAAAATTGGGAAAAAGGCATAGGTTAAGGGGGAGGTTGCCTCCTTGTTGGCCTTGAGTTTCATAGGAAATTTTTGAGTTTTGTGTCCAACTTGGGAACGGTGATAGATACATGGTTGGATGTATTTTTTTCCAAGTAGGTATGGGTACCACAAAGTTCTCCACGAAATTTGGGAATTTTTTGGGATTTGTAGAATTTCTGGCACATTTCTGAAATTCGGCTAGAAAACTAATTATCAAAGTATCAGTCGACTGCCCTGGGGGCAATCGACTGGTCAGGGCTGGTGTGGGTATCCAGCAGCTGACTTGGGTCCGAATAATTGAAAACAAGTGTATGGGGGTTAGTACACTGTGTTTAGGACCATTGGGGATTTAAAGAACCAATAATTGGGTTATTATTTGGGTCTTTTTGATGATAGGCAAAGGGGGAGAAGTTTGGGTTTAAGTTGGGAAACCAAACTTACCTTTGCAAGAAACCCTAGGTTTAGGGGGAGCTGAGTTTAAAGGGGGAGCATGGTTGCTCCATTTTTGGCGTAAGGGAAACCTGAGAAAGGTTCGTAAAAAGCCTTTGTAAGTCCAATATAGGGAGAGCTCGGGAAAAGTTTTAAAAAGCTCGTTTTGTTGAAAAAATCCTAACTTGTAGGGTTAGGTGGGAAAAGTCCTAGCTTGGAGGGCTAGGTGTGGAAAAGTCCTAGCTTAGAGGGCTAGGTGTAAAAAATTCCTAACTTGGAGGGTTAGGTGTAGGATGCCTTGGGATAGGATCCATTTTTACATTGCATATGCATTATTTTTGCCATTGACTACTGTTTTATTTTTCCTAACTTAAACGGATTGCCAAACATCAAAAAGGGAGAGATTGTTGGAGCAATCGGCCCTAAGATGGTCCGGAGTGACCATAGATTTTGATATTTGGGCAAAGGGTTTAAGTTAGGTTTACTCTTGTGTACTTATATGTGTATGTTGAGTGTACAGGTTGTACATGTTACACATATGGACATGATTGGACGACCTCGGTACGGTGAAGGATGGCATGGAGGCAAGCTGGAGGCTTGCGTGCGCATCCGAGGGACTGTGGTGAGCAGGGACGATGAGCTGATGGGCGCGGACTTCGAGGCATGCGTGAAGGATGGCATGGAGGCAAGCTGGAGGCTTGCGTGCATCCGAGGGACGGGAGCCGAAGATGAAGAGGGCGCGAAGGCAATAGTCGAGGCTGCGGATGAGGAGTCAGTCGAGTCGTGAGGGTACGAGTGTAGTGTGATTGTACTCGGGAAATCCTAGGGTTTGAGTGCGGAGTGGAATGTACTTAGGAAGGGTAACCTTAGGTGGTGAGTAGACCAGTCGACTGGCCTGGGGGCAGTCAACTACTGGAACTCATAGAAAGGTCTCAGCCCTAGGACCAGTCGACTGCCCTAGGGGCAGTCGACTGGTAGCGGCTGGTGAGTTGGCTAAAATTCGAACGTTGGGGGTTGTAACGGTCGAATTTAGCTGACACCAGTCGACTGCCCTGGGAGCAGTCGACTGGTGGCGAGGGTTTCAGCCCGAGTCTTATTTAAAGGGGACTTCGTGGTGGCTGAGATCTTTGACGAGTTTGGTCTTGGTTAAGGGTCAAACAGTAGTCTTTGTGCTCAGAGATTCTCAAGGTGTTGTGGTGAGGTTTCTCCACCCACAAGGAGCGACGAGAGCTAGCCGGAGGTTATCCGGGGAGTGATCCACCGACGGATTCTTGGATTAGTCACCCGGCCGGGGTGGATACCAAGTAAAAAACGGTTTGTTAGCGTTGTTTGTTTTCTTCATATTATTTCCGATGTGCAACTAACAACGTAGGTACAAGAAAGATCCGAAAATCGCTATTCACCCCCCCCCTCTAGCGGACACAAACGATCCATCAGAGACCACTGCCTGGAGGTTACTGAGCGCTGGTCGGCCCAAGATGGCATTATTAGGAGGAAGGTGCGTCCACAATTAGGAAAGGAGTTCTCCGGGTTCTTTCGAGTCTATCGTTGCCCAGCGAGAGTGACAAGGTAATCTGTCCCAATGGCTGTACGCAATATCCCGTGAAACCAAACAAGGGGGTCACGACCGGGATCAATTCATCCTCGTCTATCTGCATCTGCTCCCAGGCCGCTTTGTACAGAACATTCACGGAGCTCCCCGTGTCTACGAAGATGCGTTTTACCTCATAATTGGCGATGCGAGTCACAATCACTATGGCGTCCTCGTTTGGAGCTTCTACTTCTTCGAGGTCGGATGGCCCAAACGAGATAGTGGGGCCTGCCCCCAGGCTCCAGCTTGTCCCAATGGAGTAATTTTCCAAACATCGGGTGTACGACTTCCGGGCTCGGTTAGAGTCGCCTCCGGTAGGTCCTCCGGAGATGACCCCTACATGGCCCGAGGGGGGGCCTCGCACAGGAGCTTTGCCCTTTTGGAGATCTCTTTCCAAGGAGGGGGATCTTCGGGGCGCAGGTCCCCGGCTCCTGCCTCTGGATCGCGATCGGGACCGTGGTCGGGCTTCGTTTTCCCTGGCAGTCCGTCGTCGGGGGGAAGGGCTTAGTTGGGGCGACTTTCCGTGATACCCTAATTTGTTTCATTTTCTCCGTGGTTTGGCATCTGCTTCCTCAGGAACTTCTTTCTCAGGGCATGACACTCTTCTGTGGAATGCGTCGAACTGCCATGAAAGCTGCAGTACTTGGGGAATGCCTCTGGTGGTTCGACGTCTACTGTCTCCACCAATCGACGCTTGCTAGTCCAGTGGTCTCTTCCGGGTGGTAGGTCTTTTCCCCTCGTCAGAGCTGGTGGCTCCTTCCTTTCCGACCGAGGGGCTGCGAGAGGTGGAGCTCCGACTGGATCCTTTCGCCGGGCGTACTGCACTTCCTCTACGTTGACATGCTTGATTGAACGTCCTAGCAAGTCATCGAAACTAGCGGGGGGCTTCTTCACCAAGGATCGAAAGAAGTCTCCTTCCGCGAGCCCTTGGGTGCAAGCACTAACGAGTATCTCCGATATTGCGCTTGGCACATCCTGTGCCACTCGGTGGAACCTCTGTATGTACTCCTTGAGCGGCTCCTTGGGTTTTTGCTTAAGAACGAACAGGTTGAGCCCTGTCTTCTGGTAGCGCCGGTTGCTTGCGAAATGGTGGAGGAAAGCCGTTTTGAACTTCGCGAAGGAATTGATGGAACCTTGAGGCAGCCTCTGAAACCACCGTTGCACTGCGCCAGACAGGGTGTTCAAAAACACCCGGCACTTTACTCCATTGGTATATTGGTGCAGAAGTGCTGCATTTTCGAACTTACAGACATGATCTTCTGGATCTGTCTTCCCGTCATACTCAGGGATCCCCGGCCCGCGAAACTGCTTTGGCATGGGGTCTTCCACAATCTCTGACGAGAAAGGGGTGGATGGAGTCTTCTTGAATTCATCCTTCTTTCCCACTCCATCATCATGCCTCTGGGCACTAGAGGCTACCGAGTGGGCCTTTTCCTCCTCTATAAGAGATTCTCTACGGGGGCCCTGGGCCGCGCCATCATGTCGCCCCACAGGGGTCACAGACCTGCTGGGGGCGAGACGGAGATTTTGGGGATCTCTTCCCTCGCCGGACCTGCTGGTCGCATGGCCGCCTATTCGATTTGGTATTGCTCCAAGGCCTCTTTGACAGCGTTAGCCACCCGGCGGTTAAATTCCTCTCGCGTGAGGGTGAGGGGTTGTTCCTCCGATCCTGCCATCGGTGCTCTTTCAGGTGCTTTTTTGTTTCCCACAGACGGCGCCAAATTTGTTCCGGAAGGAGTCGTCGACGATAGCCAGTCACTGAGGGTCAGCCCCTGCGGCACGAACGTTAGGGGACACGCCGGCAAGGGCCCGACGGAGTCCACTCCGACGCTCAAGTTAGTAAGGTGGCCGAAAGATGGTGCCAAGAAAGAAAAGGAAATGTGTAGAGAGGAAAGATCATAACCCCCTTACCGGAGGGATTGAACTACCTTTTATACCCGGGCAGGCCGACTGATCGTGCCTCCCTTATGACGGTCACGTTTTCGAGATTCAGGTCGTGTCCGCCGCTTTCGGGGATAGAGGTATATTCTTTTGAAATAGTCTACGTCATTATCACTCTTTCTTTAGTTGCGGCCACCGGGGCTCCCGAGGTCAGTAATTGCGGGGACTCCGTCTCCAGAGGCGAGCTCAGGGGTCTTCAGATTCGTCATTTCCCGGAATGCTCTCGGGGTCCTCCCTCTCAGGGAAGGGCCTGACCTTCCCAAGTGCGATCCCCGACGGTGGGCCTGGAGCCGAGATAAGCGGTTATGCCAAATCTCTACTTCTTCATCCCCTATATCAGGCACGGATTTTCCAACCCTATCCGTAACAATTTATCAAAACACAAAATTGTTTACTTTTTCTCCGCAGAGCAAGCTCTTTAATGGATGATTTTAAATCGTTATTCTAAAATAAAATAAAGGATTTATTAGTGGCGGCAAGATGACTTTAAATGAAGGGCTTAAAGGTGGCAAAGAAGAAAGTGAGAAAAGATAAGCATGGCGATGAGGGTGATGACCAGGTAGCCGATGGTGAAGGTGGCAAAGATTGAAACGAAGGTGACAAAGATTCTAGAGATAATTAAAGTCGTAGACATCAAGAGAGACTAAGTTGGGAAAAATGGCAGGCCCGAAGGACAATTTATCTCACAACTAATCTATAACGAGAGGCAGCAAAAACATAGCTGTAAATCACAATCCCCATAAAATAAACAAAAAAAAAATCTTCAAGTATAGAACACAAAGTAATCTAGAATTGCCAAAATTTTCCAAATCCTAAATTAGTCACGATACTTTCAAATGAGACTCAAAGATGCACGGCTTCTTTTTGAAACATGCATGCCTTGGTTTGGCTGTCATATTCCATGATCTAGCAAAAAAATGATATCCCTTACTTGAGTGCAACCCAACAAGGATTCCATCATCTTAATGTACAGTGTTAGAGTTTGGTCGGATTGAATCGGATCCTATTCAAAGCTATCCCTGCCGAACCCAACCTAAAACCTAGCTAGGTGACCTCATATCATAAACCATATCCAAAATTTCTGAGGTGTATAGCATTCCTTCCAATCTGTTTCTTTCAATAATGATGTAGCAGGATAACCACGATTTCAACGGCAAATGATTAATAATGAAAACAAAGTATATATATACAAATTATACTACTTTCTTTCGTCATTCGGTTTACTTTTGCAATAGAAGTTCAGTTTGTCTTATATATTATAGGAAGACAAGTGCACACAACCTCTAGGAAGATTCACTAGTCAGTGTCCAAGTATATAATTAAGAACCGTATTGATCAAATCCGATAGTACAAAATTTTGACTAGTCTCTTGACCAAACCAACATTTCAGTGTCACGAGGAGAAGAAATCTTCTCTATTTTCTCTTCGGGTTGACTAGAAGGATTTTTTTTTTGAATCAAACGTTCTATGTTGATTTTTTTTAAAGTCTCACGCCTCATTAAATCATGACCGTTCTTCAATAATGTTCTCATTATTATATTATCTCCGGTCTAAATTCGGCGTATATTATAACAGTTATAGTTTAAGATAAAATAGTTCGAAGCCTCCTAAAAAGATTTAAATAATATTTTTTGAGTTTGAAATCGGACTGTTATGAGTTTCACTCCATAATTAATTGTAAAATTTTTAATTTAATATATTATGCATCCAAGGGTTCAACATGAGTTTTGACCGTTATGACATCTCAAAATTTAAAGTTATAGTAATTATAATTTTGTAATTGTTATAATATATCGAATTTAGACAGAGATATAGACTAAATAATAACGAAAACAATACTAAAAGACAATTGTATCATTTTATTAGGAATGAGATGTTCTTTTGATAAAAAAAATCAACATAATACATCCCTTTGTCGATTCAACTGTCAGTGAGCTCATGAATAGTTAAGTTGGCAATTGATTCACCTATGCATTTTCCATTTTATTATCGTTTGAATTATTTTATAAGTTAAGTAATTTTTATCTTTACAGATTTATGATTAGAATTCAGAAATTATTTACACATTTATTTAGTTATTTTTAGTTAATTTGTTTATCAATAATATTCTACCATTATTATTTTTATCTGGGTTACGCATGCACAGAGTTCACAAGGCAACGATAAGCCGAGCAATGTTGCTCCAACAGCCCGGTATTGGAAGTCAATCCGGCTGGCAATTCCAAGTGATCATTGACCACTCCACTAATTATTTCGGGAATCATAATTTACCTCTTTCGTGATGATTTTGGGATGGGTGCGACGGTGACGCTGGGGGCGAACGATTTCGCCTTTTATCTAGATCGACAATGGTCGCAACTCTATCCGATCTCACAACCCGACAAATTAGGGACACCACCAAAGCCAAACACATCGATCGGCATCTTTATTAATTTAATTTTATTTTATTTTGGCATTTCTATATTTTAAACAATTCCAATCTTCTCGCCAAAGTCAAGTACTCGCAGCATTTGGTGCGACTGCTCCGTCCTCTTCCTCCTCCTCCTCCTCCGTCCATGGTGTCTATTTGGGAGCTGCTACTCCTCGTGTTGGCCAACCACCTCTCGAGAGCCGCCGAGGCCGGAGCGAGGCCTTGCCCGACCTCCGCCATGGGCTTCGACCCGAGCTACTGCCTGAGCTGGAGAGTCGCGGTGGAGGCCAACAATGTCCGCGCGTGGCGCACCGTCCCGGCTCAATGCGTCCGCTACGTCGAGGAGTACATGGTCGGCGGTCAGTACTGCCGGGACCTCGACACCGTCGTCGACCAGATCTTCGCTTACCTCAACGGGATCACCGCCGCCGCAGACGGCTTGGACGCTTGGATTCTCGACGTCGACGACACTTGCCTGTCCAACACTCTCTACTACAAGGACAAACATTTCGGGTAACGCACGCTTGCTCGATCGATCGAGAAGAGCAAATTCGTAACGATACATATAAATAATTTTGTCTATTGGCGATTCTGTTAGCGGAGATCCGTTTGATCGGACGGCATTCAAGAGTTGGGCTCTGAGGGGGACCTCGCCGGCCATTCTCGCGGTGCTCCGTCTGTACAGGAAGTTAATAGAGAGAGGTTTCAAGGTGTTCCTGATCACCGGAAGGGACGAAGAGGTGTTCTGCTCGTCCACGACGCAGAATCTTCATGCGCAGGGCTTCACGGGATACGAGAGGTTGATCATGAGGTGACCATCGATAATTAAGAGTTTCGATACGACGATTGAAATTTGGATTTCCCTTTCTGAGAAGAAAATCAGAAATAGTAATGAATTAACTGTGTGAGGTGTGCGTGCAGAAGCGCGGAGTTCAGAGGGGCAGGAGCGACAGCGTTCAAATCTGAGAGGAGGAAGCAGTTGGCGGCTGAAGGATTCAGGATTCGAGGCAACGTCGGCGACCAGTGGAGCGACCTGCTGGGCGATTGCGCCGGCGATCGCATTTTCAAAATCCCTAATCCCATGTACTTTGTTCCATGAACAACAATTCATTCTTAGCTCCTTTACATGCAAAAAAAAAAAAGATGGGAAGCTTGTTCTTGATTTCTGACTTTTGCTTGGTCGATCGATAGAAATTACCAACAGAGTTCTTAAGTGTAAATCTCATGTGGTTTTAAATTATGAACAGCTAGCTGTTGGTACTGGACGAAGAATTTAAGCTGCAACCGACTTTAAATGAATAAAACTTCATGGTTTTCGGATCGAATTCGACCGTAGAAACTTGAGAAACAGACTTCCACTAAACTCAAAGCAGTTTTGTTTTGTTTAACGTCAGTTTTGGCACTTGCAAGAGAATTAATTTTGTTGCTTAATGGAGAATAATTCTAGATTTTAATATTGTGTAGAGAACAAAGAATATATAAAATGCAAGTAATTCATTATAATAGATAAAGGCCTAACGTACAAATTATCACCCATGCCTCACAGGGAGGATCGGTCACATTAGAAAGACTATTATATGCAATTTTACTTAGCATTTTACAAAAGATTATTATCATGATTCAAATGATAATAATTTTACTATTGTATCAAGACTCCCTTTCAAAATTTTATTTTGTTACTTTTTAATAATCACATTCGAAAACAACTTCTAAAATATTCATTCGTAGCAACATAAATTCATGTTACTTTATTGTATAATAGTGTGTGATCCTGTCGCGAAGCGAGGTGGAGGTTCCAAGAGTGAGATAGTCTCCCGAAGATCATGAACTGTGAAGGCCGCCGCGAGCCGCCGATGCTAACTCCTAATATGCAAGACAGAGACCGTTAGAATCCTCCGAGAAAAGTCTCCGACAAGGCACTCCGACGATCAAGTCAGTCCCCGGTGGTGAAAGAGCAAGAAGGCAATAGAACAGTAGTAAAATACTGTTCTCGCGCGTACCTAGGGATGTGAAGTGGAGAGACTTATATAGCCGAGGGAGCTGACAGCTTCTGTCCGTCTGCCACCTTTTGTCTCGTAGCGAGGACAAGGTAAGGATACCCAAAGGTGGCAGGGTAATGTGTCGCATACCGGAATAGGGAAAAGGGCGATGTCAACTTAAAGGCGAGCGTCGTTGGGCGCCGCTCGGCCTGACGCTAACGCATGTGGTCGTGGTACGGGGGGTCAGGGCATGACAGGGAGATCATGGCGTCAGCGATATGCTCGCGATTCGGGCCAGAATGGTGCCTGACCTGCGCTAACCCCGTACAGTCTCTACAAGTCTTGTGTCAGGGAGTGGTTGTTCTGATGAGTCACGACAAAACCTCAAATGCTAGTGCTGGCTGACGGCCTAGAGTGATGATGCCGACTGAGAGCATAGAATGATGAGGCCGACTGAGGGTGAGGGTGAGAGTGAGGATGCCGACTGAGGGCATAAAATGATGAAGTCGACTGAGGGATCAGAGTGTTGGAGCCGATTGGGAACTCAGAGTGTCCACGATTACCGAGAGCGACTATGCTTCCCAAGTTACGGAAGGCGTCCCGAGCGAAGATATGCTTCCTGAGTCACGGTGTGCATGGTTCGGGATGAACGTTCGAACTTAGCTGACCCGGAGATGGTATGGTCGATGACCGAGTATGCTGTTGGCTCGGGGTGCTCCTAACTCGAGGATCTTATGATTTAGTGACACTTGAGTAAGGACTTCTCTGGCTCGGGGTGCGCACAGGGAGCGTGGGCCACCACGCGTCCGACTGGGGACTCCGAGCCGAGTGATGTGCGGAATCAAATTTGCTTATGACTTCAGAATATTTTAGTATGAGGATCCCCGACTTGGGAGCGTTAAAACTTAGTGAGGCTATGAGTCAGGACTTCTCTGACTCAGGATCTTCCTGAACTCGGAGGCCTTCAGGGCTTCTCCAGCAGGGCCCATTGTCTATCATCTTCGAATGAACTGGGCCGAATCGTCGACCTGGACCCTATGTTCGAAGAGCCCATAGAGCCTCTCCAGATAAGGTGCCAGGCTACCGAGCCAGGCTACACGTAAGTTGGCCCGGGATCAGTGTGGTCGATGAGTCTGATTTGTTTGTTGTATATTGATGTGGTCGGTAAGTTTATAGTGGTAAGTTTATAGTTTAACTATAGTAAACCTAATATAGTTAATACCTATATATTGTTATCAGGAAATCAAATATCTTAGTTAACAGATTAACCTAATATATAGATATGCATATGAGAGTTTAATTATAATAGATGCTAAAGTTTCATATATGAAATAAAAGGGTTTGCTATACTAAAATTTTACCGTGCAAACCTTAATCATTATTTTAATTTGAAATTTTTTTATACTTAACACTATAATCTAACTACTAAATCCTAAAGATAAAATCTTAAACAACGTAATCACATGCTTAAAAAAATAAAAAAAAAATCAAATATTCTTGGTCCGCGTGAATTACGCGGTAAAATACTTAGCATAAAATTGTCGATGAAATAAAGCTATTTTAAATTAGTCTTACATGTGTCAATACATAATAATCGCCTTCATTAAATATTTAGGTGTGAGAAGGCATTCATATAAGCTTTATGCTATTTATCTTAGGAAAAAAAAGTTATTTATCTATTTGAATTATTTTCCTTCACAGTGTGATCGAATATTTTTTGATCATGATATACCACATCCATACAAGTTGTACACTCAAAATTGTTTAAGCATTCTCCATCAAATGCGTTGGTCCTTGGAGTTATGGTGCAATAGAAAAAGATGGGCGAACTCACTAAATAACAAAGGCTTAAATCTCATTCATTACACGTTACACCTGGAGAGTTGCAAGATATGAGATAAGTGAATAGTAGGAAAAAAATTGCAAGTTGCGGAGTATTGACTTAGTAAAGAGATTATTCGTGGAAAGAGAGACGATTCTCTCTACTTTTCTTTGTCTACCACAGGAATCAGTTCTTGTTCCAAGAAGCAAAAGTCAAATGCATTTTTAGAATTCTAGCTCCAGAATATATCTTGATAAGGGTGCAAACGTTATCCATGGGAATCTTTGGGTCAAAACATTCACCCTGTTGGCCATCAGAAGTTCCATTAGACTTGCCTAGTTGCCTAACTTATATATGTTATATTAGTTCTTTGCATAAACGTATCATCGATCAAATTATTCTAAATTAAAAGTGCAGTCACTCAATGCATGTTACTTTATATTTTGTTCATCACCTTTTCAGTTTCTCGATTGTAGTAAAATCTATCAATCTTTTTTAGCGACTTTGGATCAAAATTCTTACCCCTGCTCAAGTCTGTTTGGAAACGCAAGAGCAATCAAAATCTGTTAACCATCACACAATCAAAGAAGATGAAACTGAATCAATATCAAAGAAATTTCAACTGAAAATTGCAACTTGGAATCATGGGCAAGTGTCAACTACCAATGTACCATGCATCTGAACTGCAGATATTACAAACACCAATCAACTCAATAATCACCAAAGCAAAAGCATCTAATAAGTGCTCGATGTGTTTGTGCGCGCAAAGTATCTTTGGCTAGATCTACTGGAATGGAGCAGATGCAGATCCAGCTCCATATCCTCCACCTCCCCGGCCAAATCCAGGCCGGCCACCACCTGCACCCTGCATAATTTGACAACTTCAGTAGTCGATATGTATATATAGCATAACAACGTCAATTCAAAAGTGAAAACTAGCTTTTGTGTTTGGTAAAGAAACAAAAATGTTGACGATAGTCTACAAGGTGCAGTTGACATTTTTCAGCTCATCCTAGAGTTTCAGTCTTTACCATATGTTGTGGATTGCAGTTTCCCGAATGAAATAGCCACATAAACATAGGAATGCAGGAACATAGTTTCTATTGAATTTATAAACGAGATTTTTTTTAAAAGCTTTTATAGAATTTTTTTTAAGCTTTTGTAAATCAACCTCTATCGCAAGAATACTAACAATACGACTATTGAACATCATGGGTGTGTCAGATACAAGGGAAATAAATAGGTAAAAAGAAAAATGAGATTTGAAATTTTATAGGGCAGTGATAGCGGAATTTTTCACTAGATTGTATTGTGATATTATAGGGGGAAGGAAATTAGGAAAGTTTCATTTGTTTTTCCACCGCTTCTTGGAGAGAAGGAAATAGGAAAAAGTGAATCTCTAAAATGGCTTTTTTAAATAACAAATAATAAATTGATTAGGCAAAAAATAATATTTTATTAAGTGGATTTAAGGTTTGGTTTCCATCAATGTTCTAAATTGCGGATTAGGCCCCAACTACACTAAAATGGTGATAGGTGGCCAACCTAGGAGGCCTAGCTGCCCATATAAATTTCAAGCCCTAATTAAATCCTCTTTAAATCTTCTTTTGCCTCTTTGTCTGCCTCTCATCTCACCTCTGTGGATTCTGCTTCTTCGATCATTCGAAACAATCTCTATTAATTTCTTCGTTTCTTCTTCGATCATCCAAGGCGTCGTAGTCGCGAGGTAGACCGTTGGTAGCGGTACCGAGCATTTCTCGTAAATCTAATTAAATTATCCCAATAAAATATATAAAAATATATTTAAAATAAAAAATTCTAATGAATTTTATTAATTTACGAAAATCAAATTTAAATATATAAAAAAATATATTTAAAATAAAAAATTTAATAAATTTTATTAATTCATGCAAAAGATTTAAATATATAAAAAATTAAATAAAAAATTCTGATAAATCAAATTATATAAAAAAATATTAAAATAAATTTAAAATAAAAAATTGATAAATTTTATTAATTTATATAAATCAGATTTAAATATATAAAAATATATTTAAAATTTAAAAATTCTAATAAATCAGATTTAAATATATAAAAAAATATATTTAAAATATAAAAATCTAATAAATTTTATTAATTTATATAAATCAGTAAATCAGATTTAAATCTGATATAATTATTAACAAGGAATTTGCAAAATATAGAAACAAGACTGAGTTATTTGGAAAAACATTGTCAGCAAATGCATGTGCAAAAAATGATGATACATTTGATTCATGTGCATGATGGAGTACATACAGTACTAGCACACCCAACTTTAAAATTAGAGTACATTTGAAGGAGTAAGTTTCAAACTTTAAATCTTTAATTAAAATAAAATATTGATTTTTAAAGTTAATATTTATGTTACTAACTATAATATTTACTTTCTCTTTTTTTTAAGATTCATACAAAGAAAAAAAAAGTTGGATGTGAACATGTTCAACAATCTAGTATTTGTCCAATTTAATGTTGGATTGTTGAAACAAAAAAGAGAAAAAAAAGGAATATCAATATCCTTCTAGCAAAAGATGCTTCAAATGCACAAGATTTGATTGTGGATAGTGGGGAAGATTATGAAGTTGAACTAGATTTCGGGCTCACTTGGCAAATGGTTAATGAAGCAATTGAAGCAGATGAAAATCTACAACCCCGAAGAAGTTTTAGAGTAAGAGAACTTTACGAGGATGATTTTCCATCCGAAGAAGAAGAGGAGGATCACAATGATGATATTGAATTTCTATCCGATGAAGAACAAGTTGTTGAAAATTATGGAGAAGAAGTAGAATAAATATGTGATATTTTATTAGTTGTGTAATTTTAAACTCATTTTAAATTTGATGTTATTGTGTTGGTGTTATAGTATGTGATTTATTATGTAATTTAGGTTGATATCGTGGAATCCGCCTAGCGGTGCCTAATCGGCCAAGGCGTGGACCCAACTAGTGCCTAGCGAATTTTAGAACCTTAGTTTTCAAGGGAAATAGAGAAGGGTGGTGAAGATTTCTTTCTCTAATTACATTTCCTTGTGTTTCCACCCGAGGAAACACAACATAAAGGATTGCTTTATTGAGCCTCATGTAGAAAGATGGGAGGGAAGAGGAAAAAGAGAGTTAGTCCTAAAATTGCACATGATTCATGGGTCACATGTAAATTTCTGTTGCTTTCCTTCTATGTCCCCCCTATACCCTCCTAGTTATCCATCCAAGTGAAATAAGCCCAAGGAAATTTCACACCTCAAATAATCCACCATATGTATTCAACTGGTAAAGAAATTCTTGAGTTTATTTGCGACCGTAATATGCAAAAGCATATAATTTAGATTCCACCAACAAATTGAGCTCAATAAGAGTTCATTTGAAAAGCAAACTTTGACATGATAGTTTAGGTAAGCTTTATCACAACAAGAGCCAAACTTAACATGTTTCTTGAAAATGATTGATATATAGTGTGCATGATATGACATTTTTTACTGTGTTGCTTAAAAAATTACCATTAGAAGCACATGAACAGTATATTTATCAGTGAGTAAGAAATTGTTACTCGACTCCAATAACTAAATTGCAATCGCAAACAATTCAGAGTGGAAAAGCATACCCTGAAAGAAGGTTGGAATTCAGGCGGCGCGCCGCCTTTGTCACCAGCTTCACCTGGGGGGCCTCCAGGCCGAGGTCCTCCACGGTATCCGTCCCTATCTCCAAATCTCGGTCTATCACCCTCAAACCGTGGTGGCCCTCTGAAGAGAACAGTATACCAAATCAAATGATAACCAAGACTCATTAAGAAAGAAGCAAAATGAACTTTAGATTGGAGCAATTTGTACCACCTTGGGCGGTCACCAGGAGGACCAGATCCAAATGGACGTGCAGGCGGCCTTGTAGATTTTTTCAAGGTTGCAGGGACGATTTCCGAGGGAAGATTAAGGTAGGTTCTTAGGAACTCAATACCATCATTGGTGAGATACCAGTAGTAGTGCTGCCACGCAAAGGTCTCCCTCACGTACTCTTTCGACTTGAAGCTTTGCATCAGTTTGATTACCTGAAGATTCGGCACGTCGATCTCCGGGTGCTTGGCGAGGTTATAATCCTTCTTCGCGTAAAGCACCCCCTCTACGACCACAGAGGGAGGCATCAAACCGCATCCAATATGATAAAAATTGGATCTTTCGACCAAAAAAATTATTAAAGGAGCGAACTTTATGCGTTAGCAATCACAATTAGAGAAGGAGGTATACCCTGGAAGAGGTACTTGGAGATCTCATGGCGGTTCTTCTTGGGGATGATCTGATAGCGAAAAAGAACATGGTGAAATCAATTAACAACGAGGAATAAAAGAAGTAGAAGTTTTTTTTCCTCCTTTCCTTTATGTCTCACCATGGTTGCTCACGATTGAGCGCGGCTTCCGAAGGTGATAGACCGAGGAAGCAAAGCAAAACCCTAAATCGACCAATCTGATCTTACTTAAATCGTAATCTGGATGTTAGGCCAATGGGCCTGGACCAATGAAGCCCA
The DNA here is from genome assembly GCA_024364735.1 of Boesenbergia rotunda. NCBI lineage: Eukaryota > Viridiplantae > Streptophyta > Magnoliopsida > Zingiberales > Zingiberaceae > Boesenbergia > Boesenbergia rotunda. The sequence continues at coordinate 206,036 of JAGFNQ010001353.1, read as the reverse complement.
TCATATTTTGTAAAGGATAATTTCATTTTATTTCATATTTTTGTTTTCTTTTGGTATTTTTTTATAAAAAAAACAAAATGATGACGTTGGGTACTTTGACGGTCGGCCCATTGGGCTGGAGAAGTGAAGTGCCCAAGATAACCCATAAGCAAACCCTAGTGTTGACCCATATACATATATATCTTCCTCCGCTGGTTTCCCTGATTCATTTCTTCCCGGACGACGGCCGAAAACTAGAGGGAATGGTATCGCTCAAGCTTCAGAAGCGGCTTGCCTCAAGCGTCCTCAAATGCGGTCGCGGCAAGGTGTGGCTGGACCCAAATGAGGTCAATGAGCTCTCCATGGCCAACTCACGTAAGCCTTCTCCGTCTTCTCTTTGAGCCCTGGATAGAATTGGCACCCTGCATCCGTGAAATAGTTCAGGATTCTTATCTCGCAGTTCTTTCGATCAGCAAGAAGCACTACTGGTTTTCGTTAAAGTAGATAGAAAACGGATGTATTTTCTCGCCCATGCCGTTACTCCTTGTGTTTACTTGGCTTGGACCGGAGAAAGTTGAAGTGGGAAAATGAAGTATTTTAAAATAGACAGAAACAACCCAGAAGGACATGTTATCTTTGTTCTGTTCCAATTCCATTCACTTGGATGAGAATAAATGAACATAGATGTTATCTCATTGTGTTTATACGATGCTTAAATTTATTTTTTTCCGTTTCTGCTCGATTTGGGTGGAAACAAATAAAAAAATTGATGGAATCCAATTCTGTCATCCTATCTATCTTTCAAGCACACAAAATAAAATAATTTTTTCTTAATCTCCTACTTTATCCAAGTATACACAACAATGATGTTTCATTTTGGCCATGAAAGCTTATGTTTATCTGGTTCATTCAGAAAGCTTTTTGCTTTTGAAAAAAAAAGAAAAAGATGTTACTTTGTTTATGCAAGCTGTGTACTTGTGGAATTTTGAATCGTTGATTTGATCTTACTATTGCTAACTACGTAATGCCTTTTGGGCTATGATGGGTGTTTCCTTCGATGGGATTTGGGCACGACAATGTTACCATTTTTTTTTTTAACCTTTTTATGGGTTTTAACAACCCCGTATGCATTTTCATTCGTTATTGTATTGAATTGTTTGGATTAGCTGCTAATGAGTGCTAAGTAATTCTTGCAAGATAGTAATTCCTTTTATTCATTCGATTTACCTGTTATTGATTTCGGCATGGGTAAGTGATCAGTTAGAATTTGTTATGATTCATCAGCTGTTTGCTGAAACTTTAATTGAACTCATGAGATATAATTTTGCACTATTTCTTATTGATGAATTCCATTGATCTTAAACTTTATAGTGGACTATTTTGTTTCATGATCAGGCCAAAATATTCGAAAGTTGGTCAAGGATGGTTTTATCATCCGGAAGCCAACCAAGATTCATTCACGTTCACGTGCAAGGAGGGCACTGGAGGCAAAGAGAAAGGGGCGCCATTCTGGATATGGTAATAGCTACTATCTTCCTGTATGTAACATTTCCTTTGTTTTTAACCTGTTTTTCTTATGTTACAGGGAAACGCAGGGGTACAAGGGAAGCTAGGCTTCCAACAAAAGTGCTCTGGATGCGCAGGATGAGAGTTCTTCGGCGTTTGCTGCGGAAATACCGTGAGTCAAAGAAGATTGACAAGCACATGTACCATGATATGTACATGAAAGTAAAAGGTAACGTCTTCAAGAACAAGAGAGTCCTGATGGAGACTATCCACAAGTCCAAAGCTGAAAAGGCCAGAGAGAAGACCTTATCTGACCAGTTTGAAGCCAAAAGAGCCAAGAGCAAGGCTAGTAGAGAAAGAAAAATTGCTAGGCGAGAGGAGCGGCTGGCTCAGGTCATTCTCTCTCTCTCTTCTTCCGATTCTCTTTTGTAGAATGTGGTATTCAATTCTCAAAGTTTGTTCTTAACTGTTTGATTGTCCATATCATCCTTTTTAGATGAAGTTTGGCAATATTGTTTCTTCTTCTATGCTTTATTTATTATTAATCTTTGTATCATTTGGCAAATCTCATAATTTTTTTAATAATTCTGAAATATTAATTTTTGCTCACTATAATTTGTTTTTGTTCCCAAGCAGGGGCCTGGAGACCGAGTACCTGCTCCTGCTGCCCAAACGGAGTAGAACTCTTTTACACCCTTGTTTGCAATATCTTTCCAGCATAATGTTTAAACTTATATTGGTACTCTAATCATGCAGGACTTCCAAGAAAACTAAGAAGTGAAGGACAACCAAGTTTATATCTGCTTCTATAGCTACCAGTTTTACTCACATAATCCTTCTCTATACATTTTTGTTTTGGTTTGGGGTTGAATGATCGTGTATGTGGCCTTTCAGCAGTGTTGTTTTATCAGAAAGTGCTGTATTGCTCGGGTGCTGCACTATTTTTAGATTTTTGTTTTGATAATGTGAGGTTTTAGAATCTCGTTTATTCATTGGAACGGAACTATTGTCTTGCATTATATGTATCAACTGCTCTACTTTTTTGGACTATGGTTAACAAATCTTTTTCTTACTGCAACTGTTTGATCTGATACTTCATTCTGTTTGATCGGATCTTGGATGGATTCAATTGTGGTAATTGATTGTAAAATTGATGGGATCAATCAACAGAATCCAAAAGAATGAGTTTACCCATCCTAGCTGAGAACGCAACTGGACCAGTCATTGTTGAGTTTCCTTTGTCGTCGTTAATTTAGTAAAATGAAAATTGCTAGATTGGTCCGCTGATGCCCGTGGAGAAAGTATTAGAACTTAGAAGAGAGGCGGTCAAAAAGTTTTCCAGCGCAGCCATTGGTATAATGAGGATTACTAGAGATGGAGCCTGGGGAAAAACATAATAAAAGAATTAGAATGACGATTAGGGATTCCCTGATGCAATTACTTCAACGTTCAAATAAGTCATTGGCAAAGGAGAATGAATTAGTATCGACAAATAGTAGACTATGGTTTTGGCTGCGTGTGTGCGTATACTTCTGACCATAGGGACGATCGATCTATAAAGATCTTTTATAGAGCAATGATTAATTTTCACATTTTTGACGTTTTCCAAGATCCCCGCCTACATTATTCATGTCTGAAATAAATGACCGCGTTGTCCATTTATTCTAGAGTGAGCAGTCATATTTCTCACATTCTTCCGAGATAAGGGTTACGTTATCCATGTCTTTAACGAGTGATAGCTTATCGCTCATATAGGTATGGGAAATATAGTCGACTGTGATAGCTACATCACATATGGAAACTAGAGCTGCAGTTAGTTTCATTCGTATTGGTACGATGTGATAAACTGTTGACTACCTATTGATTGTAATCATGAAATTTGAGGACCAAATTTTGGTGGAGAATGTTAAATTCGACTAAAATAAAGATCCGAACGAGAAATTTTTGTGAGTTTCTCGGAGAATTTTTAGGGTTTTTGAAACCCATGATTGAGATTAAGAAGATGAGATGTTGGACCCCTAATTTGGAGGATTAAATTAGGGGTGTGAATGCAATAAACCAAACTATGGTGCTGATTTGCTTAGATGCCTAGTTATAAGGGTGAGTGTTGAATAATTGAGAAATAGAGGGCTAAAGTGTAAATTTCCCCTGGCTTAAATCCGACCTTCTCTGTTACCTCCGACCGACGCTACCTTTCCCACGCGATCAGATCGGCGGCCCTTTCCCTCTTTGCTTTGTCTTCGCCAGGCGAGCTTGTCCCATCCTGCTCTCCGACCGACGCCACTCCCCGATCTCAACTCCGACTCACCCTCGAGCTTTCCTTTCTCCCGCCATCGTCGAGCCCTATTTTCCGTTCCGATCCAGACACATCGCCGGCACTACTCCCGATCACTCGACGGTGCAGACCTCGCTGTGCCATCTCGATCGTCAGTAGTCGCCCAACCCTGACTTCTCTGATTCTCGGCGAGAGGGCGTTTCATTGAGCAACCAAGGGTAGAGCTCAGACTTCGTGCCATATTGGATTCTCTTCTTGCGGCGTTTGAATTGAGGGAGTTTGGATCGACACGAGAGGTCGACTCCACTGTCATATTCAGGTGAGTGGTTGTATATTTCAAAAGGTTGGAACCGCCAACCCAGCGGCCCCCTGGTCTCTGCCCCAAGGTGAGTGGTTGTATAGCTAAGATTTCAGGTGGTAGAAGCTTTCTTTGGTTTTATGATCAGTGTTTGCTTGAATTAAATTTTGTATTCTCGAGGTTTTGAAGAGAACTTGTGATTGAATGGGTTCGTTCTTGACGGGGATGTGGATCGGTTTTGGAATTTGTTTGCAGGCCCCTTGTCGCTGTTGATTTGGCCGTTTTCTTTCTTGTAGTGTTTTGGATTGGGAGGATGACTTCGGTCTATTTGGGATGATCTGATGTAGCTTGTAGATTGGTGTCCTTTGGATAAGTTTGATGTCGTTGTTGAGCTCTGGCAGATCTGCTTCTATCTTGTGATGGGAATTGGGTTGTTGCGTGAGTTTGGAGCTATTTTAGATCACAAGGAGTTTGGATGGTGAGTCTAGTTATTGATGTGGAGTTGTGCTTATAGTGTGAGCTGTTGTGTTTGGTTCTGGCCGTGAGTCTTGGCTTGGTGGCTTTTGGCTCATGGTAGGGAGTTGGATGTGTAGCTGTGGTCTTGTGATCCTGTTGGAATTTGTTTTTGTCATGAGCCACTGATGGAGTGCGGAGTTGTCCCAAAAGGTTGGTATAGAGTGGCCCCATTTGATATTCCCGTGGGTTGAAACTCTTGGAAATGATCCTTGTCTTGAAGCTGGTTTTTGACCTAGTTGGGATGTGTAGCGTTTACATTAAGAACCACACAGTGGGACTCTGGGCCATGCGCACTTGGGACATGGAGTATTTTGGAGCATGGGTTAAGTTTGAGTTTAACTCTGTGGGATTAAGCATAATTTTGATAGTTGGGTTAATCCTAAAATAATAGGTAATCTAGTTTGGTAAACATCAGTAGATATGATAGCTAGGACTATGCTCTTTGTTACAGACGTTGATTTACTTTCGGACTCCTGGACGGGGTTCTCTTCTTCTGATACGGGTTTTTTCATTTGAAGACGAGTACTTCTGACTTATCTATTTAGATATTGTCACAGATTTTATGGATAGTTAGTTATGGATAACAGTAGAGTTATAATTATTTTCTGCTTCCATATATTTATATCTGATATTAGCTGCTTGACTAGATGATAGATTTATTTCTGTACTGCTTCAAAGTTGGACCTCTTTATCCTTTATTGTCGCATATATTGTATATCGTGATTAGAGATAGGTAACCTTATACCCAACACTAGGGCTAAGATATGGTGCATGATTATTCTTGGATCTCTGTGTATCATGTTGATGATTGGAGGACTAGTTAGGTAGGTATTGCGTATGATAGAGTCATGCATCGTTCTTGCATGCGCATGGGATAACGGCATAGGGCTCCCAATTATGTGATTGAGACATGTTGTCCGCCATAACGGTTATGATCTGCACACACTGTCATACGCGAGTAGTAGCTATTGGAGGGTGCGCACAGTTGCCCTGTCGAGACTCTGCACGGTCACTCATGAGCAGTGATTCTGGTGCATCGTAGCAGTCTGGGACCCCTCCTAGTGTGTGCAGTTGTTCTGTCGTGTTTCCGCTCGATCACTCATGAGTAGTGATGCTAGAGTGTGGTAGCAGGCACCATCGATATGCGGTGATCATGATATGTACACATTGTCACTGGCGAGTAGTGGCTATTGGAGGGTGCGTACAGTTGTCCTGTCGAGACTCTGCACAGTCACTCGTGAGTAGTGATTCCAGTACATCGTAGCAGTCAGGGACCTCTCCTAGTGTTGTAGATGTTCTATCGTGTCTCCGCTCGGTCACTCATTTGTAGTAATGTCGGAGCTATAGCCTACACACCCTTATAAGAGCGATTGTGAGCGACGTCTCATCTGACGTGGTGAAAGGGCAAAGTTTTAAATTTTTTAATCTCTCTCTCATCTACATGCAACATCTTCTTCTCTCTCTTGCATGTAAGATGGTGTTGATTTTTACTAACTAGCAATAATGTTGGAGTTTATTTTTAAAAATCAAGACCAACTTTGGGGTTGATTTTTAAAGATCAGCTCCAACACGTTGAAACTAGTGTTTAAAGTCTAGCTCCAACGTAGAGTTGATCTTCAAAGATCAGCTTCACGTTAGAGCTGATATTTGAAGATCAACTCCAACGTGTGCAGATCTTCAAAGATCAGCTCCACACTTTGGAGATGGTCTTTTAAAATCAACACCAACATTGGTACTGATTTCAAAAGACCAGCTTAAACGTATAGAGTTGGTGTTGGTTTTAAAAAATCAACTCCAACGTTGGAGTTGGAGTTGATTTTTTAAAATCACTATCAACATTGGTGTTGGTTTAAAAAGACTAACTCTAACGTATAAAGCTAATCTTCAAAGATTAGCTCTAAATCTCCAAATATCAGCTCCAAAGTGTTGATATTTGCAAATCAGCTCCAAAGTGTTGAGCTAATTTTTGAATATCAGGTTTTTAAACATTAGCTTCAATGTGTTAGAGTTGATCTTTAAAGATCAGCTCCAAAATTGATGTTGGTTTATAAATCAGTTCTACTTTGGTGTTAGATTTTAAAAATCAATTCCAAATGTTGATTTGTAAAAATCAGTATCACCTTGTATGTAGGAGAGAAAAAAAGGTATTGCATTCAGATGAGAGAGTGATTAAAAAATTTAGATTTTTGCCCTGTTATCGTGCCAGATGGGATGTCATCCACGATCGTCCTTATAAGGTGTGCAAGATATTAAATTTAGAGTAATGATTGGTAGAGTGAATTTGGGAGAGTGAATGGGAGAGTGAATGACGTCCAGTTATTGTATACACGTCCGATCGACGATCGGACACCACCGGCGGCCTCTGATTGTCGTCTCGAATCAAACTATACCTTGGGAGGACGATGAACTCGTCAGGATGGTCGGCAACGGTGAACCCATCGAAATCGACGGTCAATAATGCGAGATCGCAATTGTGGCGTTCCCCGACGGGTTCACCGTGCCCCCAGGGTATAGTTTGGTTCGGGGCGGCGGCCGAAGGCCGCCGGTGGTGTCCGATCGTCGATCGGACGTGTATACAATAACTGCCACGTCATTCACTCTCTCATTCACTCTCCCAAATTCACTCTCCCTATCATCACTCTTAAATTTATATATATATACTAACGATCGCGCACACACAATAGTATTGCGTGTGTAATATAATACATAAATATACATAAATTTTATCTCATCATAAGATAATAATTTATTTAATTAAAATTTTAAATTTTAAATTTTGAAAATTTAAAATCATAATCTTGAATTTAATAAATTATTATTTAAAATTTTAATTTTGTTTAAGATTTGAATTTTTATTTTTCAGATTTGTAATTATAGATTTATCTATTGATTTATAGCTTTAAAATTTATGATGTTTTTTGAATTTTTAAAATTTGAATATCATGAAGTTGAAATTAATAATAATTCTTGTTGTTAAAGAAAAGATTTTAATTTTTAATTAATATTTGAGAAAAAGAAAAAGATTTTAATTCTTAATTAAATAATATGATATTACAAATTTTATATATCCTAACAAATTTATTATTGTTTTTCCAAAATTACTAAATTTATTATTTCTGTTAAATTATTATTGGGTAGAGAAACATATTTATCAATGGCTCGTCTTCACGCTACCGCCTGCACTCAAACCCACCTCATTTGTCCGTCCACCGCGTTTCCACTTTCCATCAAACGACATGGTACAATCAAATATAAAAATTCATACTTTATATTAATTATGACGACGGCTCCAACAAAATGCATATTTAAATAAAAAATAGTCTCATATTATATTATTATCTATATATAAATATTATTTTACTATATTATCTATAAATAAATTTTATTTTATTATTACTTTTACTTGCATATTTATCGTAACCTCATTTTAATCTTATATTAAAATATCTCTCTCAATTTTTATTTCAACCATCCTCCATTACAATCTTATATTCAATTTAAAACTATGTCTTTCAATTTTTATTTCAACCATCCTATTTTATTTATTATAATTTCATCTAATATTCTATTTCAACCAACATATTTATATTTTTTATAAAACATCTCTCAATTTTTATTTCAACAATCTATTTGATACGAATATATAGATTATTAAGAATAAATATGATATTTCATTATAAACATAAATTTTAAGGGCACTATTTTTCAAATTAAAAAAACTGAATCATAATAATAAGAGACCAATAGAGAAAGAAAATGCAAAAAAATTGAATCAATTTATCATTGGCGCAATTTATTGAATGTCCATAAACATTTAAATTTACGAGTTGGACACGTAAAATCATAACCTATTTCCATAATAAAAAAATGATCACTCTAGATACATGAATCCACTATCGGCCTCGTCTTTTCTATAAAATCAAACGAAAATCTGCAAGAAATCCCACAGACGAATAACATGAACAAGAAAAAAGAGAATCGAGGTGTATAGAGAATATATGCCATTAATATATGTTCATTCAAGTACAACTTGTATAGAGAAAGCATAAAAACAAGCATCTTCACCAGGGTTTCCAACACACTGCAAAGCAAAATACACTTACAAGCAAAAGAAGGATTAAAAAAAAAAAAAGACAATTTTTTTTTTGTTTTTTAAGCTAATTTCTTAAGAAATGTTATTGAAGCTACGAAGAGGAATAGACGGGACAGTTATCCGACCATCCGAAGATCACGCACCAGGGGCCTCACCCGAGAAAACGCGGCTGATACGCTCCGTGGGGACCAGGGGGAGGTAGGCGGAGAAGGCGTAACCCTTCTCTGCGGTGTAAGAGACGGTTTGGTTGTACTTCTCGGTGAGGTGGGCGGCGGTGGGCAGGACGATGTGGGCCGCCTGCGGGACAAGAGGCAGGCGGTTCACGGACCGCCAGAGCGACACAGCAGCCTGCTCCGCCGACGGCTCGTACTTGGTGTAGACGGAGCGCGCGAGACCCGTCGCATAATTGACCAGGCCGTTGCGCTGAACCTCGCCAGCGACAGACCGGGCAACCGCTGAGGCATTCTTTAGCGACGGAGGGATGTGGTGCTCCAACTTCTGTGCCGATTCTCCAACCTGCACAGCAAAGTGAGACAATTTTCTTTACTGCAGTTTTTGTTTTAATTCAGTAAAAAGATACAAAGGATTCACATATCTTGACTGCAATTTTCAAGATTTCAGTTTAAATTTTCGCTAAACAATCACATCGGCATATCTTTTTCTTGCAAGTGCAACAGATAATATTTCGCTAAACTTTATAATGAAATAAACAAAATACTTCTCAAGGCGTCAACAAAATTCTCTATGGATAATATTTTAGCCAAAAAGGAAAATAAATCAATCTTGAGCGAGGTCGTGACAAAGTAGGCCACCACGGCAGCAGTTAGAAAGAGAAAGAGATCGCAAACGGAGCAAACAGAAAGAGGGCGAACCTTTTGATCAACGAACTTGAGAAGCTCGAAGGGGACGTCATGAAACCTGTCGTAGACGGGTCCAGCGATTCCTTTCACAGTGCTCTCGACGGTCTGCACGCGGGGCTTCAGAGGCCCCGATCTCTCCTTTGCGTAACTGTAAATCCTCGCCACCAAAAGTACCGCCTGAATCGCTGCCACATGCAAGAACTCCAGGTATCTCAGACTATCCCTCTTCACCGGCGCTTTCTCCTTCATCCCAACCCAACAAGGTTCGACAGATCTCAAACAATCCGGAGAAAAACTGAAAGAAAACAGATCAGATACTCACCGATCGAGCAGGTTCAAAGATTTGGGGGACGGATTCGTCGTTCGCCATCGTTGGAACTATCGAATTGGGAAGTGAGAAGAGCGACTAGGTTTCTGGTTTGTGGGGATAGAAATGGACTGAAGCGGTTTTAATAAAGAGGGGCGATCGGATCGGACGGTGGGGAAGCGTTATGATGCGAAATTATCGTAAATAATTTACATCGTATTTCCTGCACCTTCTAGCTGTTTCCTGTCAATCGAATCCATCGATCGCTGGGTATTCGAGACACGAACCACGAGGCCCCACCACAACATGCCGACAAGTTTCAACCATAAATGACACCGGGCCCGGCGGGCGCCGACCGCCTAACCGTAACGGCACGAGAAATTCAAATTTTAAAATGAAAAAAAATATATAATAATAAATCATTAGATTATTGACACTGTTTTTAATTTTAGATTTGGTAAATCTCAATTTGAGTCAAATACGTCTCTCTTTCAAAATCGTTGTGGAAACGGGAAGTTGCATTTAACTCGAACACTTATTTTAAGAAATTTTCATTTTGAATATATTAGATTGGATATTATTTCCATTAAAGACGATTTAATTTAGCTTAGATTAAGACATAGATATTAATTAAAATTTTTATTTTATTTTTATTAATAAAAATATAAAAATAATTATATACTCAGAACAAAATTATTTTATTTTAAAAAATACATAATATAATGAACCGGTTCAGATTTCTTTAGTAATATATTGTGCAATTGTAAAACTATCCAAAGACACATATTGAATTGATAATTCACTGTCTCTTGGCTTCATCCAAAAAGAAACTCATTGTTCTGTTTTTTTATGATGGGTCAACACGTAGATAAATAATGACACAATCTCATCAATGCTTGAATTTTTTGTGACTTTTAATCCCTCAACATCTCATACCATATCACATAATTAATATGTAAATGTTCTACTATCCATTTGGAGTTCGCTAACACATATCTCATCACTCTCTTTTGTAAGGTTAAACATCCATTTCATACGAACAATCTGTTTGTCTTCTCTACTTTTTATTTGACGAATCTTACTTCGACGATAGGCAAATATTGGAAGTTAGTAAAGAACGACAACCAAATAAACAAGGAGCATTCCATATATATTCCATAAAGTGCACATCAATCTATGTCTTCTATTGTTAAAGGAGGCGTGTCATATTATCTACACCATATAACGAAAGAGGTTATCAATAATAAATAAGAATCACAATCATATAAATTAAGTCGGCTATAAAATTTATTAACAGCCAAACAAAAATTGTTACCAATATTCTAAATCAAGCTATAAAATTTGTTAACAACTTCACCTATATCAAATCCAAAAGAAAACCAAATGACATCTATCAATTATCACATTGTATTTTTCTCATAGGATCTACAATAATGATTCCTCAAAAACATTATTATATAACCCATCCTAGAATACATTAAAACCTTCACGTAGTTGAAAAATAAATTATCATGCTAAATTTTATCCAGTTGAAAAACTAATCGAATATCCCAATCATAAAGATTATAACCAGATCAAATACTAAACATGTATCTCATAGAAAATAAAAAAAAACTCTACCTAACCAAGAGAAAAAAAAACCCTAAATCAAAAGGGACACTCACCTTTGTGATGCGCTGGAAGGGATGACCTCTGCAGGGAAGGAGGGTCGGCGATGCTCAAACTAAGAGAAGAAATCCGTACGTGAAGAGGGGAAGAGAAAGGTTGGGCATCGGGCGATGAGGAGAGAAGAGGGCAATCGGCGAGAGAGAGGGAGTCAGCGTTGTGGTCGCTCGGACGAGGACAGAAACCGCAGGAGGGCTTTAGCGTTGGCGGAAACTTATGAAGGAGAAGATAAACTTTCTCTCGGGCGATGAGGAGAGAAGAGGGTTGCGGCGTAACAAGGCTTCGGGCGTGTGTGTGCTTAGGCGACGAGGGAATGAAAAGTTGATATCCAAGGTAGAAGAGGGGAATCAAAACTAGGATATGATATCCTTATTTTGATTCCTATTGAACCCTTTCAAACACCTACCAAACATAATATATTAGAATAAAATAACTTTCGTACCCATTTCTTATCCCTAAACCCTCAATCAAACAGCCCCTTATTTTACGAAAATTTCATTTTGAATATATGAGTTTCTAAACGATATCCTTAGAGTGACTCCCTCTCTGCCCCGTAATTTTTAGGCAACCCAACTAGACGCTTGTCTCCTACTGCAACCCCTTGAGTCTCACGCAACCGACGGAGGCGACCAATTTGGTTCTCTTTTGGTTCGATATTATGGCTGTACTATCTTTCTACCATTACCTAATTGTCTCTTTTTAATTATTTCAGTTCATTAAAAAAAATAAAACTGGATTAGAGGAATTATTTTCTTAAAAATTAAATAAATTACTCAGAGACGGCCCATGATGCTGCTCCGGCCCAACAAAATCCCTCAACCTTCTCATTTCGGCTCTCTCCTTTATGATCTCTGTTCTTGATTTGTTCAGGTTTCCTCATCGAGTAACCTTCTCTCTGACCTCTCCATCATTGAATTAGACCTCATCATTTCACTAATTTGGATTCTATTTAAATAAATAACAAAATAATAATTGACCCTATAAAAAAGACTGCCAAAGACCTTTAATCCTCGCCGCCTCCAACTAAACGAGATGCATGAGAAAGGCTCGCCCTCAAAAAGCAACCAGCAGCCTCTGCATGATGTGCTCCACATGGAGCGCAATCGGAGGGAGAAGATGATCGAGTTCTACTCCGCCCTGCAGTCTCTCGTTCCAAATCTTCTCCCGAAGGTACTCGCCCGTTTCCAGCATCACAACTCAATCGACCTCGAAAAGTGTATATATATCATGTCCTTTTCCTGCTTCTGTAGTCGACGAGGACGAGGATTGTCGACGAGACGATATCGTACATCAGGAGCCTCGAGGCCCACGTTGCGTCGCTGGAAGCGAGAAAGGCGACGACGACGGCAGCCGCTATGGCGATGGAGGTGCGGCGAAGCGCCACCGTGGATGTCGTGGCTGTGTCCGGCAATGCATCGTTTTTCTCGATGCGCTTCACGTCGAGTCGTCGGGTCGGGATGGTCGCCGAACTGCTGCGGGTGTTCGAGACGCACGAGGCGGAGGTCCTGTGTGTCACGGTGGTGCGAAACGAGGGAGAGGCGACCACCAATGTCACTGTGACTGCTTTGGTTGAGAACGCAGGCGCCGATAGGATTAAAAGGGATCTCATGAAATTTTAATGGTCGACTATCACACATGCACTTGTCTTAGGCTTTAATTTCCGGTGTATGGGATTTATGCTTGTTAATGGAATTATTTAGGTCAGTTTTGTGTGATAATTTAGTTGAGATTTGATCAGTAATTGAGTATTCAATTTTTTTTTATTCTAAGTATCCAATTTTTACGATATTAATTATAGAATTCACCTATTAGCCCTATGAAAATTTTTTATCGGCCATGGGTTACCCAACCTCACAAGTTTTTCGAACTCTCCTAGTGTACTTGCCCGGGGTGAGATTCGAACCTTCGTTGCCTAAGGTGCCTATCGTCCCACTATTTATCATTGCACCATAACCCAAGGGTGATTAGATAAGTATTAACTTTTTATATACCAAGTATTTAGAGTTTACAACCTGACTAATTTTCAGATAGATGGTCTAGTTCAACATTTTACCCACCGGATAAATTCAGAAAGCGCGGTGGCTCCTGAGTTGATCAATATTCAATTTTTTTAGCTAGTATCATGTATCCAACTTTTTAAGTCGACTAATTTCGGGGATGCCTGACCCAAATTGATTGAAAATTTTCATCGACTATTAGAATAAATTCGGAAGTGCTCACAATGAACAACCGAACAACCTAATATCCCAGGTTTGTCAGTCCACTTGAAGAAAATGTCATGTAGTGTGTCGTAACTGAAAATCAAATTCTGAGTGTTTGGGAGAATGCATGGGCACCCCTGTATTGGGAAGGGCTCATAGAGGCTCATCCAAGCAGCCAACATTCTTAAATTTGTCGTCTCATCGGAGGAATATCTTTACAGTGCGCCATAGTTGAGATTTGAACCTTAGATGCTTGATTAATCACTTGAAAGGTCTAACCGCTGCAAGACCTCTACAAGCACAGTGTAAACCCCGTGATTCAAACACGAGACCTATTTTGATAACTTTTCACTTGAGTATCAATTCGGCTATGCCCATAGGTCTGCGAAAAATATTCATTAGAGCATAAGGTGAGATCATCATCTTAGCAACCTCTCCAAGGCAGCCCCACACACTCTAAAAAAGAGTAAATCACTAAGGCATTTGCCTTAATATAGCGGTCCATTGTATGAAAAGGTCAGATATCTAGCGAGATATTTTGTATCCACCGAGAATTGATTCCAATATCTATTAGAGCAACCACTGATACAAATATCAACTACACCAATATATGAGGTGCTAAGATCAATATTCAATGGAACAAAAAATGATAATGCTCACAACGATTAGTATTGCAGGTAATATCGAACCTGGGGCGATCGACCCGACTCTATAGAAGTTTCTCACCGACCGTTATGGTAAATTGGAAAGCTCTAGCGACGGACGGCTCATAAGCTCAACATCTCGTGGTTGCACATCGCATTTGAAGTGAAAATCCCTACAAATGCACTGCAACTGGACATCAAACTATGAGTATATAGGTGATAACTTGATTTCCTTCTGCTACACTGTAGCCCCTGGAGTGCAAAAATCAATATTCATGGCGGCAAAAGGTCATATGTTGACCCCGAGTGTCCCACACGATTGGTCCCATAATCATTTGTAGAGACGTAAATTATGAATGACTTTTACTTTAGAACAATGACCATTATATTGGAGAGGACACGATCAATATTCACAAAAAATAATGAACCAGGTAACCGTCGATCCCACAAAAGTTTCCCACAAGCCGCCTGAGCAAATCGGGAAGCGCTTATAATGGGTGATTCAGAAGCCCAATATCCCATGGTTGAGCGTCCCATTTGGAAGAAAAATCTTGTAAAATTCGGCGTAGTTGGGGATCGAACCGCGGGTGCCCGAGTGACAACTTGAGGCCTTTCCGCTACACCATAGTCCTATGCACAATTCCAAAACCTTAGTCTGCTAACTAGATACACGGATACATCCTTTCACGACCAGTTTCTTAGAGGGACTATGGTCGTATAGGTCATGGAAGTTTGAGACAATAATAAACTTGTCTATTACCGCGAGTCATTTGCTACGAACTAGATAAACCTTTTAGTGGATCTATTCATCATCATAGACTTTTTGGCAAATCCCAAGTCATAAATGAATTTGAAATGTTTTTACTGCAGTCATTTATTGTAGATTAGATAGACTTTTCGGATGGGTCTATTCACCCTTTTAAGTCTTTTGGCAAATCCTCAATTATAAACGGATTCAACATGTTTTCACCACTAACTGTTTGCCAAAATCAATATTCATGGTGGCAAAGATGATAATACTCATTCCAGACGCCTCCTCACAGCTTGTCCCCAAGTTATGTGAAAAATGATAATTCACGAATAACTACTATCTCGAACGAGACCAATGCATGAAGAAAATAAAAACCTAACTAATAATCAGGAGTTTATCTATAAATCTTATCATGACTCTGTATACTAACCAACTGCCCATCTGAGGGGACTGCCAAGATCAATATATATATATTCATGTTACTGTGTCAGGGTTTTTGGTTCTTCTCATAATTGCCAATAGGAACTGGCGAACTGCTTGACTACTTTTACTTTTATTGCTGCTTGTTGGGGAATTGAGAAGTTGTTAATGTCCTTATTGGCATATATAATTACAAAAGAAGCTTTATATACTTCTGTCAATAAAGGTCGAATGCTATTTATATTTACGCAGAATATATGAGGTTAAAATTTAAAAAAAAATGAACCAAATTTTAACACGTTATGTTCTTTTTAGGCCTTTTATTTTTTAAATCACTACGCTAGGGCTCGACCGGGTCCAAATTTCCACCGGATCAGGAGCGGCTTAACTCGTAGAGCGACCTAGTATATACAATCTATTAAACCCGGCCCATAGAATCATGTCCTATAGGCCCATTAATAATATGAAAATTTTCTCTCTTCGACTCTTCCTAGCAAAAACCTGTTCAATTTCTACCCTTTCACTGATTAATCCGATCGGCTTCGCGAAAATTTCTCATCAGCATCATTTCCCCGGGGGCTGACTCCTCGTTCTTGATGGCAAAAAAGCTAATCGCTCGCTCCAGCGTCCTCGTCAATCCATCCAGGACCAACATGGAAGAGGTAAATCACGGGGACTACTAACACGGATACTGATTTTACCAGAATTTGATCCCTAACCTTTTAATAACAGCATCCATTCATTAATCATCAGTTCATCCCTAGGGACTCTAACTCCTCGTTCTTGATCCATGTCATCATCGTTCTCATCGAACTGGAAAGATGTCGATCCGTGTGCTGAACCCGCAAGTGATTTTTCGTTCAGAATTTTTTTTCTTAAACTTTGTGTAAAAAAACCTGACCACAACTTTAAACCATCGGCCGAGTTCGATTATTCGAACCCAGATGTTTTACGAAATGTTGCGTCCAGATTAAAAAAACAAGTATTTTTTGTTTTTAGAATCAGCCCTTTTTTATTTTTTTATTTCGTTATTTTTTTTTTCTTCTCAGGTTTTTTTTCCGACCATTTTT
The DNA here is from genome assembly GCA_024364735.1 of Boesenbergia rotunda. Lineage (NCBI taxonomy): Eukaryota > Viridiplantae > Streptophyta > Magnoliopsida > Zingiberales > Zingiberaceae > Boesenbergia > Boesenbergia rotunda. The sequence goes on along the minus strand of JAGFNQ010001353.1, from coordinate 189,451 downwards.
TCCGGCCATTTTTATTTGTACCATTTATTTTCATACCCTTTTTTCCCCAACCATTTCATTTTTTCTCATGCTAAATTAGATACTTATATATATCTATCTTTTCTTTTAAATTTTCTTATTCATCTTACATCCAAGTCATTTTTTTATTTTTTCTAATCCATTCATTTTTTTTTCTTCCGAAATGGATATAAATTATAGTATATTATTTAGAAAATTTTTCAATTCTGAAAATACAACTTCTTAATGTTGGATATTTTATGACGTGGACTAGCATAAATAATTTAATTATATATTTTGATTATATTCTAGATTAATTAGATGTCAAATCATGTGAATATGGTATTGTTTGGTTATTGTTATTGGGCTTAGCTATAATGGGCAGGCTTGGCCCATTTTTCCTAATCTGTAGAGGCCCCTCCTCCTAACCCTAATATAAAGTGGTCGTAGCCCCATTGAAACGACGACGTTTTTTTGTGATTAACGGGGTGATAGGAGTTACTCTCTGCCACTTGAATTCTCTCATAGGAAATCATGGACTCGATGATGTCTTCCGCTCCAGGTAATTCTAGCACCTAATTATATCTATTGCATTTATCTATCATTTGTCGTATTTAGAATTGGATTTCGATCTATCGTCAAGACATTGGATTTCGATTTGTCATCAAATGGTATCAGAGCCTATCTAATTCTGATACGACAGTGAATTTTCTGTTTAAATTAGGTGTTAAAAATTTAGTCCGAATTCTTTTCTGGTTAAAAAGCGACTCTGAAATGAAGGACGAACTTGAATCGTAATTAGCTTATTGACCAAGCAATTAATTCTTTTCTCTCATGGATTTTTTTTTTGGAATATTGACCGAGTAATGTTTTGGATGACAATTGAGAAAGAAAGAAAAAAAAAGTTTCTGTACGTGGTGCTCTCCAATATTATGCATTGCTTTGGCGTAAGAGATTTTATGACATAAGAAAAAAAAACTTAAGTTTTAAGTTTCTGTACGTGGTGGATTTTAAGTTTTAAGTTTCTGTAGAGCAATTCATTTTCTATTACATGAATTGCTTTGGTGCTCTCCAAATTATGGTCTAAATTATTCTTTTTCTTATACATATTTTGATTATAATGATATGTCACATTGCTATTATGAAATTTTATGACATATTTCAGAGGTATGCTAATTTTAGACAATTTGATACTATTTTGGGTATTTTTCATAGTAGTGAGCTCGCCTTCGCAGGACAGATTATGATAAAATACTATTATTGAAAAATTATTGTTATTAATGTGGCGTTAGGAATTATTTTGATAATGCACCTACTCTATCGGTTTGTCTTTATTAATATAGTTCCTAATGAATGGTAATTATATTTTAAAGTTCTCAATATCCTCTCGATATTAGCTTTAAGAATATAATTATTTTTTGTGATATGAGAGTTATTTTATGCATTGTAATTCGGGACCCTTTGGCGGGATTGCTTTTGCATGAGATAATTTTATTGTGGTCATAAGCTCTATTTCTTTTGTTGGATATTCTTGATAACAAATCTCCCATTAATGTACAAATTCCAGCTTTACCTATGAGTACGAACTCTTTACCAAAGTTGAATGGAACTAATTATGAGGACTGGGTTGACTCTGTTAAGTTGTTCCTTGCTATTTCTAACGTTGATGTTGCCCTTACTGAGAATGAGCCTGAAGTTCCCACACCTGAGTCTTCCGCTGCTGTTATAACCAAACATGATAAGTGGGCTCATTCTAATAAAGTGTGTCTGATGACTATGAAGTTCACTATGGACAAGACCATCAAAGATAATATTCCTGAGACAAACAGTGCTAAAGAGTTTCTTGTGTATGTGGGCAAGAAATTCAAGAAATTTGACAAGACAGAAAAGGCCTCCTATCATTCATTACTGACAAAAACTAGATATGATGGTGTATCAGGTGTGCGCGAGCATGCCATGAAGCTCACCAATTGGTACAACAAGTTAAAATTCATGAAAGTGGAATTGGGAAGTGATTTTTTGGTCTGACAAGTATTAGACTCTCTTCCTTCTGAATTTGATATTCTTAAAACTTCCTATAATGCACAAAAGGAGGAGTGGTCTATTGATGAGCTTGTAGTCATTCTTAGTCAGGAGGAGCAAAATATGAGAAAGGGTAAGGGACAAGTTGTTCAGTTGGTTTCTCATTAGAGTCATGAGCAAAAGAAGAAATATTTTAAGGGGAAGAGTAACAAGCCTCAATTCAAGAAGAAGTGGAGTGATAAATCAGGACCTTCCTCAGTTTATGAAGGTGGTGACTCATCTGGTATTAAAAAGAAATTTAATGGCATTTGCAAGTTTTGTGATGTATTTGGGCACAAACAATCTGACTGTTTTAAGTTTAAGAAGTGGTTAGAGATGAAGCAAAAGCAAAACCAAAAGCAAGGTATTCACCGTGCTCTAGTGTGCTTTAAATCTAATCTTGTAGATGTACCTTCTCATACTTGGTGGTTAGACTCTGGTACGACAATTCATATTACAAAATCTGTGCAGGAGCTCAAAACCAAGAGAAGACCAAATGAAGGGGAGGTGTATGTTGCAGTTAGAAATGGAATGAATGTCAAAGTGGAGCACATAGGAGTAGTTGCTTTGAAATTAAGTGGTGGACATGAGTTGGTTTTGCAAGACATTGTTTGTGTACCTTATATGAGAAGGAATTTAATTTCAGTTTCTGTTTTGGATGATTGTGGTTACTCTTTCCATTTTGGATCTAATAAAGTTATTTTATATTATGAATCTACTATTGTTGGTTATGGTGTCAAGTTGAATGGCATGTATATGTTGAATCTTAATCCTTTTTCTATTGAAACACGTCATACCAATGTTAATAATGTTGTTGGGCAAAAACGTGGAAAAGTTATTGAGAACTCTTCTATGTTGTGGCATAAGAGATTGGGACATATATCTCGAGAACGGATGGAGAGATTGATCAAGGAGAATATTCTTCATAGTGTGGACTTCTCAGATTTTGACACTTGTGTTGATTGTGTGAAAGGGAAGCTTGCTGCTGGAGTTAGAAAGAATAAAGTTGTTAGAAGTGATGGGATACTGCAGTTGATTTATACAGATATTTGTGGGTCAATTACTCTCATTGCTTTGGGAGGATATAGATATTTCATAACTTTTATTGATGATTTTTCAAGGTTTGGCTGGATTGATTTGTTGCATGAAAAATCAGACTCTTTAGATGCTTTTAAGACTTTTAAAGCTGCCGTTGAGTTGAAATTTGACAGACAAGTTAAGAGTGTTAGATCTGATAGAGGTGACGAATTTTATGGAAGGTATGATGAAACTGGCAGGAATCCTGGTCCTTTTGCAAGGTTTTTACAGGATTTTGGTATTGAGGCACAGTATACTATGCCTGGCACTCCGCAACAAAATGATGTTGCTGAAAGGCGAAATCGTACTCTCATAGAGATGGTTAGATGTATGCTTAGTCATTCAAGTCTTCCTGATTTTCTATGGGGAGAAGCCTTAAAGACATCAGCTTATATTTTAAATCATGTGTCAAGTAAGTCAGTTCCAATGACCCCATATGAACTTATGACAGGGAGAAGGCCTACTTTGAAGCATTTTCGTGTCTGGGGCTGTAAGGCAGAAGTCAAGGTCTACAATCCAAAAATAAAGAAGCTTGATCCTAAGACGATTAGTGGGTTTTTTGTAGGATATTGTGTTGGATCTAGGGGTTCTAGATTTTATTGTCCAACTCATACCACTAGAGTTGTTGAATCTGATCGTGCTATCTATTTTGAAAGCGATTTAGAACATGTTGCAACTCAGGAGCCACGTGTAGTTAACTTCAGAGAAGAGTATGTCAATATTCCTGTACTTATTGCTCCTTTGCCCGAATCTATGCCAGTCATTACCACTCATGATGAAGTCACTGATCCCATTGTTGATGCTAATGTTGATATGCATGTTGACTATGATGTTCAGAATCATGATGTTCAGAATCCTGATGTTCAAAATCCTGATGTTCAGAATCCTGATGTTATTATGCCTCAATTGAGGCGATCTCAACGTGTTCCCACATCTACTGGGTCTACTAGATTCAAGGATTATGTTGTTTATTTGCAGGAACATGAGTTTACTTGTGTTGGGGATTCTGACCCTATTACTTTCAATGAAGTCATTTCTAATTCTCACAGTTCACAGTGGCTGGTTGCTATGGAAGATGAATTAGCTTCTATGCGAAAGAATGATGTTTGGGACTTGGTGGTATTGCCCGAATGTTGTAAATCTGTTGGTTGTAAATGAGTTTTTAAGACCAAACGTGATGCTAAAGGAGAGATAGAGATGTACAAGGCCAGACTTGTTGCTATAGGGTATAACCAGAGAGAAGGCATAGATTATAAAGAGACGTTCTCTCCTGTCTCTACTAAAGACTCTTTTCGTGTTGTGATGACCTTAGTTGCTCATTTTGATTTAGAGCTTTATCAAATGGAAGTTAAGACAGCATTTTTGAATGATGATTTATTTGAGAATGTCTATATGGATCAACCTGATGGTTTTGTTGAAAGTGGTAAGGAGCACATGGTTTGCAAATTGAAAAGATCTATTTATGGTTTAAAACAAGCTTTAGACAGTGGTACTTAAAGTTTGATCATATTATAAATTCTCTTGGTTTTGAAGAAAATACAGTTGATCAGTGCATTTATCTAAAAAGGAGTGGGAGAAAATTTGTTATTCTTGTTCTTTATGTTGATGATATCCTTTTGGCTAGTAATGATGTGAGTTTTCTGAATGAGACTAAACGGATGCTTACGACTCATTTTGATATAAAAGACTTTGGTGATGCATTTTTTGTTTTGGGTATTGAGATACATCGTGATAGATGTCGTGGTATTCTTGGTTTGTCTCAACAAAGATATATTGATAGAATCCTGAACCGGTACAATATGCAATCTTGTAAGCACTGTGTTGCACCGATTCAAAAGGGCGAGAAGTTGTCTAATGATCAGTGTCCTCAAACTGAAAGTGAAATGGCAAATATGAAGAAAATTCCATATTCTTCCGTTGTTGGCAGCCTTATGTATGCTCAAGTTTGTACACGTCCTGATATTGCTTTTGTTGTTGGTGTACTTGGGAGATACTTAAGTAAACCTGGTGTGGCACATTGACAGGCCGTAAAACGTGTTTTGAGGTATCTGAAAGGTACAAAAACTTACATGATCACATATAGGAGATCAAATCATCTTGAGATAACAGGTTATTCTGATTCTGATTATGGTGGTTGTCCAGATGATCATAAGTCCACATCAGGTTATGTATTCATGTTAGCTGGAGGAGCTATTTCTTGGAAGAGTGTCAAACAGACTCTTACAGCTACATCAACCATGGAAGCAGAGTATATAGCTTGTTATGAGGCCACACGTCAAGCGATATGGTTGAGAAACTTTATTGCTGAGTTTGATTTTGTGGAGAGTATCTCTAGACCTCTTACTATATATTGTGATAACTCTGCTGTGGTGAGTTTCTCTCTTAATTATAAGAGCTCAAAGAGGACAAACCATTTTGAGACAAAGTTTATGCTTGTAAGAGAGAAGATCCAAGAGTTTAAAACTATTGTCAAGCATATCCCTACAGAGCTAAATGTTGCTGATCCCCTAACAAAAGGCATAACTGTTAAAGCCTTTGTTGACCATGTGACCCGTATGGGTGTAGTGAGGTCTTTTGATATTTTGGATTAGTGGGAGTTTATCTTAACATTTTGTTATGACTTCATACTCGTAATATTTGAGACATTGTTCAAATAAATAGCTATTGTTGCTATTTTTTTATTTGCCATATGATTAGTCTGTACAGCTTTTTATTATTATAATTATTGTTGTGTGTGTGTGTGTGTGTATACATTTTGGACCCAGTCTCAATCTTGTTGTTATCATATAGCATCTTGGGCAGATGCTTGGGCCATTTGTTGGGAATATCACTTTTGTTCAAATTTTGACATGTCATTTTGTTGTGCTTTCTCATTTATCCATATTCCACTTTGTTGTTGGGTCACTGAATACAAGTGTCGTGTGATGTATGATATCATTATTCCTTCGAGTGTGATTTTCTGCATAGTTAAGATGCTTGTAGTTCCATTTTGGACATTTTCTTTCGTGGTTTGTGTTGGCTTATTTTGGCATCTTGTTGTGGCCACATATTGTTGATTAATCTGGTATATCATAATGCATTTATTTATGCTGTCCAAGTGGAAGAATGTTAGATATTTTATGACGTGGACTAGCATAAATAATTTAATTATATATTTTGATTATATTCTAGATTAATTAGATGTCAAATCATGTGAATATGGTGTTATTTGGTTATTGTTATTGGGCTTAGCTATAGTGGGCAGACTTGACCCATTTTTCCTAATCTGCAGAGACCCCTACTCCTAACCCTAATATAAAGTGGTCGTAGTCCCATTGAAACGACGATGGTTTTTTGTGATTGACGGGGTGATAGGAGGAGTTACTCTCTGCCGCTTGAATTCTCTCATAGGAAATCATGGACTCGATGATGTCTTCCGCTCCAGGTAATTCTAGCACCTAATTATATCTATTGCATTTATCTATCATTTTTCGTATTTGAAATTGGATTTCGATCTATCGTCAAAACATTGGATTTCGATTTGTCGTCACTTAAAGTTCACACAATCATCCTAATATTTAATATTCTCAATATTCTACTTCTACGAACTACCCCAGAAATTTTCCAAATGTTCCATACGTTCCACAATTTCCTCTAAACTTTCAAAGTTCGCAAAACTTATATGCTCCTCCGAGTAATGCCCCTCAACTTTCATTTATATGTACTCTCGCGAATATTGTCGATCCATGCCAAGTCAATTTGTAATGCCACCCTTACTTATGTAAATTCTTCTCCACAACCATCATTCATGCTCTCAGATGAATCAAGGAGGGCTAGCATAGATATATCCAAGATCGACAAGGAATCAGTACCACCATCTGAGGCTCCAGAGTTGGGCAATGAAGTGAGTTTTGGTGTGCATGACACTAAACGAGCAATGTAGTCAATGGACGAAGAGATACACAATGCAAATGCATGGATCAATATTAGCACCGATCAAATCATCAGTAATTAGGGTTGTAAACAAGCCGAGCCGAGCCGAGTCGAGCTTCGGGATGTTCAAGCATATTTCATAAGATAACCAAGCCAAGCCGAACCGAGCTTAAAATAAACTAAGTATTTGAAATGATTATTCAAGCTTAACTTGGTTTTTTTAATGAACTTGAGCCTGTTTGAAGCTTCGCTTGAGCATAGTTGATTTATATGTTATCGAGCTCTTAATTTAAGCTTGGCTTGAGCTTGGTTCGTTTAGATATTATTGAGTTCTTGATTTAAGTTTGTTTAATTGTTTAAATTTTTTTGTTTGATTGATTATTGAGCGTAATAATTCAAACTTAATTTTTTTTTTTTTGTTTATTTAGCATTTTAATAAAAGTTTTATTAATGAACATGATTTGTGAACATTGTTTACGAACATTATTTTTATGAACATTAATAAACTGATCACATATATGTATTCAAGCTTGTTTGTTTAGTTTAACGAGTTATTCAAACTTGTTTATTTAATTGATCGTGTATATTGAATGAACATAAACAAGCTCTTAACAAGCCGAAGACTAAGCTTGTTCATTAACGTTTGGTTTATTTACATCCCTATCGATAATAATCAAAAGAAACAAATTTTCTGAAAATGAATTACGATAAGTATCAGCCTACTGGATTTGTGGAGCAACCTACAGTGAAAGTAAAATCACATTTCTATAGGCATCATCTAATGGTGAATGAATTTACAGTCATATACAATAACTTTTATACATATCGTGAAAGCGGGTGGAGCGATGAGAATGTGCTCATGAGAGCATACAAAGGCGTAGACAGGGCTGGGCTGCACTGGGCTCTAGCCCAGTGCACCCCAGCAACTTTTAGATTAATATTTGTATGATCTAGTAATTTTTAAGGTTTAAGGTTAATAATGGAGCCCAACGCAATGCAACCTAGTAACTTTTAGTTTAATATCCAGTATAGCCCGACAATTTTTAAGGTTTAGGATTAATATATTGAGCCTTAAATTACCTCTTGTAATTTAGCCTAGAACATCGTAATTTAGCCAAGGGCAGTTGAAGCTCCTGACTACGCTATTGAGAGCATATAAAATGTGATAGGATAATTATTGTAGCAAGTTCTTCAACTATGAACATGTTTGACATGTTTTCAGAGATTGTGAGATATATGCTCTATAGAAAGTTGGTCATTGTGCTAACAAAAAATCCAAGACCTCAAAATCAAGGGAACACACATCCTCATCCATCTATATACTCCTATAGACAGATGATTTTGAAGTTCATACTCGTTCAATGGGGCAAAAGGCAGTAAAAAAGAAGGGCAAATACAAAACTAGAGACATTGATGACATGAAATTCAATAATAGGTGACAAAAAATGAAAGAATTACAACGAGAGCGGATTGAGATACAAAAGTATAAGATGACAATGAAAAAGTATAAGATCTTTATGAAAGATATTAGAGGGATGACAGAAGATCATCTTAAGTTATATTTTAAATTTTATGAAATATTAAAAATAGATATGGTAGGTAGGAGATGTTTTTATGATTTGTCATTTTTGTATTTCATTTATGTAATTCATGTTTATCTATATCGATGTTATTTGTATTAAAATGAGTAATTTGGATGTGAACATTAAACAAATGAATATTGGATGAGTTTTAGAATATTTATCATCAATTAAAGAGTCGGTTTGAAATAATTTAAAAATAACCGTTATAAACTAGCCATTATAAAATTGACCATTATAAAAGTAGTTGGTTTAAAAATAATGGTTACAAATTAGTCATTTAAAAAAATAACCGTTATTAACTAGCCATTACAAATACTTCTAAATATTTATGTATAGAAGCTAGAATCTTCCATTCTGCTAATATTGTCTTCTCAAACTACATTGATAGTATTCATTTATTTCAAATATCTCATGATCCCAACAGCTTTAGGTGTTCTATTCTCTGCGATCAGTTGAGAAATTTTTTGACGGATTCATATAATGACTTGGATCAAATAACGGTGATGCTACTTGAGCATGAAGAAATGAAAGTTCTAGCAGCTCAAAGTTCTAACTCATAGAAGGTATTTAAATCGAAATTGTGAAGAGGACATCATCGCCTCTTTAATGATTACTTCTCTGATCAGGCGGTATATCTCGATGAAGTATTCCGACGATAATTTCATATGTGAAAAGAGTTATTCCTTAGCATAGTCAATGCCTTGCAGCATCATTAAGAATATATTGAATGGAAGGTTGATGTTGCAGGAAGACGTGGTTTGTCATCCCTTCAAAAATGCACAGCCATGATCCGTCAGTTGGCGTATAGATTCCCATCCGACATTTGTGATGAATACCTATGAATGAGTGAAAAAATTGCTCTAGATTGCTTAGTTAACTTCTGTCGGTGTGCTATTGAAGTGTTTAGGTCACAATACTTAAAAAGGCCTAATGTTTCTGACATCCATTGTTTACTTGAAATGCACGAACAGAGACGCGACTTCCTTGACATATTGGGTAGCCTTGATTGTATCCATTGGGAATGGAGAAGTTGTCTTGTTGCTTGGAAAGACCAGTTTACTCGAGGAGATCATGGAGTCCCAACAATTGTCCATGAAGTGATTCCATCCGCAAACTTGTGGATATGACATACGTTTTTTAGAATCACAGGTCACGTATGTTGGGGCAATCTATGATCCGGAGTGACCATGTGTTTTGATGTTTAGACAAAGGGGTTAAGTTAGGTTTACCCTTGTGTTTGATATGTGTATTTGAGTGTGCAGGTTTACAGGATACACATGGACTTAGCTGGACGGCTTCGGGTCCAGTGAAGGATGGTATGAGAAGATAAGCCGTGGGCTTGTATGCATCCGAGGGACCGTGGACAAAGCAAGGACGATGAGCTGAGGAAAGCGAACTTCGAGGCATACGCGAAGGATGGCATGGGGAGACGAGTCATAGGCTTGAATGCATCTGAGGGACGAGAGCCAAAGTCGAAGAAGGCTTGAAGGCAACAGGTCGAGGCTGCTAGATGAAGAGTCAGCTAAGTCGTGAGGGGTTCGAGTGCTGAGAGAAGTGTACGCGGGAAATCCTAGGATTCGAGTGCTGAGAGAAATGTACTCGGGAAGGGAACCCTTAGGTTTAGGGGTGGACCAGTCGACTGATGTTTGGATCAGTCGACTGATGAAGTCCACAGAAAGATCAGTTGACTGATCCAAGGACCAGCCGACTGATGGCGGCTGGAATTCAAACGTTGGGCTGTAACGTTCGAATCCAAGTGGGACCAGTCGATTGGTGCTTGACCAGTCGACTGGTAACAGTCATTTCAGCCAAGAGCTCTATTTAAGATAGGGGTGTCAAAAATCAACACGACCTGACGACCCAACCCGAATCGGCCCGAAAAAAATCGGGTTCGGGTTGAAAATTTTCGGGTTCGGGTTGACCCAAATTTAATATTTTATGGATTTTTTAGGGTTAAATCAAATTTTATTTTGAAAATTAAGATATTTTTATGTATATTAATATCAATATAGTATGATCATGATGAAGTATTGAGATAAAAGTGAAGAATTATAGGGAAAATGGCGAAAAAAGACGTTTTGAATCGGTTTTTTCGGTTTATTCGGGTCGGGTCGGGTCGAGTTGGTCGGGTTGGTCGGGTTCGGGTTCGGGTTTGGGGGTTTCGGGTTGAAATCGAGTTCGGGTCAGGTTCGGGTTGGGAGTTAAAAAAAAATTTCCCAACCCGACCCGACCCACCCGAATTGACACCCCTAATTTAAGAGAGCTTGGTTTTGGCTGAGAGTTTTTGACGAAATAAGCTTGGTTAGAGCTTATTAGTAGTCTTCTAGTGCTCAGGTATTGTCGAGGGTTTGTGGCGAGGTTTCTCTACCCACAAGGAACGGCAAGAGCTAGCCGGAGGTTTTCCGAGGAGTCATCCACTTTATGGACAGCCGTGGAGTGGGAGCCTTATCTCCGAACCACATAAATGGTTTGTGTTAGCATTTGTTTATTTGTGTTATTAGTATTTTCGCTTGCGCACACTAACATTGTAGGAAGAAAACCGCAATCGAAGTGGGTGATCGACTATTCACCCCCTCTAGCCGTACGCCAAGATCCCAACAACGTAATGATTTCGATGTGCTTAACGAATCACCTTTATTCAATGTCGTTCTAGAAGGAAACGCACTGGAGATTCATTTTACAATAAATGACACACAATATATAGAAAGATACTATTTAATTGAAGGTATTTATCCAGAATGGACTATTTTCATTAAGTGCTTTCCGTGCCCCCAGAATTCCAAGAGAAAATTATTCGAGCAAGGACAAGAAGCGACAAGAAAGGGCATCAATCGAGTATTTGGGGTGCTCCAATCTCGTTGGACAATAATCAGAAGTCCAGGACGATTTTGGTATAAGAATAACTTGAAAGATATCATGTATACATGTATTATTTTATACAACATAATTATTAAGAATGAGAGAGATGCAGTAATCAATTGGTTGAATGATGAAGAAGATCCTCCAACAAAGATATTTCAAGGCTCTATCCAAGAGTATCAAAAATATCTTTGGAGAAACTGCGAAATACGTGATAATCAAGTGCATCGTCAGCTTTGAGCCAACTTGGTTGAGTATATTTGGACACACTGCGAGTGTGAACAGTAAAATATTAATTTTTATAAATTATTTGTAATAATTTATTATTTAATGTCGTACTCTTTTAAATTTATAAATTTTCAATGTTATTTGTTTAACAAATTCTCTGATATAAGAGTGACACATTAATAAATAATTGAGGGTTTTTATGATATATGAATTGTTAAGTGTGGTGCCCATAAAAAGGTTGTAGGAAAGTTTTTTTTATAGTGGAGAGATGAGTGAGGTTTTTTATTTTTTTAAGGTAACAATGACTTGGAAAATAGAAAATATAAAAACCACACTTTTGAGGTTTTTTCAACAATGTCTTGGAGACTGCCTGGAGATATCAAACTAGTCTGGATGGGAATACTCTTTTAAAAGATAAGATATGACCTTTGAATGTCTTAAGATAAAGTTTTCATTTTTTTTTCCAACCTTCTTTATCCAGTAAATGGATCGGTCGTGCATGATCAAGAGGACCACGGTTGCATAGGATGAGATTAACGGGGTCGATGGCACCACCACCACTATGCTCATCGTAAGGAAGCTTATGAAGCAGTCAGAGCAAAAATTAGTGAAGGTATTTCCGAATTGATTTATTTATTTATTTTAATAATTCAGTTATTCAACTATTTTAACTGATTTGATATTATGAAAATTTTTAATCAACCATCAAATTAAATCGGAAAGCACCATCCAAACGGATTTCCTTTGTTCTTTCACAGGTGAATTGATCACCCTTTAGATTATCATCCTAGTCAATTGATTTTCTTTGTTACCACTATATCTTTCCGTAACCCTTGTGCTTGCCCGTTTACTTGGTGTGTATTCCCTCAAAGGAGACATGGCTAGAGATTTGGTACCAACGGGTCTGGCTCAAGGCATAGACAATTAAAGTCTATTCCTACGATCTCAATAAAATTGAAGTCCACTAATTACATTAATTAATTTTATATAAAATTTGTTATGCTACCCATTCCACTTCACATTTACACCTTACACTTATCCTTATTTTCTCATTAAATACATTCTCTATTTTTATATAAAATTCTATTCTACTATACATATCATTTCGTAATACATTGATGTGTTTTCTTCTTCTTATTATTATTATTATTTTCTTCCTCCTATGATATTTTATAATTACGTAGCACTAGCTCATTTAATTATATGTTTTATAAAACTTAATCAAAATTTTTTGGGCAATTTACCAAAGGGCGTACCTAAGAATTGGAAATTACCAATTCCGTATCATAGTTTCTATTTTACCAAAGGGCGCATGCCTTTATGTAAACTTCCTCTTATACCCCTCTTTTAACTACTGTCTTTCTCTTTCTCTCTCTCAGTAACAAATTTCGAGACGTCCGTGCACATGCATGTTCAGACTTTTATTTTAAAATAATATATTATAGAATCGGCGCTAAAAATGAAAGGTAAAAATTAAAAAATATTTCAATTTTCAAACTTGATTAATATATAAATATTTTTTAATATTTCAATCGATTCGTTAAAATTTTGATTAATATATAAATATATTTCAAATAAAAACGTAAGGTAAATGATTTTTTTAAATTTGATTAATATTAACTAATATATTTAATAATATTTAATAAATATATTAATATATAAAAAAATTAAAAAAAAAACATAACTGTGGGCCTGAAATAAAACATTTCAGGCCCACGCTGGGCCTGAAATGTTTTATTTCAGGCCCACGTTGGGCCTGAAATGTTTTATTTCAGGCCCAGCGTGGGCCTGAAATGTTTTATTTCAGGCCCACGTTGGGCCTGAAATGTTTTGTTTCAGGCCCACGTCGGACCTGAAATCTTTTGATTTCAGATCCGACGTGGACTCAATTTTTTTTCTATTTTAAAAATATATTAATATATAAAAAAACGTATCAAAACACTTAATTTCAGATTCAAACGCAGGGCCTGAAGTCATCCCAGGATGATCTGAAGTCAAATAACTTCAGATCCTATAAATAATTAATTTAATAAATAATAATTAAATATAAAAAAATATTTTTAAAATTAAAAAAAAATTCAGTACCATGGGGCCTGAAGTCTAATGACTTCAGGCCCAAGGAGGGCCTGAAGTCATCAGACTTCAGGCCCTCCATCAATTTTATAAAAATATATAAAAAAAATTTTATAAAAAAGTTTAATATATAATTACATATTATATAGGAGTGGTTTACGTATATCAGTAAGTTTGGGTGTCGAAACATCTAATAGGAGTGGTCTAGGAGATGAGATTTTGGGTGCCGAAAGATCTAATCTTGCTGTATCACCAATGCTATAAGAGTGGTTTAGGTATATCAGTGAGTTTTGAGCAAAACTCACTAATAGACCTATCATATTTGGAATTCTGAAAATCCTATATCAGTAGACAGGGTTGAGCTAGGAGATGAGATTTTGGGTGCCGAAATATCTAATCTTGCTGTATCACCAATGCTATAGGAGTGGTTTAGGTATATCAGTGAGTTTTGAGCAAAACTCACTGATGGACCTACCATATTTGGAATTCTGAAAACCCTATATCAGTAGACAGGGTTGAGCTAGGAGATGAGATTTTGGGTGCCGAAACCTCTAATCTTGCTGTATCACCAATGATATAGGAGTGGTTTAGGTATAGCAGTGAGTTTTGAGCAAAACTCACTGATGGATCTACCATATTTGGAATTCTGAAAACTCTATATCAGTAGACAGGGTTGAGCTAGGAGATGAGATTTTGGGTGCCGAAACCTCTAATCTTGCTGTATCACCAATGCTATAGGAGTGGTTTAGGTATATCAGTGAGTTTTAAGCAAAACTCACTGATGGACCTACCATATTTGGAATTCTGAAAACCTTATATCAGTAGACAGGGTTGAGCTAGGAGATGAGATTTTGGGTGCCGAAACATCTAATCTTACTGTATCACCAATGCTATAGGTGTGGTTTAGGTATATCAGTGAGTTTTGAGCAAAACTCACTGATGAACCTACCGTATTTGGAATTCTGAAAACCCTATATCAGTAGACAGGGTTGAGCTAAGAGATGAGATTTTGGGTGCCGAAACCTCTAATATTGATGTATCACCAATGCTATAGGAGTGATTTAAGTATATCAGTGAGTTTTGAGCAAAACTCACTGATGGACCTACCATATTTGGAATTCTGAAAACTCTATATCAGTAGACAGGGTTGAGCTAGGAGATGAGATTTTGGATGCCGAAACCTCTAATCTTGCTGTATCACCAATGCTATAGGAGTGGTTTAGGTATATCAGTGAGTTTTGCTCAAAACTCACTGATGGACCTACCATATTTGGAATTCTGAAAACCCTATATCAGTAGACAGGGTTGAGCTAGGAGATGAGAGATTTTGGGTGTCGAAACCTCTAATCTTGCTGTATCACCAATGCTATAGGAGTGGTTTAGGTATATCAGTGAGTTTTGCTCAAAACTCACTGATATACCTAAACAACTCCTATAGCATTGGTGATACAGCAAGATTAGAGGTTTCGGCACTCAAAATCTCATCTCCTAGCTCAACCCTGTCTACTGATATAGGGTTTTCAGAATTCCAAATATGGTAGGTCCATCAGTGAGTTTTGAGCAAAACTCACTGATATACCTAAACCACTCCTATAGCATTGGTGATACAGCAAGATTAGAGGTTTCGGCACCCAAAATCTCATCTCCTAGCTCAACCCTGTCTACTGAAATAGAGTTTTCAGAATTCCAAATATGGTAGGTCCATCAGTGAGTTTTGCTCAAAACTCACTGATATACCTAAACAACTCCTATAGCATTGGTGATACAACAAGATTAGAGGTTTCGACACCCAAAATCTCATCTCCTAGCTCAACCCTGTCTACTGATATAGGGTTTTCAGAATTCCAAATATGGTAGGTCCATCAGTGAGTTTTGTTCAAAACTCACTGATATACCTAAACCACTCTTATAGCATTGGTGATACAGCAAGATTAGATCTTTCGGCACCCAAAATCTCATCTCCTAGACCACTCCTATTAGATGTTTCGACACCCAAACTCATTGATATACCTAAACCACTCCTATATAATATGTAATTATATATTAAACTTTTTTATAAAAATTTTTTTATATATTTTTATAAAATTGATGGAGGGCCTGAAGTCTGATGACTTCAGGCCCTCCTTGGGCCTGAAGTCATTAGACTTCAGGCCCCATGGCATTGAATTTTTTTTTAATTTTAAAAATATTTTTTTATATTTAATTATTATTTATTAAATTAATTATTTATAGGATCTGAAGTTATTTGACTTCAGACCCTCCTGGGATGACTTCAGGCCCTGCGTTTGAATCTGAAATTAAGTGTTTTGATATGTTTTTTTATATATTAATATATTTTTAAAATAGAAAAAAATTTGAGTCCACGTCGGACCTGAAATCAAAAGATTTCAGGCCCCACGTGGGCCTGAAACAAAACATTTCAGGCCCAACGTGGGCCTGAAATAAAACATTTCAGGCCCACGCTGGGCCTGAAATAAAACATTTCAGGCCCAACGTGGGCCTGAAATAAAACATTTCAGGCCCAGCGTGGGACTGAAATGTTTTATTTCAGGCCCACAATTATTTAAATATTATTAATATATTAAATTTTATTTATATATTAATATATTTATTAAATATTATTAAATATATTAGTTAATATTAATCAAATTTAAAAAAATCATTTACCTTACGTTTTTACTTGAAAAATATTTATATATTAATCAAAGTATTAATGAATCGGCTGAAATATTAAAAAATATTTATATATTAATCAAGTTTGAAAACTGAAATATTTTTTTAATTTTTACCTTTCGTTTTTAGGTAAATTGCCCTAATTACCATATTTCGTTTTAATTTCCAATTCCAAATATGGTAGGTCTATCAGTGAGTTTTGCTCAAAACTCACTGATATACTTAAATCACTCCTATAGCATTGGTGATACAGCAATATTAGAGGTTTCGGCACCCAAAATCTCATCTCCTAGCTCAACCCTGTCTACTGATATAGGGTTTTCAGAATTCCAAATACGGTAGGTTCATCAGTGAGTTTTGCTCAAAACTCACTGATATACCTAAACCACACCTATAGCATTGGTGATACAGTAAGATTAGATGTTTCGGCACCCAAAATCTCATCTCCTAGCTCAACCCTGTCTACTGATATAAGGTTTTCAGAATTCCAAATATGGTAGGTCCATCAGTGAGTTTTGCTCAAAACTCACTGATATACCTAAACCACTCCTATAGCATTGGTGATACAGCAAGATTAGAGGTTTCGGCACCCAAAATCTCATCTCCTAGCTCAACCCTGTCTACTGATATAGAGTTTTCAGAATTCCAAATATGGTAGATCCATCAGTGAGTTTTGCTTAAAACTCACTGCTATACCTAAACCACTCCTATAGCATTGGTGATACAGCAAGATTAGAGGTTTCGGCACCCAAAATCTCATCTCCTAGCTCAACCCTGTTTACTGATATAGGGTTTTCAGAATTCCAAATATGGTAGGTCCATCAGTGAGTTTTGCTCAAAACTCACTGATATACCTAAACCACTCCTATAGCATTGGTGATACAGCAAGATTAGATATTTCGGCACCCAAAATCTCATCTCCTAGCTCAACCCTGTCTACTGATATAGGGTTTTCAGAATTCCAAATATGATAGGTCTATCAGTGAGTTTTGCTCAAAACTCACTGATATACCTAAACCACTCTTATAGCATTGGTGATACAGCAAGATTAGATTTTTCGGCACTCAAAATCTCATCTCCTAGACCACTCCTATTAGGTGTTTCGACACCCAAACTTACTGATATACGTAAACCACTCCTATATAATATGTAATTATATATTAAACTTTTTTATAAAATTTTTTTTATATATTTTTATAAAATTGATGGAGGGCCTGAAGTCTGATGACTTCAGGCCCTCCTTGGGCCTGAAGTCATTAGACTTCAGGCCCCATGGTACTGAATTTTTTTTTTAATTTTAAAAATATTTTTTTATATTTAATTATTATTTATTAAATTAATTATTTATAGGATCTGAAGTTATTTGACTTCAGATCCTCCTGGGATGACTTCAGGCCCTGCGTTTGAATATGAAATTAAGTGTTTTGATACGTTTTTTTATATATTAATATATTTTTAAAATAGAAAAAAAATTGAGTCCACGTCGGACCTGAAATCAAAAGATTTCAGGTCCGACGTGGGCCTGAAACAAAACATTTCAGGCCCAACGTGGGCCTGAAATAAAACATTTCAGGCCCACGCTGGGCCTGAAATAAAACATTTCAGGCCCAACGTGGGCCTGAAATAAAACATTTCAGGCCCAGCGTGGGCCTGAAATGTTTTATTTCAGGCCCACAGTTATGTTTTTTTTTAAATTTTTTTATATATTAATATATTTATTAAATATTATTAAATATATTAGTTAATATTAATCAAATTTAAAAAAATCATTTACCTTACGTTTTTATTTAAAAAATATTTATATATTAATCAAAATTTTAACGAATCGATTGAAATATTAAAAAATATTTATATATTAATCAAGTTTGAAAATTGAAATATTTTTTAGTTTTTACCTTTCATTTTTAGCGCCGATTCTATAATATATTATTTTAAAATAAAAGTCTGAACATGCATGTGCACGGACGTCTCGAAATTTGTTACTGAGAGAGAGAAAGAGAAAGACAGTAGTTAAAAGAGGGGTATAAGAGGAAGTTTACATAAAGGCATGCGCCCTTTGGTAAAATAGAAACTATGATACGGAATTGGTAATTTCCAATTCTTAGGTACGCCCTTTGGTAAATTGCCCAAATTTTTTTATACCTTTCAAAAACTTTAGCCATAATTGATCTCGTAACTTTCCCTCTCGCATCAATACTTCGCACCATTTTTTTCCTATTCAATGATTCCGTACGCTTCTCCTCCCTCACTAGTGATACTATCTGAGGATGCCCTTTTCCTTCTTCGACGATAATATTTCTTCTTCGTTCTTTTATTTTTCTTATTCGATAAAAACATGAATTAAAGATTTTTTATTCATACAATACAAAACAAAATGCTAATCTTTTTAAATATCAATTTTTTCATTTTTCATATTTTCTTATTCGAATTAGGAATTCTAAATTTTTATTAATCATAGTATCTAATTTAAAATTATTCATAGTAAAATATGGTACTTATTAATTATTGTTGGTATATTAGAAAATATTTTTTCGGGATAAAAGCCAATCATCAGATGTTTGAAGAGTGTTTGAACAATATTTGAATAAAATGTCAATTTTTTCATGAAAAATCTGTGTTTATAGATGATAAAATTATTACCAAAACTTAAATATAAAATTTTAATTAATAAATTTACATCTCAAAAATAAGAAAACTAAAATTTATATAAAAACCTATTTTTAAAATTAATTTTTTTTCAAACAAATGTTGAACTCAAATTTTAATTAATAAATTTACATCTCAAAAATGAAAAAACTAAAATTGATATAAAAATCTTTTTTTTTTAAATTAATATTTTTTTCAAAAAATGTTGAGATCACCGGTGTCGGTCCGAATCCCAATAAAAAAAAACTAGGATTTTTTTTAAAAAAAAAATTAAAGGATTAAAAAAAATTTTGTCAAGGACCTCAAAAAACCTTGAGACAGCCTTGTGTCCCAAACTACACAAGAAGACCGAAGCAAGAAAGGTTTAGAACATAGAGAAGAGTCCATTCTCGGTCAGTTATTCTGTTTCGACGTAGACTCAGACATGGTCTCGGGTCGAGCCGGTTCAGGTCCTGGTCTCCCTTTGTACAGGAGGCGGTTCACGGGGAGTCTGGCTAGATTGCGTTGGCCTTTTTAGGCAAAAGCACATGGTTTGCTTAATTAATTGTGAGCTCTCAACAACTATATATTGCACCCACATGCTATGCTGTGTGCCCGTCGCCCTACAAAAGACATGACACTGTTGGTCCATCGTGCATGATGCTGATCTATCATTCAAATTTGTTTTTGTTTCGCCCTTGAATCCATATTTTTCCACCTAGTGCTCAATATATTTTCTCCTTGTCGTTAGAAGTGTTTCCCAATGATGCACATTTACGTGAAACATAGTCATAACGTTTGTTATAGCATCTAGCATGCACCCTTAAATCTTGTAGGGCATATATTTTAAGCATGATCAGAGGCATAAATAATAGTTTCATATGAATTCACTTCATTTCTCTTCTAATAGCTTAGCAACAAAAGTAGATCAGATACAAATTTAATGAATTGGAATCGTATCTTTGACAAGTTTAATCTTCTCCCTTTTAGGATGTTCGTAGTTGTTTTTCTATTCATCGGATGCCTCTATCTTGTGATTGAAAAATATAATGCTATAAACATTTTGGTTTTAATCTTTGGGAGTTCTCATCACATTTTTTTTTTACACATGATTCTAAGTTTCTTGCTGGTTTTAAGTTTAAATTTTTTGACTATCCATAAGAGAGTTCATTTATTATAAGTTATATATCTTCATCTCATCTATTTTTTTATTAGGTTAGGTTACATAATTAATTAACAACAACGTCATATTGACTAAAAAAAAGTATATTCATTTAACAATACTTTCATTGGCATAAACATAACACAAAGGAAGGGCAAAAATAAAAATGATCCATACTCAATATCTACTTTGTTGTCATTAATAAAACTCTAGAATCGAAGTTCACAAGAGAGTGGAAAAAAAATCTATAATTGAGGAATGGAAGCAACGTAACTAAAACTAAACCATAGGGGATTTTAAGTTCATATAATAATTTATAAGAACAGTATGATGTTCAAAATGGATATTTATAATAATTTAGGAGAATAAGCATAGTCAACCAAGAACAGATAGAAAAAAAACTTAAAACTTTCATCATTTCTTGACAAATATACATACACAGAGAAAGGAAGAACCAATTAATAGGACTTCTTGAGTCGAGTTAACACATTTATTACCTTCTTGAGTTTCGTCTTCATGCAGGCATTCAGCCAGACTTTTCGCGTTCTGTTGATGAATTGAGGGATTGAAACTGCCAGATGATCTGATGAAATGAAAACAAGGTATTCCTCCTCTGTACTCTCTTGAATTTAAGAGGAAATTTAATTAATTGATCAATCATTGTTAGACTTTTAGATAGAGGAAAACAATTGATAGATCAGTAAGTTAAGTTTCTTTATCCTTAATATTCCTGAGAATTCAAAACTGCACTATTTCTTCCACAGATACCTCCAAACACAAACGCTAATAAATTTTTTCTTTGTTTCTTTTCTTTTCTAACGGAAATCAGATTGAAACTCTGCAGAATTCATTTCGAAGATTTAATATAGAGATAACAAGGAGACAAGAAGGCAAAACTTAAAACTAGTTACGCCGTGAAAAAAAAAAATGATCCGATGAAACACTCGAAAGATGACATTTTTTTAGCGAAAATCTTTCAAACAAAAGGCAAGCAGAAGGAACTACATGACCAGATCATGCTGGCAGCTTCAACCTCTTCATTCCAACAATTTAAGCATGCAGATAAGAAATTGAGTCGAAAATAATAGAGGAGAAAAGAGAAAAGCATGTATATTTAAGAACCAAAGAGAACGGAAGCAGAAGAGAGAGAAGAGATGTGGCTAATAGTGAATGCAGATAGTGAAGCATAAAGAAGCCATGCATGGCAGTGATTGTGGTAAGGAGGCCCTCCCTCCTCATCTCATCTATATATTTCTACATATATAATATAAATGCATCTGTCAGCATCATTAATTGTAACTTGGTGGGTGAGAGTTTCGGTCCCAATTGCTACAGCTAACTAGTGATTGTGATTTTTGTCTCTCTTGTTGATAGTCAGGAAGATCAATTGGTTATAAATTGAATCTAAGAAAGGAATTAAACCAAACAGTGTCAAATTGAAGCAAATCCTAACTTACTGTATTTCCTTGATTACAGCCCAGATAGTAACAATTAATTGACTTATGTAAACACATAGGTACAGTGGCAGTGGGCACCATAATATGTTCGTATTTTTTCCTTCTGTATGGTTGAGCCAGTTCAATCTGGCCTGTTCATGGACTGGTCCATATTTAAAAAGAGTGGTGCAAACATATATCTGTAAGATTGTCCTTTCCTTTGGGTGGTACCAATGCCATGGAGTTGACAACCAATTGAGACTAGACAAAGCTAGCCCTCAGAAAGAGGGACCATTTGTCTCTGCATTTGGATTTAACAGATAGACATGAGGCCTATGGCTGCCCTTGGTACCGTATCCAACTCATTCCTTCCATGTTTTCATTTATGGTTTGATAGTTCATTGGGCTCAAGTTTTGTGGCAAATACTGTCTACCATTCATTGCATCACGCTCGTCCATCAATTATCAGTGTCCTAAGGAATAACTCCAACTGCTGGGGATGTCTTAGTACTAAGTCGGAGGAAATGATCCATAGGTTAGCAAGAAGAGAAAATCTCATCCATGTGAATGGTTATTTTGGATCGATGAGCATCTATTTTAATTATCGTCTGCTAATTATATGAACAATAACACATTTGGAGATTAAAATGGTCAATATGACTTCTATAAATGTATGTCGTTACCATGTTTTATGCAAAGAAAAGATTTTCCAAGAGACCCCACAATTAAGCAAAAGAATACAGATAGGGGTTGCGATGGACACCATCTTTTGGATTATTAGAAGACATAAGAACACCTTAACCAAATGGCATTCAATCAGCAAGCTGTAGAGCAACATTTCTTTTCTTTCTTTTCTTTTCTTTTTTTTTTTAGAAAGGAAAAAAAAACTAATAGAAAGTCACAGTTTGCTCATCTCGACTCTGGAAACAAGAGTGAACACAAAATAAACCTACCATGTCAAAAGGAAAAGTCACAGTTTGTTCATCAAAATATTACGATAAACCTTAGCTAATTTTAAAAACACAATCCATCTAATTGATTAAAACATTCATAGTCTTCATGCAAATAGATGTCATCATTATCTACTTTATCTAACTTAACCATGCATAAGGTACTTCTAATTGCTCACGAATGCTATTTTTCATTTTATCACATTATAATCTCACACATTCATCTCAAGATTCTTCAAGAGAAGAGTTGAGGAACAAAGCAGTTTAAGAACCAAGTAAATATACTCATATTGACATCACACATGGATTCACAGATGATATAAGAGTTGGAAATACAGCCCTTGCAGGTTTAATCTCGTGGCCTAACCAAAAAAAAGAATGGAAAGCAACAATTTCCTATCTATATTGCTCTACTAACTTTTTGAAGGTAGACTGAATAAAGGTTACCAATCAAAGAAACTTGGGCCAGCTCTTGAAAGCAACTCTTCCCCTGCATCTTTTCCCATAGCCACCATATCATCCAGCGCGTATAAGCCTTTCCTTGATGTCTCTAGTACTAAAAACACAAAATTGAAATTAAAAAGAAATTAAGATGGAATTACAAAGTATAAATAGATGCATTGATATATTTCAAATACACCAAACTACCCCTTTTCCAATCAGGTGAAGAAACCAAACACCTTAGCACACAATATCCATCAGTTTCATGATAATCATAGCCAGCAATTGGAGTTCGACAAGACCCATCGAGTGTCTCAAGAAATGCCCTTTCACAGGCAACAGCAAACTGAGTATCATTATGGCTCAACGAAGCTATGTAATTAGCCTGGTGCACAATCAAAAAAAATGTCAAAGCCCATTGTATACAGCATGCAGGCAGAAGAAAATAGATATGCCCATATTATCATGGAAGTAAGAATTCTGAGTTTTTGTGGAATTTGTAGTGTGATTATAATATTAAATTGAGCATCTTGATGATACAATGTTGGTTAAGCAAGATATAGGTAAAATAAGATTAATTTGCATCTTTGAAGTCTTTCCATCAACTTATCTGCGTCAAGGTTTTCTACTCATAAAAACTAATGCATATAATTTGTGATAAAATCAACCAGAGGAGAAATCTTTTGTGCTTTAATTGTATTTCAAGACCATGTTCCTTTCTAATGAAAGCAAATTCTGTAAAGTCAATTCAGTTGGGAACAAAACTTAGTCAAGACATTGAAAAAACTGTTCTAACACAACTTACCATTATATCATCATTGCTTCTACAAGCAATTCCGATAGCACCTTGAGCAATTGCTGAAAGCATATCTTCAATGGACAGAATAGCTGTGACCTTGTCAGTCATATTTAGCCTCTTTAGCCCTGCAAACGCTAACAGTGTTGCTTGAACTTCACCTTCATTAAGTTCCTCAGTCGGGTCTGGACATTCCCTCTAAAGTTAACTACCTGTATTTTTGTTTGATTGTATAAACCTGTGTGATGAATCACATATGCATGCTGAATAGAAAAAGAATTCAAAATAAAAAAAAAGATAGACAAGGGAGGAAAGATAGCACCCTAGAGACGGATACTATCTTGGGGACTGCCAATTCTTGTGAATAGAAAAAAAACTGAAAGATAGAACAAAAATGATGGAGGATGTCAGCTCAGTGCAGTATGTAGCAGATGCACAGACCAGTTCAACAATTTGTTTCAATGCAGAAGTTTGTTGGCATTAAGCTTCGTGGCTCCTCTGTTAAGGCAACATGATAATTGTTCACATACACAACAATACCAACAATAATTAGGAGTCAGGCCCAATTATTGAGGGACTAACACTTATATTTCAGGGAATATTGTTGCATAGGAATTTTGCTATATATATATATATATTATCAGTCCATGGGAACACACATGTAAAGGTACACATGATCACATATTAAGGACAAGGTTAAAACTTAGTGGGGCCATTTCGTGTTTGAATAGTTCCTCTCAAAATATACCATGAAAATGTTGGAGTTCCAATTCTTATTGGCAAGTCATTTGGGGATGGCATGGGCTAGACCACTATCAACAATCACTGATGGATTAAGTCTTCATTTTTCTGCATTTCTCTTGAGAGACTTTAATAGATTGGTGGTAAAGCAATATGTCTCAACAAACGGATAGAAGCCTGTGGCAGTGATGAGTAGTTAGTATCTTATACCAATATCACTCTAAAAATTGCAGATGATCAAGCATTTATATGCATAAACATGTATTAAACGAGCATTAAAGTTCAGTGCACACAACAGTTGGCATACATCTTGCACGCATCTCCACATAGAGGTAGTCATGCACGCAAAGGTAAATCATATTTCGTATATAGCTTTGTTTGAATACTTCTACACTGTTTTAACGAGAATACTCTCAAGTTATACCTCCATGTCGACTTATGATTGTATGGAAACATCAATATAATTGAAATTCACATCTACAGTTGTGCATATAGGGTATTTATACAAAGACCATTATTCGGAAGCTCTCTGAAGAATTTCAGACTAACTGGAGCCACAAGCCACGCAAATGAAAGCATTAGTGTTGACCAAGGCATGTGTGCCTTGCAATGTAAAACATCATCGAAAACCTAAATAATTGCTGTGTCTAATGGCCAGATGTTGACAAGCTACCAAGAAAACATAGTTCCCACTAATCAAGTCACTGAGCTGTATTATTGCTTAGAAGAAAATAGATGAAAAAAAGACTGTAGCAATTAAGTTAAAAGCTGTACATTCAGTGATGGATATCTGTATAAAATTTGAGACTGTCTCCTAAGTGAAGCAGTTCCAATAATACTTCCAGCAGGTAGCTCTGAGAGAGCACTTGCAGTTAAGCAAATGAATGCATCTCTTACATCTTCTCGGGGAAGATTGCAAGGCAATATTGTACCATATGGAAGGTAAGTAGGAACATCCTTCATTGAGTGCACAGCAATATCAATTTTACCCTCAACAATGCCTCATCTATCTCTTTTGTGAATAGACCCTTGCCACCAATGTTTGCAAGCAGTTGATTGAGTATTTTATCTCTAGTTGTCTTAATGATTACTATGTCAATAGCTCCTTCCTCAGGTAGCTCTGGGTGTGTTGACATAAGTTTATCCCGGGTTTCAAAGGCTTGGGCAAGTGCTAGTGGACTGTCCTACATGGTCACGACAACTAACATTAAATACACATCTCCAACCAAAAATTAATCTAACAAAAAAATAGTTTAAAAAAAATGCAGAAAGTCCCATTTGTAATAGTTAAGTATCTAGAGAAGTAAAATAAGTACCAAATGACATAATGTCAAGGGTTCATTACCTAAAATGACCCGAACTGTATACCAATGTACAATATTATCCCATCTTAAAACATAACAAAGACAACCTCTAATTCAAACAATCACTTTACAATTAACAACAACCATCAACAGCTAGCATAATCATGTTGATTAAGTATAATTGCAGTGACATGATCATGCCATGTTAGCAACTAAAACAACATACAAAGACGTAATTTTTTCAGAGTTTTACAAATCTTGAGAGATCTTATATCGAGTGAAAATAACCATTCTACGGACATAGCCACATCTGTCACTAACCAACAAATCAGTTCACGGGTCTATTAGGAATGTTCTACACAAATGAGTGACGAACACCAAATTATGAGTTTGACGGACCCTTATTAAGCGATCCATGAGTTAATAAAAATTAAAGCTATAAAATTTGTATCAGCAGCATGACCAGAATAAAAGAATTGATAGAAGAGATCGCCCTGCCACAAGTAGAACCCAAAACTTATGATTTCATAGAGAATTTTAAGCAGACTAAAGAATCTCAGGTTAAGTTTTCATTTCATCAGACACGATTCCTTTTGTCATTGTAGTCACTTTAACTGCAGTTGAAATGATAATTTTGGCCTTTTGCCTCTTTTGCAGGAAAAAGATACCAATAATCAAGAAGCTGACCATAAGACCAATGTTAAGGCAAGGTACGACCATATAAATAAGCACCCTAAAAGCGTTGAGTTGAATCAAATTCTACACCGAAAGCTTAAATAACAAACTTTTAAGATGAAATCTAACTTCTACAGCAACAGCCACAAGAAAGTAAGATCTGGCACCAAAAAGATTAGAAATCGAGCAAAAAAAAAAAAAAGCGGGAAAATGGCATACCTTCCGCGAGTACGAATTCTTACAAGGGCGACCTGAGCCTTGGACCCCTGCTCCATAGTCACAGCCGCCCTGACGACCATGGCCCGCTTCCCGTACGGTTTAAAGGCAGGGGAGGCGAGAAGGCTAAGAGAGTACACCGGGAGTCCTCCAGGGCACGGGATCTAAGTGGCGGCGGCTGGAGGGCGAAGCGAGGTTGCTCTCATGTTGACCCATAACTGCTAACCCTAATTAAAGAAAAAAAAAAAGGACGGCGCGAGAAGATTGAATAGCCTTGGAGAAGGATTGGACTCGGGGATTTGATGGATTGGAGAGCGAGAGTTGATAATGTTAGGGAGTTATCCAATCACATTCGCAGTCTGATACTGACAAAAACTGATCCTCAGCGTTCCGTCGATTCGTTTCGTATCAATACGAAAAAGATAAATAATCAACATTATTAATTTAATATTGTAATTAATACGAGAAAGAATGGGCATGTTAACTTTATTAAATTTTATTCTTAAATTTCATACTGATACTCCTCATGTATTAACCATCAATCCGCTGCAAGGATCACATTCACAATCTAACTCACTAGCTTCGAGGCTTCGACTTTTCGTCCTATTTATGCACAATTTTGTTTTCAGCATTTTGAAGATTTTTTATTTTGTAGGCGATAGTTTTGTTTTTCATTTTTTTTTTTTTTTGACCTCCGTTCGTTTTCCCAACCTTCGCAATCTTTCTTTTTTTAAAAAAATTAAATTGAGATAAAGTAATATTTATTTAGATCATCTCCCATAAAGATCATATTTAATATAATTTTAATAATAAAGTAAAATAACTTAAATATCACATACTATTCCGTACTAACCTATTCCCAACATATCACACCAAAAACATTTTCATTAAAAAATTTAATTTTTTTATTCATAATTTAATTATCAATATACATTTTAATTTATTAATATTTTTGTGATAGTTAATATATTTAAAATTAATAAATAATTTCAAAATAAAATTTTTAATAAATTAAAAGTTTATAAATATACATAATAAAATTAAAATATGTTATTAAAAATTTATAATAAATAATTAATATTGATGAAAAAAATAATTATTATTACAAATTAATTTTTATTTAAGATATTTAATAATATAATAATTAATAATATATATTATCATTAATTTATTAATTATATAAATTTTAAAAAAAAATCTCACATCAAATATGATATGCAAATATGTACTATTCCCGCGCTAAATTTGACGTGAGAATTTATATATATATATGTTAGAGTGAAATGGTATTAATCATCAAATATAATATTTGGTGATGATATTAGGAAAATTATTATAAACTCCCTGCATGCAAACTAACTTTCTACTCAGTCCCTGCGTCAGAAAAAATTTGTTTCCACTCTCTACATGTAATATTTCATGTGTTTTAACTACAGATTTATCAAATTACCCCTCAATTTTTTTATGTAGAAAAAGTCTGAAATCAAGTATAATTCTTTTTAAATTTCGTATCATTTAACTAAAATTCAATATATTTTATATCAAATTGAGTATGTCCTAATCAATTCGCGTCCTAAACTAATCAATTGGTATGAACTCCTAATCAATTAGTCCGATAGAAAAAGAATTGTACTCAATTTTATAGAACATATAGTAAATTCTAATTGAAATATATTAAATTTAGGAAGAATTATATTTATTTTTGGACTTTTTATACATATAAAAAGTGTGATGCTTAATTTGATAGAAAATATACTAGATTTTAATTATATGATACTGAATTTAGGATGAATTATACTTCATTTTAGACTTTTTGTAGTTAAAAATAATGACAATTAGATATGAACTCCTAATCAATTAGTCCGGTGGGGAAAAAAATTATGCTTAATTTGATAGAATATATACTAAATTATAATTAAATATACTTAATTTAAAAAAAAATATACTTTTTTCTAAATTTTTGTACGTATAAAAAGTGTAGTGCTTAATTTGATAGAAAATATATTAGATTTTAATTATATGATACTGAACTTAGGAAGAATATATCTCATTTTATATTTTTTTAATCTAAAAATAATAAAAACAATTAAATAAAGTAATATTTATTAGGGAACTTAATAAATGAAATTTTATATGTAGAGAGTAGAAATAAATTTTTTTATATAAGGGCCGATAATAAAATTTAATATTCAATTAGGATTTAAAGGTAATTTACCTACTGATGTCCGCGGTAAGTCCTTTTAAATTTTATATGGGTGGAGTCTTCGAAAAGACCGTCCATCATCTTTTAAAGCATAGAGGATAAACAATATCATATGAAAAATAAATAATCTGACAACAATAAATGATAAATATTTTTTTAAGAAATGAATATTCTCGTACCTATAATGACGAAAATAATTATAAATTCAAAAAATTCGATTAAATTAAACTTCTGACCAAACTTCCCCGCAATTACCAATTTAATTTTAAAAAATAAAATTCTAATTTTAATTATAAACGGATAACAATTAATCAACAAGATTTTCATGCACTGGCAAATATATTAGCTACTAAAACTAAAACTTGTTTTACTTGAGTGGACAAATAGGGACGAGGACAGAAAATATCACAAAATTATCTAGACAAAAAATCATACGGGAAAACTGAAAAAAAGAAAACACTTCGTCAAACTATGTTTTTCTTTCTTAGTAATATATAATACAACACACGAACCAAGGGAAATAATAATTCAGGACAAATCTGTACGTTAAAACAAACTCTGCTTACCCTGCAACCCCAAACTACGATCACCATGCAGTGAGGCTTTCAGCCTCAGTGAACCACAGCCGAGTCACTAAACAGCAATCAACCACAGCAAAACCATTTGCGCTGCATGAAATTAAGATAGTGGTTATTGAAGCAATGCAGGGAGGGCAGTCTGCCACAATCTAGTTTGGTTGAAGTTTAATGGGATCATAAGAGAAATAGAGGAAAGATCATACAGTTTTGGAAGGATGCTGATAGGTAGCATCCGGCTGTAAACCTTCATTTCTTGATGGTGTTGCTGCTGCACCTGAATTACCGCCTGTTTTCTTTTCGTCTCGAGCTTTGTTAAATATGACAGTGAAACCTTCAGCAGATGCAGGATTATTCACGTCCCACTCCCCGAATTTAGGAAGTGGTTGGCCCTGATCCTGATGGAGTAAAGAGAGACAATACCAGGGATGAGGCAAGTACAAAATTACTCCAAAAAAAAAACAGCAAAAAAAAAAAAGGATGAGAGACAAAGCAAGACAACAACCAAAGAATTTGACCACCATCAAAGAATTTTTGCAGACAGTTCATACCTGTACAGGACAATATTCATCAAAACATGTAATTTTTTTTCCTACATAGCAAGTCTACACAAGTACATACTGTGAGAAACAGGATAACCAATTCTGATTTTTCCATCACCAGGCAGAGGTTAGTATCTGAATGTAGATGTTATTAACATTGGTCACGCTAACTTTTCAGTTTTCTAAAACAAAAACATTGACATTGATGAAAGTGCAGCATGTATTTATAGTATAACTTATTCTTAAGAATGTTCATAAAACCAACCTTTACCATGGTACAGATAAATCCAGGTACCAACGAGTATAGTTCTAGCAAAGATTCAGATATCATGCGGAGTCAATATCAGGTAACTTTGTTGTTGATGCAATATGAGAACTATTTTTTTTTTTTTGGCAGACATGTTTTATATAAAGCTATTCAAAGATCGACAAAAGATAACATAGCATATAAATACCAAGAACAATGACGCTAAGCTAACTAAATCGAGTACAGGAAAAAGGGAGATGATCCTCCCTATATAAATTCGAATGCAAAATTTACTCCATGTCAATGACTCATCCCACATCTGTACCTACGCTTAGAAATATCAACAAGCTATAACCCACATCATGAATCGAGCAATAATTCGTTTGCAAGTAGCAAGTAGCTCAGATCATCCACAGTATCATACTGAAGCAACATAGAGGTTAAAATTGCAATAGCTTAATGAGTATCCATCAGTCGCGGATATAATCCAGCACAGTGAGAAAACAAAACAAGCAAAGAAATGGGAGCTCCCTAAAAGTGTTTGGCAGATATGTTGTGCCGGTTATAGCGTCTACAC
Source organism: Boesenbergia rotunda (assembly GCA_024364735.1). Lineage (NCBI taxonomy): Eukaryota > Viridiplantae > Streptophyta > Magnoliopsida > Zingiberales > Zingiberaceae > Boesenbergia > Boesenbergia rotunda. The sequence continues at coordinate 158,498 of JAGFNQ010001353.1, read as the reverse complement.
AAATCAGATAACTAATTTTGTAGCTACACATGTACAAAGAAGAAGAAAAAACATCAAATCCAAATGACATTTATCAGATTCAAAGCAATTCCATTACTGGTTCCAGAACACAGGATATTGACATGGAGTGGGTCGACAAAACTTTTGAAGTCTCTCTATGTTACCTTATTACTAGTTCCAGAACACAGGATATTGACATGGATCACTCCAATTAAAGGCTAGGAATTCAGTAAAAAAGATTTAATTTACCCTAAAACCCAGGATCCTTCATGCTTAAGCAATCAGCAAATTCCAATTCAAGGAAACTATCAACTTAGCAAGAAAAATACTAGAAGTAGATATTCATAATAAATCACGTATATGATCGATTTTCATAAACATCCAAGAAGAACAAAGTTCCCAAATCAATCAAATGGAAATACATCTTCAGTCCCTAGTAAACATTTTTCGCAAACCCCAAAATGAATTGACAGCTAAGAATCTCTAATGATCTTCTCACTTGACGATCCGACAATCAAACTCCAATCCATTAAGAAAAACAAGACCACGATCTCGGTAATCACCGATCGCAAGAAAGAAGAAATTTCAAGGATTACTTGCAAAAAAAAAAAAGATTCTTTCAGTTTAAAAACAAAACAAAACCGCTGGCAAAGACGCATAAAATCTGGAAGCGAAGGAGATTGCATACAGTATCCATGATCAAAGAGAAAGGATGCCGCGAAGTACAGGCGAGAAAGAGGGGAACCGGGAGGAACACGAAGCGACTCCTTCCCCCTTCTCTCTTTGTACACCTCGAGACCAATCATACGTGTGAAACTGATATACACACCAACATTATTGACCTAACTCAAAAAGAAGGTCCCACCGTCGCATCCGTACTCTACTCTAAGCAATTACTACGATGGTAAACCATTTGGGCTTGAATTCAGGTGGGAGAACAGTGGGAAGACGTCTTTAGTTGTTTTCCACCGTGGACAGAGGCCCCGGCGCGGCCGTCGGCGGTTTATCCACCGCAGCTTCCTCGCCGTTGGATCGAGAGTTCTCTGCTTTAAGAGTCCCACACCAAATGAAAATCAAAACGGACTGAGGCATGCAGTCTGTGTTCACATTATATGGTCGACCGGTGAAGTCATGGGTAGGTGTGTTCCGGTCGAATTGTTTTAGGACAGATCGACAGGCCACCCCGAACTGTTACAGCGACACAGCCTGTGTTAACCCGAGTGGGCATGAAACGTTTCATTTGTCCTTTTGCACGTTTCATTTGTATTTAAGGGTCTATTTGCTATTTTAGAAAATATCTGGGTTTTATTTGCAAAAGCACATTATGGTCTTTTTTGCAAAATTGCATTTGTGGGGCCTATTCGTGATTTTAAAAATATCCGGATATACATGGATATAATTGATATAGAGTTTCAAAACATAAGAGATGTCCTTATAAGATGGACTGATAGTTAATACGTGAATATTATTATCATGAGGTCTGGGGGTTAAAATCTGACAAAGTCAGTGTGTCCGCCCTTTTCACGTACTAGCACAACATCTGAGTTAGTAACTCTCGTGATTTACCTTCTCCGTATTGACCCTGGACAAGTTGATGGAGATGCTGGGGTGAACAAATCGTCTTTTGCCACTATCAAAAACATGGAGAGAGGACTGAGGAGATGCATTGATGTAGAGATCTCAAAAATCAAGCAGTGCGTCATCTTCTTGAAAGTGTGTCATCTCCTAATCCCACTAAGCATGCGCTTGGCTAGTTTAAGGTCCTCTTCATCTCCACGGGCATAGCTGAGATGTAAGAATTGGTAGATTATTATTAGAGATTTTGGGTTCGAGTCACGAGCTGATGGGACGTAAATCCTTGGACCTGTGTAAAAAGTCTCTCCCTCCACCTCTTGTCTTTTTAGTCATCGTGATTTTTCTCTTTCGTGTTGGTCCTGAGACGACTGACGGAGAACTGGGGTAAACGTTTCGCTTTTTTTTTTAAATTTTTTTTATCACTAGTTTAAGGTCCTCTTCATCTTCGTGTCAGATCTCCGGTTTCCCCCACTGTACGTGCTGTTGTCTCCACAAGATCTGTGCATCTCAATCATATGTCTTTCACCACAAATCTTCATGAGCATGCTAGTAAAACATCCTTGCTATTGTTTTTGGCCTCCTTACTCCAATTCTTATAATCTTATGTCTTCAAATGAAAATTTTTAACAGGTTTACATAGCATTTGAGGTTGAATTGAGCTCGCTATTGGATCTTGACACATTAGATATTAAAACACAAACAAATTGATCTTTGATTTCTACTTTACAATTGATTTGTTTTTTTTTCAGACATAAGACTTGAAGCCAAAAGCAAAAGAAAAGGAGTTGTCCATTCTTTATGCTCTCATTTTCTTGATCCTTCTTCTCTCTTCTCCATCAATCAGGATGTTGCAGACGTGAGAGATCTTGTGCCCATCAGCTCCACTCCAGCTGCACCTCTGCTTCAGTTCCCTGTGGCAGGCGTTGATGTGAATCTCCTTCAGCCCACCAGGAAGACCATTTTGCGGCAATGATTTAACTTCAGGGCATTTCTTTATGTGGAGAGTTTCCAAAGATGTGATGGATTTGAGCACTGCTGGTAAACTTGTCATGTTATTGCATCCCGAGAAGCTTAAATATCTTAGACAAGAAAGTTGTTGAAGCCATTCTTCTTGCTCTGCAGTAAAAGTCACCAAGAAGTACGAGCTCATTTCCAACCAGTGAATGAAGCCAAGACTGGCCTCTGGAATGCACTGTGCTACGCTCCATATGCGATCAGTAGTGAGCTCAAGCCTTGAATCCTGCCTCTTGCATAATTTCTTCTTGTCATTTGCAATAGGAAAAATCTTATCTGACAACAATAAGGCTATTTCTTTTGGTAAGGTGGGAGTGGGAATCGGCCCTCTGAGCTTGGGACAGTTTCTGATATGTAGTCTAGCTAGGCGAGGGAACAGACTGCAAGATGGTTCAATTGATGAATATGACCACTCCTTCAACTCGGGCATGTCTTCAATCCTAAGTTCTTCCAGTGATTCAAATGCCGTGCCATTGTCTCCATAAAATTGTGCACCAAGCTCTTCTAGTGCCGTCATGTTTCTTATGTGCAGAAACCGAAGAAACGGCAGCTGCCCAAGTGAAGGTAGCAGTTTCCATCGATTACAGTGGGACAGCTCGATATACTCAAGATTTGATGTCTGCATCCAGCTCGGAGACCTGATGCCCATGTAGCGTCTAATCTTCAACTCAATGAGATTTTGATGAGGTTGGAGCCCCTCCAGGACTTCTTCATATTCCCAAGTGCTTGGGCAGCCTTGCCTGTGATAGTTCCAGTACAGTGACAACTTCCTGAGGTGCTCTTTGTTACATAACCTGGCTTCCTGAGCATCCTTCTTGCTTCTAACATCGTCAAGGTTCTTGATGCAAAGCTGCCCATGGAGCTGCCTCAGGTTACCCAATTCCTTGATCTGGAATCCACTCGACTTCCTTGCATGGAACTGCTCTAGGCCTTGTAGAAGAGTCAGTGAACCGATACCAGGTATGGCATACAATGATTCAGGATTAATTCGAAGATACCGCAGGTTAATCAGATCCCCTATGGCTGCTGGATGTGGTTTTGGTGACCAACCATAGGAATTCACACTGCTAAGCATCTTGATCTTAATCTTCAGGCCTTGCAAATGGTAAAGCTTGTACAAAGAATTTGGAAATTTAACAGCATGGCTGCTTTGGATCTCCAAGTACCTGAGGTGCACTAGGTTACCAATTGCTTCTGGCAACTTGGTCACTGGAAGATCATGGAGAACGAGGATACGAAGACCTTTAAACTTCTTTAAAACTTCCTCAAAGAGTTCAACAAATGCAGGCCGCGCCAAAGGTTTCTCTCCAAAGACGACAAGGCTTCTTAGATTCTTCATTTCATGGGCAAACTCACAGACCTTCTTCAGGTGAGTTTCATTACTAGACAGGTGGTTGACACTCCTTGGAATTTCTGAAGTTTCATTTTCGAGTCTGAAATGATCCTTGGTCGAGACAGATTCACCAACATCATGAAGCAAGTCATGAATTGCAAATCCGTTGCTCCCTCCCGCCGCATTTTCGAAAAAGAATCTGCTGGACAAATCATCTATATACTCCCCGGCTATGTCCTCCAGTCTTCTCTGACCATCTGGTTGAACAAAACCAAGGGCCATCCACATCTGGACTAAACTATCCTTTTCAAAACAGTGGTTTTTGGGGAAGATTGAGCAGTATGCAAAGCACTGCTTCAAGTGTTTAGGGAGTTGCTCATAGCTCAATCTTAGAGCTGGCACAATGTCATATTCATTCTGATGTAATTGCCATAGTTTGCTTGCTAGAATTCTTCTCCAATGATCTTCTTCCAAGTTGGACTTCAAGGCACCTCCTACGGTCTTCGCAGCCAGTGGTGAACCACCCATCTTCCATGCCATCTGTTGCCCAAGCTGCAATAATTTGGGGTAGTCTCCAGGATTATGACAACCGAATGCACAGTTGATAAAAAAAGGCAAGAAATCTTTATTGCCTAAACCCTCTAATTTCATACTTTCCTTTGCCTCCATCATATCTGAAATCCTCTGGTTGCGAGTGGTTATCAGAACTATGCTTCCCTCTCTAGCAGATTGGAATGGCCTACTTAACATATCCCATTTGCCACTTGCTTCATTCCAGACATCATCAAGTACGACGAGAAACCTCTTTCCACGCAGATGCTTCATGAGAGATGATTGAATTTGTCCCAAACTGCGCAAGTTTTGGAAATTTTCCTGTCTCCTTGATGAAGCTTCTGCTAGAATCTCAAATGAAATGCTTTTGAGATCAAATCGGTGTGCACACGCCCACACCTTCGTTGTGAAACGAGCCATTACTGCAGGGTCATTAAAGGCAGCCTGTGCAAGGCTGGTCTTCCCAACACCTCCCACGCCAACTATAGAGATCACAGAAAAGTTTCTACCACTCGAAGAGGTTTCATCAAATGGCTGAAGGAGAAGCTTCACTAAACTTTCTTTCTCATGGTCTCGGCCGAACAATTTCGGTCCAGAGATTGCAGTTGTAATCCGCCACTCGAGGGAGTCATCCGACCTTGGAGCTAAATTTGATTGCACTAGCTTGGTCAAACTGAACATTTCAGAATGAACGTTGTCCAACATTTTTGTAGCCTCTAACAAGTCATTGAGGTCTTGATCGGAGAAGCACAAGCGGTTAATCATTACTTGGGCATGCTTGGCAGCATGATTAAGAAGCCGCAATTGGAAGAAGCCATGCGCCGCCTGTGATTTGTTGCGGTTCCTGACTTTCTCCTCCATCTTCCTGTAATCGAACTTGTCGAAGATGTCCTCGAGCACATAGAACTCGTTCTTCAATCCTAGGATGTAATCTGCAAATATTAGATTATTGGTCTGGCTCGCTTCTGCTGCATGTATCAAATCTTTAATCATCTTCGCCTTGCTCCCCAGTTGCTTAATCTTCTCCTCGGTGTCGTAGCTTTGGTGCTCGTATTGGTCGCCGGCATAGCCGCAGATCTTATCGGCCAACCTGCCGATGAAGGATGATGCCAGCCACTCCACCATGTAGCTAGAACAAGGCAGCGTTCTTCAGGCTGCTGAAAATCAAAAACAAAACGAAAAAGAAGGGGAGAAAGAAAGAGAGGATGCTGGTGATCTGCAAACCTTTTTTGAATCTAGTAGATTTTGCGATCTGTTGTTCGTAGGACGATCAGAACCACTCCGACATCTTCCTCGAACAGGACGCTGCTCATCAGTAAAAGCTCATGGAGCCTGTTTTTGTTGCAAATCAATTTTCAGCAATTTACTAGCCGCAATTCTTCACAGGTGGCTGACGCGGCATCCACCAACTCTTCAATAGAATAATGAAGCAAAACAAGAGAAGGAACTCGGCGAGTCGTAATGGTTTGTGCGGCCTTCGTCATTCATGATGAAGCGTGAGAAAACCAGAGGAACGTCGTTCACTGCGCGAAAGACTAGGAAAAGCAGAGGAAGCTGTGGATGATGTAGACTTTTTAATAAATAATTCTCAATTTGATTTTGAAGGCGATGGATTATAATTTTTCATACAACCTCGATTCTTGGCGTTTGATGAACACATTGTTTGTTTTCCTCATAACTTCGTCCCTGCATAGTGAATGGAAAATTCCTGGAAGATGTAGATGACTGAGATCTTTGATTTAATGTGTAATTTTATTTTTCAACTCATGTTTACCGGTTGAAATTGTCTTAAATTTAAGTGATTTTATTTTTAAAAATAAATAAATAATATAAAATCATCATTAATTACATTGTTAAACAATTTTAAGTTTCCGTATCTTGCTACTGGAAAAATGATCATAATCTCGTCAAGGATAAAACTCTCTGTGATTCTACATATAATTTTAATTAAATTTTGTTGATCTGTCGGACTGCTCGACAGAGAGCCAATCCGTCAAATTTCAAAAAGGTGGATCCGCCACCTCAACGGCCTTGGTCCCTACTCCACAGGTATTCAGAAAAAGTAAATCATGGATTTATTGGCAGGGGATAAGTAACCTAGGGCCGAGAGAATTTAAGCCAACAGATCAGGTTTTTACCCTATGTATAACTGACGACTCTCGAATTTGAGACTTCCGTTTCAAGCGGCAAACGTCTTACCCACCGAGCCAGCCCGTGGGGGCACCAATCCGTCAAATTGCTCGGTGGAGAGTTGACTTGCCACACTGCTTGGCAGAGCCGACTCGCTTGTTGATATCCAGCTCCTGTCCGATCAACATAGTCGATGGGATGCACCGGTTCACCTTTAGTCTAACTTGACACCTATCTCAAGCCCAAATACCTAAACGTTCTAGCACGCGAGCTGATGTGACATGGAGAGCAGCACATCTGAGAAGCAGTTTGACATGACATGTGGGTAACATGGTGTGATATATGATGATTCCCACCCGATCTTTACCAAGATATGGGTAATATATCTTTCTGAAATTTATGATGTGACATATTCTTTAATGTGGATATAATATCTGAATATAGGTATTTTCTATAAAGAGCTACGATAGAGTGCGTGAAATTTCAACGTGAATGACGTGGCACTTTTCGTATATACGTCCGATTGCCGCTTGGACAGTGGCGGCGGCCTCCGGCCGCCGTCCCGAACCAAACTATAACCTGGGGGGTACGGTGAACCCGTCGAGGATTGGTACAATTGGGTTTCACGTTGAGTTTCACGTTGCTTTTTTCACGTTATGTATCATTTTCCTTTCTTCTATAAAAAGTCTCGCTCTCGCAGGCCATAAGGGAAGTTGGATATTCATTATTACATACATCTTTTACTTACATACATATTTTATTACTCTCTTGTATTGTTTGTCTTCTTTATATTTCTCTATTGTTGGATATCTAATTTGAGCATCGGAGTGAAAGACCGAGGTAATCTTGGTCTCTTTACAGATTCTTCCAACAACGGGGATAACTTATCGACAATTTGGGCAACCTCACCTCCCTCCTGATGATGATAATTTGGTCAACATTCCAATTGACTGATAATCCGTCTTCATTGGTCCAGAAAGACAGCATCAAACATGTTCATTTTTTCCTCGTAACTACATACTTGATTATAATATGCTTAACCATAGTATAAAGAAAGTTTCATGAAGTTGAAGATTTCTAAGATGTTGATGATGAAGTCTTTATAATAATTAATTCTCAAATTAATTTGGATAGAATTGGACTATTTTTTTCAGACAACCTAGATTCTTAGCATTTAATGAATACATTGATTGTTTCCCTCATAACTTTATACTTGGTTATGCTATACTTAACCATAGTAAAAGGAAAGTTTCAAGAAAATGATTAAGATCTGTAGATGATAAAGACTTTATAATAATTAACTCCCAAATTGATTTTGGTAGTGTTGGACTTTTTTCATACAATCTCAATTCTTGGCATTTGATGAATACATTGGTTGTTTTCCTCATAACTTTATACTTGATCATGATATACTTAACCATAGTAAAAGGAAAGTTCCAGGAAAGATGAAGATGACTAAGAGATGATAAAGACTTTATAATAATTAAGTCTCAAATTGATTTTGATAGCGTTGGACTATTTTGTTTTTCATACAATCTCAATTCTTGGCATTTGATGAACACGTTGGCTGTTTTCCTCATAATTTAATACTTATTATATTTGTGCTTGACTATAGTAAAAGGAAAGTTCTAGGAAAATGAAGATTATTGAGATATGTGGATGATGAAAACTTTATAATAATTAACTCTCAAATTGATTTTGATCGTGTAGGACTATTTCTTTCATACAACATCGATTCTTAACATTTAATAAACACATTAGTTATTTTTCTCATAACTTCATTGATTATGAATTGCTTGACTATCGGAAAGGGCAAAAGTTTCAAGAAGATGAAGATGATTGAAATTTGTGGATATATGATGAAGATTTATAATAATTAACTCTCAAATTGATTTGGATAGCATTGGACTTTTTTGTGAATATGATGTAGAGCTTATGGATACGTCTTCCATTTATTTTTCCCTTGGCTAATTTTCGGAATGGAACTCCTTAGAAAAGTTCACATAGAGAGAGTGAGAATAAATTTTTTTTAATAGAGGGACTGAGAAAAAGAAAGTTAAATTTACTACTAGAAAATTTAGGACAATTTCTTCATATTTTAAACTGTTTTGCAGTATTATCTATGGCAATGTGAAGAATCATTGACTTAGTTACATTTCACGTGAGGAGTTTTTAACATGGTCAATGATTAACGAGATTTTTTTAACCTCGGGTGATCGATTCGATTTCACATAAATTTTTCATCGGCCGCTAGGATATATCAGGAAGCTCTAGCAGTGGACGGTTTAGAAGTCCAGTGTCCCAGGATTCGCACCCCATTTGTAGAAAAAATTCCTATAAATATGCTGTAGCTAGGGATTGAACCGCGAATGTCTGGGATAGCGACTAATCGCCCTATTGCTGTACCATAGCCGTAACATGGTCAGAGTAACTATAGGAAATGGTCAAAATTGGTCTGTATAATCAATGAAACCTTGGTGATTAGAATGTAGGATTGCATGCTGGTCAGCAAACCAAAAGTCTGGTTGTTGAATGCAAAACATTTTTTGGATTGCTCTGGTTCCTGACACCTTGTGGTTTAGGCAAATCCTTTTATTCTTCCTTCCAAACTTTCTTACTTCCATTGAGTTACTTATTTTGCTACCGTCTAGTTTCTCTTCGATAATTCAAAAAATTGTTTATCTTGAACACCTTCATCTTTTTTTCTTATTCACTCCTATCTTTCGATGTTTTCCAAAAATCTTTGGCAAATGACAAGCCCTGAATTGCTTCACTCTTTTACGTTTAATATGTTGTCCGCTAAGAAGGTTTATACTTTCTATTTGCTGCCCTGACAATACTTTTTATTCTCTTCATTTCCTACTCGATGAAGAGTCGCTCTTTCTTCATTGATTTAATAGTGATGAGGATTGTTTCGAAATATAAAATGTACTGAAATTTGAATTATGTGCTTGTTTTTTTATAATAACTTATTATATTATACATGTTGTAGAATAGGATGATAAAAAAGAAAAAGACAAAGAAATATAACAGATAAATCTGGAGTGGAGTGACCAGTCCGGTCCTATGAAAATTTTTCATCGGTCATCGAAAAAAAACCTGATTGGGAGGGCAATTGGGATGATGACAATATGATCGATGATTTTTCTCTTCAACTTAAGGAGCATGATTGGGATGATCATTATTATTATTATATGATCGATGACTTTTTCTTCAACTTACAAAAAGAGCTCTAAAGCAACTCCAACAAAAGTTGAATTTGAAACTGTCCTTCATTATGTTTCTTTATATACTATGAGCTATGATAGAGAATGTAAAATTTCAACGTGAAACTCAACGTGAATGACGTGACACTTTTCGTATACACGTTCGATTGCTATTTGGACAGTGGCGGCGGCCTCCGGCCGCCGTCCCGAACTAAACTATAACCTGGGGGCATAGTGAACCCGTCGAGAATTGGTGCAATTAGATTTCATGTTGAATTTCACGTTGCTTTTTTCATGTTGTGTATCATTTTCCATATACTATTGCTTTGTTACAAAAAGAAATACTGACTTAACAATTGCAACTCGTGGAATCCAGCCTTTTGGTAATCTTGGATTTTGAATGTTTAACCCATAAGCCCCTCAATTGCTTAATCCACATAGCTTTGTAACAAATGGAACTCTCTATCATTCATTCATTCGATAAATAAGCATCAGCAAGTGAGGGAGGTCGTGTCATCCCATCAACGGTGCAAATACAGAAATCAGTGACTTTATTCATCATCGATTCATATATAGTACAGATAGATAAGGCATTCATCATAAACCTGCATGCCCATAAAGTGTCCGGAAACTTAAACTGACGGTGAAATCATCTACATTATGCGGCATAGGTAGAATTGAATTTTTTATCAGTCATTTGCTAAGGCAACAACAGGTGGGCATTTATCAGCATCCTACAGAAGTACGTTCAGTAACTTAAAACTGATGATGAAATCATCTACAATCCTTCACATACGTAGAATTGAATGTTTGATCAGTCAATCGCTCAGGCAACAGGTGAGCATTTATCAGCATCCTGCGAGGTATCAACATCGGCAGGGGGCATGAATTGCCACATCGGGTAGCCAGGATAACCCATGATTGGCATCATTAGCTTGTGTCCGGAAGGTTGACCAGGGACTGGGAAGGGAGTTGGTATAACAGGAGGGTGAGCAACATAACTTGATCTTGCATTCAGAAGCTTTATTTGGTTCTCAAGGGTTTCCTTTTCTGCCTTCAGCCTCTGCTTCTCTTCGCGGAGTTCATTCTTCTCATCCTGAAGAACACCATAACCGATTATTAACCAATGGATCATTAATAGAACAGAATAACTTGTAACAAAAACATTTTTGGCAGTAAAAAAACTAGGATTTTGTTATAGCAATTCAGTAATTTGCAAATCAGGTCGCTGCCAAGCATCTAAAAAGCAATTGTTTCTGATCAAAATATCAGTACCAATCTTTCCTCTATAAACAAACAACGAGAAACTGGAAACTTCTTGGCAAAATTAATGTCAATGTCCCAGCTAACAACTAAAACTTTACCAATCATAGTTGCACTGAATTCTACATGGGTAAAACAACTGTTGTATCCAGATCATGTAAAGCGCTTGTAACCAGATCATTTTAACCACTGAATTCTACATGGTTGGGTGTGTGTTGCTTATTGCATTTGTTGCATGCTGGCGGTTATCGGCTTCCCTGTGGTTAAGTCCGTCGTCAGTCATATAGTGATCTACCCACTCAACCACTCGGGATAGTGGTAGTTGTCAGAGTGCGAGCAGTAGTCCTGTTGTGCTACTCTCAACCACTCATGGGTAGTGGTAGTTGTTGGAGTAGTAGTCGGCAATGACACCCTCTTTGTTATTTGTGAGGGATAGGTAGAACGATTGTGCTCCTCCGTTGAGTATTAGAGCGGTTGTGCTCCCCTTCTTGAAGTCAAAGATTGTTCCTCCTTGTTCTTGGGTATTAAACAGTTGTGCTCCCCTGGAGTCTTTGATATAGAGTGGTTGTGCTCCCCCTTTTCTTGGGGTTTGGGATTGAGGTTGTTCTCCCAGCATCCTGTCCACTTAGCCACTCATAGGAGATGGATGTCAAAGTGCGTACAGTTGTCACAGCTCTTGCCCAGTCGGCGACGCAGATATGTGAGATGGATGTAGTATGAGTTTCATATTATCTGTCGTACAAGGGAGATGCTGTCCGATTTTTGAGCAAGCATGAGCCTTTGGGGCGTGACAATCTAGCTCTTCAAACCCAAAACCTTGAGATAATCAACCTGATCCAACGGAAGTTTCCTACCAGCTACCAGGGTAAATCCAGAAGAGCAAGTGGTGGACAGCCCAGCAGCCCAACTTCCCAAGGTTTTTTCATCTTCTTTTCACTCTTAGCATCAACGCTAATTGATTCTAACAAGACAATTTATCATCAGCTTTGAACATGTTAATACAATTTAACCTACTTTATTTTATTAGATCGTCTATCAAAGAGACATCTATTTGCTCCACAATAGAATTTATTATTCTCTAGCAGCATTCATCCTACACTATTGTTTCGGATCTATGGTCCCAAATTGCCCAACCATCAACCTCAGATCTCATCAACCTCAGATCTCTGATTGTACCAGTCTTGCAATTTCCTCATATTTTTAGTTTTTAGGGTAAGGGCTAATATATGATTAAAAAAAGAATACAAGATCCTCATTAAAGTAATAAAACTAGATAGTATATCTAGCCACAATCTTTGGCCAATGGTAGAATGAGATTTATATTTTTAAGAAGAAACAAAAAAGACATTAGAAAGACTTAAATGAATTGATGATGCCAAAATGGTGCCTAGGTGTTGGTTGGGGGAAGGAATAATAAATCTCAGAATTATTTACTGCCAAGCCTATAACCAGTAATTTCCTTGTTTAGCAATGATTAATACACAATAGTATTAGACTCTCCCGAACTATGAACTGATATAAAACAGCAACATTTTGAGCTTTTTCATTGGACTAGCTAGTAAATGAATTCTAATAGGAATAACAAATGGAAGACAGCTTCAAAGAGTAAAAGATTGGTCTTCCAAGACACGAGAATCAAACAAACAAAATCTATAGGCAAACTCAATGAACGCAAGGTAAGAAACTGCCACAAATGCATAAATGGTTATTCCAACATTTTCATTATCTTAGATAAAATCAAATTCACCACATAGATATTGCTAACTGCGGCACAACATGAACTACAGGAGCCATAGGAGTCCACAGGGGCACACCATCTTAGCATTCCACTGAACTCTATGGCTGCTCAAATCTTACCCCTCCTCTGAACTCTGTGGCAGCAATATCAATATTGAGTTTCATGTTGACTAACTTTTTAATAATTCACATTTTCTTATGTTTACTAAAAATTTTTGGCCTCCCTCTGGAACTGGTAACAGGTCAAGTTGAGTTTTTAAAGCATTCTATCCGACTCAATTATTGAGATCATGAAAAATGGGACTAAATTCCTAATATACGGGAAGAATCATATCAGAAAAACCAGTTCATTTTCATATGATTAGATTTCAGGTATTTCAAATGCATAAGTTTGTTAAACATATTGGATGTTTATTCTCTCACTTTGAACTCTAACAAAGAACCTAGGTAAACATCTTCCTCTAGCTTATCATTGGAAGTTTATTTATTTCAAAGGCAACTAAAAATGAGGGTTGGGCTCATTTCGACTCAACCCAACACCTTATAAGGTTGTGCTCATTGCAACTTAACCCAACACCTTATAACACATGCTGACAATAATTGGTCATCTTTGAATGTGTAGGAACCATCTAAAATTACTCACTACTCAAATATCATTTCTTGGAGTTTACAATTGATTGTTACTGAATATTAACATTTTATCTTTCTAATAACCCCACACGTTCATGGATTTTCATATCTTTACATTATTTTTTTTGTTGTTTCCTAACTGTTCAATATTCTAATCCATAAAGTATGGTATCTTGCACCATGATCTCATGAGAATTTCTCTTCCTACCTACACAACGATCACAAGATTCTAGAAAGTCTACCTCATTTCAACCGGCCACTATATATTTATTAATCTCATCAATATCTACTCTATTTGAATGATGTTTTCCATCCAAACTCCTAGGGCAAGCTATGTAGCTTCGACAAACCAAGTGGTGAAGATGTTTGAATGAGCTTTTTTTTATCCAATTGGTTTTTCTATTAGAAGCGGTTAAAATAAAAGGTAACCGTGCATGTGTGTGTGTGTGATGAATCAAGCAAATTTAATCACAGAGAATTTTCTCAAGCTTCTCTATTTTTCTATATTCCCTTTTCCAAGACGATCACTGCTGGCTTCTCAAAGAATGTTGATTATCCTTGCCCCCGGATCTGATCTCTAACCTTCCTAACAAACACCTCAAATATTATTCCTTTCGCATGCAATTAATTATTCTAACACTTCAACTTTTCCTCAAATTAGATCAACCAGGGAGTTTTTTTTAATGCACATAAAATACACATGCTCACATTGGCAACTATCTAGTGCTCAAATCCATGTAGAGTTTCACTTACTCAATACACATACAACACAGATTGGAAACTTATAGTTCTAGGTCAACCTATATGATTGTATTAGAACCACATAACCAACACTATAGAATTCAAACTGAACCACCAGCACAATCAATCTAGAGATGCCAGAATGTGAAGTACAAAAGGAAAGTCCAACATACCTTCAGTTCTTTTATCTTCTCTTCAAGAGTTCCATTTGATTCTTTAAGTTTTTGTGCTTCACTGCGTAGCTGAGTCAGCATGCGAGTAGCATCACTTAGAATTGCTGCTTTATCAGTTTTTGGCGGCTTTCCAGGTTCAAGAAGAGAGGCTAATTCCAGGAATCTAAATCAAAACCAAAGCCATTTGATCATTAATGATAACTAATTACATCATTATTGGTTCACATTATGATAATTAACAAATAGTACCGGTCATTCAACTTGTCCCTCCTCATTTTTTCTCTACAAGCTTTGGTAGCAGGTTTAGCACAGGTTTCTGACCTAGAACTGCAACTCGAAAGCAGTGTAATTATAAAAAGACCCACAAAACGCATAAATTAGAAAAAAAATCAAATATACAGGTCAAAGTCTGAGGAGTTAACCGCTTTCCATTAACTGGTTCTTTGATGCTATCAGAATTTGCAAGTGAGCTGTCAATTTTGAATAAAATGAGTTTCACCTTAAGTAAAAATAATGTAATGAATAAAATACCCAAAAGCATATGCAATATAAATAATCCAAGGATGATACAACACATCCTGGCAAAGGGAAGAGAAAACAAATGAGTTACAACTTAAGCAAAAAAAGGACATAAGAAATGAAATATCTAGGTACATATGTAAACTGTAAATAGTCCAAGTATGATATGGACATAAAATCGTTCAAATTCTAGCATGAGAGTAGGAAAGAATAAAAAAAGAAATGAACAGAAAAAGGTTATGGAATAAGTTGATGAAAACTCATAAGAACTAAAAAACATAAAATACAAATGATAGAAAATAACTAAATTAGCAATTTAGCATGAAGAACTATCAGCAACTGTAAAACCCAACTCCACTAAGTCAGCATAGGAAAATTAGATATTGGCTACGTCCTGAAAAACCTATATCCCAAACACCAGATAATGGCAAACATCGATGACCAAAAACATTAAACAATCGGAATAGTCTAGATCTTGCAGGCTTTAGTAGCATAGTTTTTGATGCACAGAACCATGTTGAAGATTTATCTATCTGCTTTATGTTTACCTTTTATATTCTAACTAATATTAAAGATTTAAAAAAAAACTTATAATACGAGCGGGGTTTGTTCATTACCCTACGTAGATCTCATAAAATAAGGCGAATCAACCCAAAAAAAAAAGAGAAGTAAACATCACCACTACTAGAACAAAGTAGGTGATTCACTACAGAGGAAAAGCCCTACCAAGCAAGCAAGTACACATCCCGTGACTCACTCATCCTAATAGCTTAGATTGGCGAAAAGAATTCGCCCACGCTAATCAATTTGACAAGGTTTTTGAAAAACATAAATCTACGGTTCTGACGATAATTATGACGCATCCAAATCTCACCATCATGCATCAAAGTAACACCAGCGTTAGGTTTCAATACTGGAACAGAAAGCAATCATCAAGCCCTAAGACAGAGCCGTCAAAATCACAAATTTAGAAAACAACGGCCATCCCGACCCATCACAGAGGGGAAGAGCTTTTCAAAACGAGTATTCGAATGAAAACCCTAAGATTCGTCGACGAAATCACCTGACGCTAGAGGAAGGGTTGAATCCCTGAGCAGTCCAATAAAAGCCATCGTTGTTCCCTGCAAAATCCCCCTCTGGAACGGGGATTTCATCGATCAGGGACTCCAATAACCAATTCGGGTTCTCCGACGAGCCCATCGCCGGAAACCTAGGTATCGCCGGCGGCGGTCAAAGGAGGAATCGGGTACGATTCGATGTTGGGAGAATGGTTGGTTTTCGTCGTTCTTTCCTTTTTTTATGTCCTTTTCTTTAAGCTGCTGAGCTCGCATTCCAACGGTGGATATACCTGGACATTGCAGTTACTGATTTTAATACCTAATAATCTACCAGACCAGTTATGATTATAACAATGGAATAATCCGCGGGTACCAACGGGTATTCGAAAGGCAAAGGTGTAACTTTTCAGATCAGACCAATATTTTTTTTTCACAATTGTCCTTTAACATTGCAAAATCATCCAAATACCTTAAAATTATCTCGTTATTCATCTAGTGAAATTATCACGTGATAAATTTTCAACATTTGGGCTGCGTTTGGTAAGGTGTAATCCACCCTGTAATATAATCGAGATTACATTATAAGTTGGATTCTTTTGTTTGGAATCACTTTAAGATTGTAATGTAATGTAATCTCGATTACAAAAGAGGTTAATGATTTGTAATCTGGATTACAAACCAAAACCTCCGTAATCTGGATTACATTACGGCCTGTAAAGTCGTCGGTCGGGCGGCGACAGTCGTCGATCGGGCGGTGACAGTCGTTGGTCGCCGTCGGCCGGCCGCCGGCGACCACCGCCGCCTGCCGGCGACCACCGCCGCCTGCCGGCGACCACCGCCGCCGGCGACCGTCGCCGGCCGCCGGCGACCGCCGTCGGCCGCCGGCCGCCGGCGACCGACGACCGCCGGCCGCCGGCGACCGGCGACCGCGGGTCGACCGGCGACCGCCGCCGGCCGGCAACGCCGCCGCCTCCGCCGGCCGGCAGCCGCCGGCATTCGCCGGCCGTTCAATGGTCACCGGCCGCCCGACGATGGTCGTCGGTCGTCAATCTTTTCATTTCAAAAGGTTGGAACCGCCAACCTAGCGGCCCCCTGATCTCTGCCCCACAAGTGTCCAGAGGGGGTAAATCACGGTGAATGCTGGGCAGGTTAAGACACCCAGGCGCGAGAGATTTTTTTTAAACAGCAGCCGAGGTTTCACCCCTCGTTTATACTGTCGACCCTCGAACCCACGCCCTCCATTTCAAGTGCGAGTGCCTTAACCAGCTGATCCAGCCCGTCAGTCGTCAATCTTGATTACATTACAGGATGGATTGCCCCTCACCAAACAAAAGAATCCAACTTGTAATGGTTATCAAAGATTACATACAACTCATTACCAAACATAACAATGTAATCAAGATTACATTATATTATATTACAAACTTGATTACATTATAGACCGGATTACATTACCATCTACCTAACGTAGTCTTGTTGTTTTTAGTGTGTTCCACGGAATCGATCTGATGAAAATTTTTTATCTATTAGTAAATGAATGAAACATTTATAAAGAAATTTAATATTCTACCTATATTGGTTGAATCTAGATAAAATTAATTAAATAAATAGATTTGAATCGCTCGTTGAATTAGATAAATAAATTTAAAAAAATTATATTTATTAATAAAATTTTTTATTAATATGTTAAATAAATAAATAAGTTTGAATTATCAAATTTAATAATCAATCTATCAAGTAAAATTTTAAATAAACAAATAAATTTGAATTAAGAGCTCCATAATATTTAAACGAATCAAACTCAAGCCAAGTTTCAAACAAGCTCAAGCCTATTTAAAATAAACCAAGTCAAGCTTCAATAGTCATTTCAAAAGCTTGGTTCATTTTAAACTTGGCTCGGCTCGGTTACCTTATTAAATAAGCTTAAACACTTCAAAGCTCGGCTAGACTTGACTTGTTTACAATCCTATTTACCACTAGGAGAAATTAAGAAATGCTCACAATGAGCGACGTCAGTCTATTATTTTTAAGTCAATCATTTAAAATTTATCCGTTAATTTATCAAATAGAAACTCGATCTTGAAATATCTAAGAAACAAAGAAAGTGTACTGTGATTATATCATGGGTAGAGGCCAATTTTTCGACATTACTTAGATTGAAAAAAATGAAGTTGACATCTTAGCGGAAAAAAATCAATGTTAGCGGTAGAACAAGATGATTATGCTCACTCAAGACATTTCTTCTTACAACCCGTCCTCGGGTTGTATAAGATTGTACGAAGGAAAGTAAATCATGAATTGATTCCTGTCTTATTATAATAAATCTGTCGCTCTCTAATCAAGTGGGCATCCTGTAAGATTAAATATCTTTTGAAAAAAAAAATCAACACTAATTGTAAGAAAAGGTAATTGTACTCATCTCATATGCATCTCAGAGTCTATCTCATGGGTTATGTGAAGAAAGATAAATTATATGATCAATTTATAATCGATTGTAAAACTATTAGAATGTGCGATGAAAACTTTCAATATTAGTTATACTGAAAAGTGACTATATCTATTCCAAATATCTATCAGAGTTAATCTTCAAGTTATATCAAAGAAGATATATTATAATTTAATTTATAACGGAGCGCTAAATAATTAGAAAATGAATTCAGTTGAAAATTGATGTACCAAATTATAATAAATTTATCATTTTTCTAACTAATTTGACACCCTACTAGTGAAATCATGTGACATGCACGTGACTCCGAATCATTATTCCATCGGATAACAACGGGAATAGTTGGTGATAAAATCATAAAAGATGCATTTTCATGATTTCGAAATTGTAGAGAACAACTTTTTCTTTAAAAAAAAGGTTTGACACTAGAAATAATCTAATAAATATGATATTTACTATGAAAAACTTTTGAATGAAATTCAAGATAATTTCTCCCACTTTAAGCTGCCAAATATATCAACTAAAGCACGCGATAACAATCAATTAGCTTAATGGTTAGTAAGTTTAAACAATCTCCACTCATCCGAAGTAGTAGCTTCTTCTATTATCTGTTCGTGGCAGTCAACAAGAAGAATATGAACCCACACTTCCTGTCACCCCCGCCAGAACATGGTAATGGCACACCTAAAAATTTGCAGCGCCGTTGCCACAAGAGGCATCCAGCTAAATTCTATGTAGCCTTCCAATATACGAAGGCGACAACTGATGATCCTAAAAGAGATTATTGTAAATCAAGGTCATCCGACAAAAGTATGACAGTCAAGCCCGTGGATGCTTCAGACTCATGCCTAAGCAGGCCCAGCCTGAGATGAATCGCCGCCTCTTTTCCGTTCTGGTGTTGGACCATCCCTGCGTCTCACGTATCTTCTGCTTTCATTCTTTGAACGTTGCTTGGGTTGATATGTAGGGTACGTACAGGGGATGATCTCCCCATTTATATATTTGTCACCTGAAATAAAGAGCATGAATGAGAATACACCGAAACCGGAAGGGGAGAAAAATTGAATGATTTACACTCACTAACCTCCATAATCTTTATTTTTGACATCAAGATATGAATCAGGCAGTACCCAGAGAACGCCTGGCAGTCCTGGATGAAACAACAGATTGTCCACACATTTATAGGATGAAACAGGGAAGTTGTGTTTCCATGGAACCAAAGATACCTTTGAATTTTTCTGATGTTTCTTCAGACACAGTGCACTGGAACCCTGTATAAGTTGTCGTACTAAAAGCATACATGTTCTTCTTGGCTTCTTCCATGCTGCGAATAAGTAAGTGATCCATTGTAATGGACAAGGACAAACTCACAACAACACGTAGGAATTCAAATAGTAAGAAGAATCAGTACAATTTTAACTGCAACTTAACAACAGAGACCTTAATTCAAAAAAGCTACCTAAAGCAACTCCATTAAATAGGACAAGAAATTTACAGGCAAAATAATATTTGGATCAATGTGAATAGGCTGAACTTTCAGATCCTTTATACAGTCAAATGTGTCTATTCGCATCACAATGAATATACTGAATCTCTAAATGATGTCCCATAATTCAATTTCCTCCAGATGTACTTAGAAATGAGAAATTTACCAGCTTATCTCTGCATGAACTATTTATTCCCATAAAAATAAGTAGTAATTGAATCAACTATGGTAGTTTATCTCCCGGGCAATAGGATAACAATAGGTAGTTTATGTCAGCAAGTAAGCCATTATTGGCATATACTCATGCAAAAACATCCACATTAATCATTTCTACTAAACAAACAGCAACTTCAGCATGCCGTACTAGTCAATTTGTCAGAACCTGAAAAAGATCCAGAGAGAAAAAGCAGAGATTTACTGAATAATTAAATTGTAGAGGGTTAAATATAATTCAGATCAACAAGGTCACCAAATTTTGCCTTCAAAATCTCCATTATATTCAAAGTGCACCTAGCTAAATATTGTTCCTCGTGAACTAGCCAATTTTGTATATGTATGCAGCTCTGCTCAACTTATACTAAGAGATAAAACAGTTATTACCCTTGTCCCTTGCTGAATTTACTTCATCAGCCATATATGTAATTGGGCCCATCAAAATTTTGAACAATCAAATGGATATCTCTCTCTTTTTTTTTCCTTTTCTTTTCAAAGCCACTTCAGCTAGGAGATAAATCCAAATAATAAGATATTAACTTGTTTAAGGGTCATGAAAAAAATTCCTTCTTTTATTCAAGGAGGGGACTATTTGGCTCCCTTTATCTGTAGAGCTTTTGTATTAGAGGGGAGAAATCTTAACCCATTCATTTATTATCTTCTCAGGCCTCCACCGTTAGATGTAATTCAAAACTCTAAATGGAGGGATTATTCCCAGTTCCTCTCCTCACTTTACCTTGCTAATAGGTATCCCGTATCCCAAAAAGGAGAAAAATCAATACATGTTAAGGCAATGCCGTGAATACAAGACATCAGTCAGAAAAAGAATATCAGAAAATGTTGTGCATACATCACGCGGCAACAAACGTTCAATATGTTTTCATTATCTAATTAATATCGTGACGAATTTTGAAAATGCTTTTGTACAATTTTTTTAAAAAACTATGTACTTCGAGTAAAAGAATCTTTAATTTGTGATTATAATATTTAATTATTTATTATACTATAATGTAGAACAACAGAGCTTTGAAGTCTGCTTATGATCAACCAGATAAATTTTTCCCCACACAACAAAACTAACAAGTTCAAATCTAACATAGGTTTAACACTTTGCATGAAACTCGAAAGTGTTTAGTTCCATGTAAGGTTGCTGTTGAAATAGGTCAGCAAAATTTTACCATTCATCCTCTTATTCTTTCTCATTTTATCCAACTTTCATATAACGATTATTATCATTGTTTCATAAAATGAATGTATTTAATTTGTAAATGTTTCTTTTCGACGAATTATCCGTCCCTTACTCATCCCTTATCCGTCCAAAAAACAGACCCTAAACGACGGCAAGGACAACGTATGTCTAAAAAACATGGCCTTAATTGGCAAACCAGGTTAAATTAAAGCTGAAGATTGCACCTTCCGAGAACAGTGAAAAGTGTGTTCAGATATGTCTCGATCATCTGCTCTCGCGTAGGAGCCGGATCCTTGGGAAACTCCATCACAACAAGCCAATGATTATAATCGCAGCCCGGAAGAAGGATAGTTTCCCTGGGCTCGTTGCTGCCGCCGCCGCCCTTCCTTGACGAATAATCAGAACCCACAGCAGTCGCGCGGATCACCGACGCCGCGCGGAGGCCGGAGGATAGAGGGGCGACGAAGGCGTGGCGAGCGCGGCAGGCTAGGACAGCGCAGGAGAATTTCGAGGCGGGAAGCGGGAGAAGAAGAGAGATCTGTGGAATGTTGGAGGTTAGTAGGGGTTTCTGGTGGATCATAGAACAAGAAGAGTAGGCAATCGTCGCCATTTGAGGAAGAATAGAGTGCGTCGGGGGACGAGGGAGAAGATAAGGTATAGGAAAAAGGAAGATATTTGCCAGAAGTGGGTTTAGGGTTTTATTATTATTATTTTTAATTTGCTGTGAAGATACATCTGAGCATAGTTTTTTTATAAAAAATAAAAAATCGAGCGATTAGTTTTTACATGGTTAATCGTGATTGCTCGTTATAAATATTATTTTTGAATTAATTTATCACTCTTAAATAAATAAAATTAATATAAATTAATCATGCTATTATAGAAATTAACAGTTAATTTTTACACAGTACATTGTCGTCATCCCGATGTTACTTATTTCAATTATAATGGATGCGGTAAAGTATATTTAATTTATTGAAATATTATTTTAATTAAATTATGATTTTCAAATAAATAAAATTAATATAAGTTAATCATATATATAAAAACTAATAGATTACACATTATAGTTACTAGTAATGAACTCTATATGTTATAAAAGTTTACAATCAATTGTTATAATCTAAATTTTAAAAACGATCTAAGATATTTTTAAATAATTTATTTTAAATGAGATGTCTATTTGATTTAAAAAAAAAGAGGCACAAAATGATGATGCCCTTTTGATTTTTTTGACTTTTTAATTTGAATTCCGGATTTTATAAAAACAATCTAATTTATTACTTAGTTTTTTTTCCTATTTTTTATTTTGTCTTAAAGGGCAAATTTTAAAAAGTGAAAGGCGAAGGACATTTAGACAAAAAGTGAACCAATTTTCAAGGGTAAAACGAAGAATTGTGGAAGCCGTTTGCTTCTGTCGTTTTTAGCCGTAAAATGAAATAGCGAGGGGCATTTCAATGTTTCCGCAGACAAAACGCAGATTACGAGGGGGCATTTTGAATTTGTGGTAATTCCATCAAATCAAAATGTTGATCTGGATTTTTGAGCAGACCGTCATTTCCGAAACGCGGAAGCCCTCGCCGCAAGGAACGAACCCTGAACAAACACTCTTCAGCTCTATCGGGATCTCTTCGTCTTATTCCTTTCCTAGAAACCCTAATCTTTGATCCCGATTCCGATGGAGCTGCTCCGCTCCCACCTGTCCAGGGTCCGTATCCCGGAGCCCACCAATCGCATCTATAAAAATGAGTGCTGCGTCTCCTTCGATACCCCGGTAATCCAGTCCCCTTATCGCAGCTTGTTTTGGTTGTTTTCCATTCTTCTTCTTCTTCTTTTCTTCTGGGATTTGATGCACTTCTGTTATCTAACTGTGTTATTCGTGGAGGCTAGAGTTCAGATGGAGGTCTCTTCGTTGATATGAGTTCGTTTCTTGCATTTGGCAAGGAGTACGTTGACTGGAACTACGAAAAGACAGGAAACCCAATTTACCTTCACATACAGCAGAGACCAAAGCCTGTGCCCGAGGACCGGCCTTTAAAGAAACCAACTCTGCTCGCAATTGGTATTTTTTTTGGGCGTGTTTTTTTTTTGTTCATCCTGTTGCTCGAGAGTTGGCTAAGTATATCAATATTTTGTTTTTGATCGTGGTCCGACTAAATTAAACATAATAAAAACTTTCAATAAGGTGGACATTCAATTCGATATTTCCATTTGCATTATGTTTAGCTTATATTTCTCAGCTTCCCAAAAGAAAATGTGGCATGCCAATTATTTTCATTTTCAGTGTTTAGTTCATTTCAGTATGTTTATGACGTTTGTTAGGATGAATAGTCTTATAATCTGTTAACATGGCTGATTTCCATCTTATGATATAGTGTTCTATTTATTTATTTGGTTATGTATATTTTCTAAGATACGTTTGTAGGTTTTCTTGATACTTATTTTCAGACAATGCTAGATATTCTTTTGAAAAATGCATTCCAACACTGAATTTCATGGATGAAAAAAGAAATGAACTATTTAGTCTACTCTATCATTAAGTGAATTTTTGTTTAAATTTGCATTATAATTTTTTTGTGTCCGATCATAAGTTTCAAATAAGTTTGCGTATATGATTTTGTTGGGTAGTGTGTTTTAAGGTATGTTATCCACTTCATTTTCAATATGCCAACTAGTAACTTAAAATTAAAGTTGTAGGAAATGTTTTCCTTTGAAGCAGAAATTGTCAAAGAAAATGGACTTGTCCAAACAATTTGAAATGTATGAATGATTGTGAAGATTGAAAATTTTCAATGTTTTTTATGGAAACTTGGGAAATATGCTTAGTACAATGTGGTTTGCAGGTGTGGAGGGAGGATTTGATTATCAGGAAATTGAGTATGAAGAAACTCACAACATTGTAATATTGCCTGAATATGTATCTCTACCATTTCCTTCTGTTGAGTTGCCAGAAAAAGTATGCTTTCTTCCGTTTAATTTCATCTCCAAAAATTTATTCTGCAGCGAAGAGCATCTTACAGTTCCATTTATTTTAACTAATTTGTAGATTAGGCTAGCAGTTGATGCAGTTTTGTTAGCTGACGGTGCTGAACGCAAAGAACAGTTAGCTGCTTGGACTGCTGAGAAGAAGAAAGTTAGTGCTTATGCATTATCTCTGCAACAAATTAATAATGGCATTGTTGTGCCTCCGTCTGGTTGGAAATGTTGCAAATGCAATAAGACTGATAATCTGTGGCTGAACTTAACTGATGGAGTGATACTTTGTGGCCGGAGAAATTGGGATGGAAGTGGGGGCAATAATCATGCTATCGAACACTACAAGGAGACTAATTATCCTCTAGCTGTGAAACTTGGTACAATAACTGCAGACTTAGAAAGTGCAGGTAATGGTTCTTCTACCCCTGAAGGAATTTTGATTTTTCTTTGATTATTTTGACCACATGTATGAATTTATGGCGTCAAGTTTGTGTATGTTGCTCTAGGAATATCATGTCTCCTGTCTTTTGATACCATGATTTATGTCTATTTATATATTATTCTTTATTTGCAAGCCTCAAATTTTTTCCATTGTTTTCCCTCAATTTATTTTTGGGCATTATCTTACTAGTTGCTGGCTGTGAATTTTTGTAATGTTGAGAATAATTTATTGATTTGCCTTTACCATTGTTGTTTTTTTATATTTTATTGTCAATTTGGTATGGACATATAGATTCCCCAATAAAAGAATTGGATGTATAGATTGGAAGGTGGAAGGAGACTAAATCAAATATTCGTCAGTGAAATAAAAAATTGATTTGATTAATTTGAATATTATTGTTTCACTAAGATGAAAGAGACCTTCATCTTAAAAACTCAGTCACTAGATTGCAACTGTTACCATTTTCCAATTCTGAAATATTGGTAATCATAGGGCCTCACACAAAATGACATGAATATGAGGTGGATAGCTCAATAAAGTAATTATAATCCTAATAGATATAAAAAACTGTCAATCATGGCATTTTGTGTCAGGTAAATTTCTCACCAAATGGCCCTGTCCTATTTTTGTATGATTTGTTATGAACCAAAAACATGTAAATCATTTTTTATTTTCTGCTGATTTGTGTAGAGTCAGTAGGTCATGCCAAGAAAAATAGAAGTTTAAGTAGTAACTGAGCATACTCTTCCAGTTTGCATCTTTAACCTTAGTGTACCAAAAAATCTATTTTTGTAGGCGTTTGGGAGGTTGAAATTCAAGTCTATTTTATTGTTGTTGATATTATTACAAAGGTTAATATATAAATCTAACTTAGCATTTTACACGTTTTCTCAAATTTAACTCATTGTTTTGAAAGTTTCAAATCTTGCATAATCTTTTTAAAGTGTGTTAAAGTTTACCCTTTGTTATAATTTCGTACACCCTTCATAAAAAACTTAATGTGATACACGTGACTATTCACCATGTTAACAATGCTCACTCGTGGTTGCAAAATCATGTTTATCTTTTGACCCAGCAATGCTCACACTCAATATTATCAGTGATGGTCAATACGAGAAATATGACTCTGGATCAAGATTTTTTGCATGTTTCCATATTTTTATAACAGTTCT
Organism: Boesenbergia rotunda; assembly: GCA_024364735.1. Taxonomy (NCBI): domain Eukaryota; kingdom Viridiplantae; phylum Streptophyta; class Magnoliopsida; order Zingiberales; family Zingiberaceae; genus Boesenbergia; species Boesenbergia rotunda. Next base: position 132,643 of record JAGFNQ010001353.1, on the reverse strand, counting down.
TGTGAAGTGAAGATGTGTCTATCGTGTTTAATTCTTCTTTAATATCTTACTTAGCTTGTAACCATCATTGCAGCTCGTGTCAATTGTGTTTAATTCTTCTTTAATATGTTGCTTAACTTGTAACCATCATGGCAGCTCAGACGTTTACTCATACTCTGAGGATGATACTGTCGAGGATCCCCTATTAGCTCAACATTTAGCTTTTTTCGGTATTGACTTCTCATCATTGCAAAAGGTCAGTGATATATTAGTGATGAAATATAGCTTCATAGCTCGGATGATGAAACTTAGGAGCACTTCTGTATTTGTTCTTTTCTTCCTTTGCTTATACGATTAAAAAATTTCTTCATCAATATGCAATGTTATTTTCTCTAATTTCCTCTCTCCTCAGTTAGTATATGTTTGATTTGTTGCTCTTCCATGATGTTTGTCTAATTTATGCTTTTGATTTTCTGGTATGCCAAAATTCTCTAGTGGATAGACAGTACATTTTGATTTGAGATTCAGCAAGGTTTCTATAGCTCAGCTTAAACCATACTTTTATGTATGAGTATTTGTTTGAGTTCATTCAACTTTATCATGCCTTGATTAGGGGTGAGCAAAAGTTCGGTTAAACCAAACAAACTGACCTAACTAACCGAATAGGTTCATTTTTTCCAAATTTCATTCTTTATATAAAATAATCAATTAATTCGGTTCGAGTTCAGTTTTAAAATTCCTCATCCAGTTAAACCAAATAAACCAAATAAATTGATTTTTTTGGATCAAGCCGAATTTTTAGACACTAATTTTTAGATCGAAATCAATTTTTTGTTAAACCGAACCAAATTTTTGTTAAATCGAACTCAATTTTTTGACCTTAATTAGAAAATTTTGGTTAATTTGGTTGTCGACCGAATTGCCCGTTTTATCGGTTCTTCATTTTTTATTAAAAATTCGGTCGATTTGGTTGGTTTGAATAGGTTTAATTCGGTTATGTTTTAAGTGAATACTCACCCCTAGCCTTGAAACTTCCTCTTAAAATGTGTCATTAAGTTTTGGTTTACAATTCATAACTATATTTCACTTTGATTTCGAGCGGCTGTTCATTGGTTCTAATATGTTATGATATGTACTATGTGATACTAACCATAATTTAACTATTTTAAGAGATATATGACTCATGCATTAGCCATTGATTCATTTTCGACTTTTCACATGCTCTATAATGGGAAGCTATTACTTTAAAGTCCAGTACCAATTTGTTCACATTAAAAATCGACTAAGTTATATATTGTTACTTGAGTGCTCAGGTTATTGGACTTCAAGTTCATACACTAGTTGCTAGGGATGGTAGAAGAAGTGGAAGTGTTGACAGTGTTTGAGATGAGCTCAAGAAGTATAACAAGTTTGATATTGTAGTTATTTAATAGATTTGTAATCTGTTTCAAAGCTATTCACATTTTCCAAGACTTCTCATCACCCTTATTACTCATTACTCATTAGTGCATGCTTTTGTCGCTAAAGGAGTTAAAGAAGCATCACTGTATTTTGCTTCTCCAGACTGAAATGACTACTGCTGAAAGGGAACTTGACCAGAACACAAATTTTGACTGGAATCGTATCCAGGAAAGTGGGCAGGAAGTTGAGCTCTTATTTGGACCAGGTTATACTGGCCTTCTTAACCTTGGAAATAGGTAGTCATCAGATGATGTTACTTCATCTTACTTCCACTTTGTACATCATTTTCCTACACACTGACTGCTCTCATGTCTTGTTTCTTTGTCAGTTGCTATATGGCATCAACAATTCAAGTCGTGTTTACAACTCATGCTTTCATCTCTAGGTCTGTATAATTTCAAATTGGAGGCCATTTGCATAAGCTAGTTGTGTTGGTTATCTGACGAGTTCTGTTGTGTCTGCCCTTTCCCAGATACTATCGAAACCAAAGTCTGAAGATGGCTTTTGCAATGGCACCTTCTGATCCGACATTGGACTTGAATATGCAGCTGTAAGGATTCAACTAGTGATTTTCTAGAAATAGTTAGGAATAATTGCATGGCATCTTCCAAATGCATGCTACTATAGATTCTTACGTGTTATGAGTCATGACAGTTGACATGCCAAATTCCTATGCTGGTCTTATAATACCAGTTGAGAGTGATTTTGCTATTATTGTGCCTGATAAGGGGAACTATTACATTGAATATGTAAGACTCAAAGCATAATACCCTATACCTAATTGTCAATGTGGAGCTAAACTTATACCTCACATAACTATAACTATTAATGCATGTCAACTTGAGTGGACAACGAGAGGAAAGAAAGAAACAATGGTGATGAAAGGAGGGAGGAGGACTTGTTCAATTTTCATATATGTGAAGTAAACCGAGTAATTTTGGTATTCAATCTGCATCACTCATCTGAAGTTATGGTTGATATTTAAATGACATCAATTTAATGCCTTAGTAAATGTGTCACTTTGACATCCATGGTTGGCAATATTTCAAAAGCTTAGATATTGGCCATATTGGATCAATAGGTTCTGTTGAATTTTAGATTGGAATGTGATAAAAAAATATTAGAAAAGTTTTAAAAAGCATGAAAACAATAAAATAAATTTGTTTGATTTATTAGATAATAAAAGATATCAAATAATATAATTATTTGCTCATTATCAGATGAATAAGCATAGTTAATCTGACATGTATAACAGTATGTTCAATAAAGTGTATTAGCTCCATATGCTATTGTGTATCAACATTGGTATTAGAGTAACAAATATACTAGTGTGCATATTAGTATGATGTAAACATCTATTATAACATTGGAATGATTATATTGCATTACATGATATGCATGTTAAAATTTATTTTCTATTATATTATTTTGATTATTATTAAAAGATCATGAAATTTAAACAACATAATTAATTAAACTACTAATATTTACTTAGTAGATATAAATTTTAAGAAGAATATTTTAAAATTATTATTAATAATATTTATAATACGGTATTGTATGTAGCAAGAATAAATCAGATCATTAAAAGTAATGACATTATTGTACTAATATTATTGTTAAATTATTAATAGTTTTTGGTATTTATTATTTCTATACTGATCAAGTTATATTACCTTATCAAATTCATGATATATTTGTAATAAATTTATTATGTATAATAACAACAGTAGACATTTTGACCTATCATTTAATAGTTAATTTGATTTTTTTTCCTAATATAGTCAATATTTTCTATAAATTACATATGTAAATTCTATTATTGTTCGCATATCATAATTAACTTTACCTATCAAATAATAGTAATCTAATACTATCACGACATTATAATTTTCCAATTAAAATTACTGTACAACATAGTACTTGCTAATTTAATAATTCTTCTTCCTTGCTAAATCGCAAAAGAAGCTCCAAAATGAAGCCCTCAGTTCTACCTCTACAACCGAAGCTTGATCACCTTGTCAATCCCTCTTCTCTGCTCTTGTAGCCGAAATCTCACCTCCACTTGTTGCTCCCTCTGCTCTTTAAGTCGTTTTTACTCATGCAATTTACTGGGCATTGGCAAGAGTAGTGAGAGAATCTTCTTGTGATTTTGTAACGTGATCCACAACAAAGCGCTGAATCTTTGGTTCAATTGAAATGAAATCAGTGAGAAATCCATTGATTTCCACTCATTCCTCCATATCCTCACACGATTACTTCAGTGAATTCACTCAGATATTATGATTATTGTTTGTATTTTCAATTTCGCGACAACCCTCTGGCAATTGCCAGAGATATCACCCATAATAGGATGGGATGATCCAAGTCAAACTTCCACTATCTGTATCAGTATCAATTGTGTTTGGAAACTATGCTGCATCTTCCACTGAATTGTGTTCATTACTATTGTATAAACTGGCCAAATTTCTCAAAGTTATTTCTAAGATAGACTGAGTTCTAAATGAATACTTTATTGTATCATTTCAATTATAAACTTGGATAGAAGGAAAATAGAAATTGTCAACTTAGTTCATTATATTTGAAGATTATTTCAAATTAGTGTGCTGAATTTTAAGGGGAGCCTTGGTGCAACGGTAAAATTGTTGTCATGTGATCTTGTGGTCCAGTCGTGGAAATAACCTCTTGCAATGCAGGATAAGACTGCTTATAACAGACCTAATGTGATCCGACCCTTCCCGAGATCTTGCATTGACAGGAGCTTCGTGCACTGGGTTGCCTTTCCTAGTGTGTTGAATTTCACCTTTTAACTGTTCTGATGCCAATTTCAGTGATTTGTTGGACTGATTAATATTGACCAAAAAAACGCTTTAAAAACAATTAGGCATGTTGTGGCATGAGATACTCCACCCTACACCAGACACTAAGGTCATTCTTGATTGTGGATTGCTCAAATAAAAAAATCGTCTTTCTCTCTTTGCTGTGTTTGTACCAGTACATGCTGATCAATCTGGTACTTTATGGTATTTTAGAACCTGGTTCAACTTGTTAAGTATGGAATTTGAATGAAGATGCTTTCTACTGTTATCTTTTGATCATCATCATTTTTGTGAATTGCATCTTTAACTTTTTGTAAAAGTAATGGTGTGATTGAGGTCCTTGTTACTTGTTAGAGCAATGAAACTTATCATTTTGATGTCCATGAACTGACTGATCTGCCCTGCATGAGTTAATTGATACTTATCTAATATTTGCTTGCAAACTCCATGTAGGACTAAACTGGCACATGGGTTGCTTTCTGGCAAATATGCCTTGCCAGTTCAACAGGTATGTTGAAGGCTTACTCGCAGAAAATCCTGCATTTACATTGAATTGTTTTTCAACCAAACTAATGAAGTCAGGAAGTGTAATACAGATACTTCCACTGCTGGAAACTCTGATGGGCCTTTAGAATTTTTAACTGATGTTGTTAATTGTTATTATTCCTAGCTTGATGTGTGCTATGATTAATGTAACTGGAATATCTTATGGCCATAATGTAGTTCAGCTTTTCTGTTGGTTCTTGCATTTCATTGGCACATTATATTTTCTTAGATGGAGTATTTTGTTCGTTCTCATACTGGATCACCCCTTCCTCCCTATCCCTCCTTTAGTTAATTTTCTTTTATGCTATTTGTCATGTAAACTTAGAAATAGTAATAAGAATAAATTTTTCTTTAGGTGAATCAAATTCTTATATCTGATCTTATAGCTTCTATGCCTTGATGTACTATCTGTTATAGTCTAAAAAGCAAGAGAATCCTCTACCCATGTCTTTGATATTTGCTGCTAATGAAAACTCTTTGGTTTCTTTTTTGATTCAGAAGCAAGAAGGTATCCCTCCTCGCATGTTTAAAACAGTTATTGCGGCTAGTCATCCTGAGTTTTCAAGTATGAGGCAGCAGGTACCTTGTTGTTGCTACTCAGTTATTACCATTAATGAATCATATGTGATTATTTTGACATGTACCAACACTACTGGTTCTTATTTTGTCTTATGTATTGGATACAAGTCATGCAAAATTTGATATGCTGCTGATAATCATATGCCATTCCTTTTACACCTTGTCTTTTGTTATTTTAAGCAGTTTTATCATGTGCATTTATTTCTTTTTAGTTGTGATATGTTTCTTAACAATTCTGTTATGGTACCTACAAGTATGATACAATTGGCATTGGCAAGTTGACTTTTCCATGATCCATTACCAGCTCATGCATAAATAGATGGAAGGACTTACAATCTCAAGTATGGGACATGGAAAGAGCAAGAAAGAGTACTTTGCTATTGTATTTATGTTTGCTGGAACTTTCATCCTGTTTCTGAAATCTTTCAATTCAAGGGGAGTTCATGCTATTGTCAGTGGTGTTTTGGTATGACTAAATGGAGCTCTGTTTCTAGATTTGCTTCTAGTTGGTGATTGCATTTCCTGAATAATCTATTCTTTTATATTAGTCCAAGATTCTTCGTATCAGTAACTATATTTATAGACGCTTGGCTACCGAGTAGTGGTAGTCCATTGAGGCGAAATTCGAAGTGCTGGATGCTAAAACGGGCTTCCTCTAATTAAGGGCGAATATTAATGCTGCTGGTAGTTTACTGGTTGTCGATGTCTTAGAACTCAGAAAAAGTTATTTTGTTGCAATTTATCTCATATTTTCCTCTGACAAGTGAAAATAAAAACAGTTTTTTAATCCCGGCTCCAGCAGACTGAAAAGTTCAGAGGCTTGTATGGTTCCAGTTAGATTTGAGGTCCATGACCTGGTCAGCCCCAAGTGCAACTCGACAAATTATTCAGTTTTCTTATGTGTGTGTATATATGACTTTAATAGGAACCAGTGGAACACGGGAACTAGTTGCAGACCACTTGATTGATTTGTCATGTAAGAAGCCAGCCTTTTTGTCTGTTGTCTTAGTTGTTCAAATCACTGGAAATCCACTTAACTGTTTATATGAACTCTTTTGTTGCTTTTATCTACAAAATTTTTATACTAACATATCCCTTGATTTTGTTGCAAGATTGACTTTAACTGATGGAAGATGGTGAATTCATTTACTGTTGGGAGTTGGGACTGCATATTTCACAATGTCAATGGTTTTATTCAAATATAGGGGTTCAAGATTTTAATACCCAACAAACATAAAGTTGATGGTCTCTGGTTGTAGGTTATATATTTAGTACAAAAATCCTAACAAATTGGTTTTCCTCTACTCTGGAAGATATAATTTAACCTTTTTTTTTACTTAGTTAAATGTTAACTTTTTGCCCGCTATTACTTATTCGCCTATTAGTTTCTTAAATTTGTTGCTTCTGTTGTTTTGTTCCTGTTTAGGACGCACTTGAGTTTTTTCTGCATTTGCTTGACCAAGTTGAACGGGCCAATACTGAAAAACCTGCACTGGATCCTTCGAGGAGTTTCAAGTTTGTGATTGAAGAGAGACTTCAGTGCCCCTCTGGAAAAGTTGCTTATAATAAAAGATCAGATTATATTCTTTCTTTAAATATACCACTACATGAGGCTACTAACAAAGGTAAATTGGTTATGCTTGCCCTTTTCTTGATGATCATATGCCAGAGTCATTACTCATTTTGCTCTTTAATGATTCAGAACAGCTTGAAGCCTTTAACAAGACCAAAGCGCAAAAGAATGCAGGGGCTGATGTGTAAGCTATAGGAAGATTGTACAGGTTGTCCATTGTTTCTGTTTTCATGTTTTATATGTTTATATATTTTGAATGCATGTTTGGGCAGAGCTAGTGGTGAAATTGTACGACCAAGGGTCCCTTTGGAATCATGCCTAGTTAGTTTTTCATCCTCTGAGGAAATTCATGACTTTTACAGTTCAGCATTAGATGCTAAGACAACAGCAAACAAGTATGTTGATAATATCAGGAAGCTTTTAACTAAATTGCTTCTTTTTTCTGATTTTTAACAATGATTTACCCTATGTCTTCTAAAGCAACTACCAAATGTTTTTCAAGGACTGCTGGCTTGGCTACTTTTCCTGATTATCTGGTTTTGCATATGAGGAAATTTGTAATGGAAGAAGGCTGGGTGCCAAAGAAGCTAGGTATCTTCCTTTTATTGTGTTACTTTTTTGGTATTTTCACCTTTTAAAGTGAGTCTTGGTATTTTTATTTCCTTATTTTTGGGTTTTCTGTACATTTGCAATTTATTCTGCAGATGTTTATATTGATGTACCTGATGTAATTGACATCACACACATGCGCAGCAAAGGTTTACAGCCAGGAGAAGAATTACTGCCAGAAACAGGTTAATAATATTAATCTCTGTGAAGCCAAGAGGCAAAGCAGCTGGTATAAGTGCACCATCTGTTTAATATTTTCTTCAGTACTTTCTTGTTTGTGCATTCATTTGTTTTGCAGGTGTCGTTGGGGAGGTTGAAGCTACCCAACTAGTTGCTAGTGAGGACATTGTTTCCAAACTTGCTTCTATGGGTTTCAATCATCTCCATTGTCAAAAGGCTGCCCTAAACACTGCTAATACTGGAGTTGAGGAAGCAATGACATGGCTATTATCTCACATGGATGATCCGGGTTTGTGTCTAGAATCACTGAACAATCTTTTTTCTAAGCATCAGCCCGTGTAAGCAATTTTTCTGGATGAAATCTGTCCTTTAGCCTTATAGAGGATCTAGAAGCTATTTGGAAAGGTGATTCAATTGTTTTGACCGCTTCTCAACATTTCAATGCAGATATAGATGAGCCTATTTCGTATAACTCTCATGCTATGGAATTTCAATCTATTGATGAAACAAGTGTTGAAACTTTAATTTCATTTGGGTTCCACGAAGAGGTGGCTAGAAAAGCATTAAAGGCATCTGTAAGAATAAATTTTTTTTAGATGATAGTATTTTCTGATACTTTCTTTTAGTTGACTGATCATTTGATTTACACACTTCAATCAAACATTACATTTTGCTTGCTTATATAGTTGTTTTACAAGTTCAAACTTTGTTTTGGTATATATTTTCACATAGGGAGGGGACATAGAGAAAGCAACTGATTGGATATTTAGCCACCCAGAGGTCTCTAGCTCAAAGGATACAGATGCAACCTCAAATGCTGTGGAGGCTGGTGATCCTGGAGTACCAGATGGAAGTGGAAGTTAGTGTTCTTTAACTACTAGCCCTTTTTTGTTTCCTTCATAATGGAAATGATGGATTTTTTTATTTTCTTGTCTTCATTTGTTACTCATCACCAAGTTATTGTTTCTGAGGGACAAGATTGTATAAAACTGCATATCTGGTTTTATACAAATCTTAAGATGTAAGGTTTTTGTAACAAGAAATAGCACATAATTATCTCACAATTAGATACTTTTACATGATGCAATTCCTTTTAGCCATACAACTTGATTTCTAATAATCAGACTTTGTGCCATCCATATTTTATGTAGTTCAACCATACAACTTCATAGTTGATTTTTTGCAGTAGGTAGACTTTATACCATTTTATTATGTAGTTCACCCATAAAGCTGAAATTGTATTCCTTATTTTAGTCTCTCCAGTATGGATGATATTGCATTCTGGATGAAATATAGATGTGTTGTCATAGAGAAAGTGTCATCCATTAATAACTTACAGCGGTTGATATTTCGAGTTAAAGGTAGAATTATGAGTTGGTCCCAGCTTTGATTTGGATTGAACTTGGCACAGCCCTACCCAACCATAATTAAGCCGGGCTGGGACTCTGGCAATCACCCATTCAACAGTCTGCTAGCTTGGCCCAATACAAAATCAGAATTCAAGCATAATCCTCATGCGGGGTCAGGTACTGTACATGGGACTAGCCTATGGGCCAAAGACAGCTGATTTTATTTTATTTTATTTTTTCTTTTTTTAGAAAAACTGTCCTGATTTATTAAAAAATCTTAATAAATTAATTATAAAAATGTTTGGAGAATATTTAATACATTGATATCAGATTTTTCGGTTATGATTTTAAAATTTTATTTAATTGGTTTTTGTATATTTTTTAAATTAATAAGTCCATCTCCTGTTTGACTGGGCTTCGCCCTTGCCCTGCTTATTCAGGCTGGTATCTAGGCCATGCTCACTGACACCTTTAGTTATAGTTGTTTACCACTCAAAATCTGGAATTTTAGTTGTTGCAGTAAGCAGTTTGAAGTTTTTATCTCTTCAGTAGCAGTTAGCTATAGACCATGTCTCACTGTATATTGTTTTTTTCTTTTTCACAATGACTTCATTTTTCATGCTTGCAAGTCTACACATATTACTCTCATCTGTATTCATAAAATATAAACTCAAAGATTGATGAATACCTATTCCAGATCCTCCATTAGGAACAAAAGAACTTTCTGCTGCTCATTTTCAGATCATTGAACTACCTGCAATTTTCTTTTCCCTACTAGCTTCAATATCTTTGTAACTTTGTGCATCGCTGTTGGGGGCCAAACTATCAGATTTGGACTATATTGTGCTTTTAATTTTTTCTGAACCTCACTTTCAACTTTTATTATTTATTTATTTGGTTGTGTTTACTGCTATTTTTATATCATTTAACAATTTCATTTTGCAGGATACAAGCTCATGGCATTTATTAGTCATATGGGGACTTCCACTCACTCTGGCCATTATGTGGCTCATGTATATAAAGATGGAAGATGGGTGATATTCAACGACAGTAAAGTTGGAGCATCCGTTGATCCACCAAAAGAAATGGGGTACCTGTACTTCTACGAGAGAATAGCTGACTAAAATTGACACAACTGGGTTGCGATGTCAATGCTAGGATCCTAGTCCAGTAACTTTCCCCCATGATTACTTCGTTATAGTGGTGACTTCCTGTTGCTGCGGCAAATAACTAATGTCTCAAGTGCTCATGATTAATGTTAACCTTTGATGATAGTATCTGTTATCTGATGGTTCTTAGACTATTTGACTTGATTATCCAACTTATGCCCGTAAATATACTGTTTATCTTTAATCATCAAAAGAAATTGTTTACATTTTAATTTATTGTTTCCACAAGTCATCTGATTTTAGTTCATTGTTTCTACAAGTCATCTGAATTCAATGTTCAAATGAAGCTAAGAGTGGCAGATCTCTTCACACTGTTTAGAAGTTCAACAGCAAGCGGGTAGGATTGTTTGCGACAGTATAGTTCTTTCATAGATTACTTCTCTTGCCTGTTTCATATCATTTGAATTTGGATTCGACTCTTTATGCCATGAGAATAGAAAGATATATCTGTCGTTAAAAAACATGTCATCCTTCAAAAAGTTGTCAATATTAACCTAGTCGAATAAAATAGATAAAAAATAGCTCTCAGGACTAGACCGGATGGTGGATGTATAATAGCGTGTCCTGATCGATCTCAGAATGTAGTGTGATAGTGCTTGGTTTGATCCTTTTGTTGACATCGGAGATACATTTGCCTCACTTCCATATTTACTATCAAATAATAACGATAATGATAGATTTAACAATCATATTTTGAGGTTTCTGTAGATTTGTAATACAATTGTAGGGTTTTTTGATCAAGAACACATGCAAGAACATCTCAACTCCAGGTAAGTTTTTTCTATATTTGCCTGAAAGCAAAACTCCTTGCTAACTGAACTACGACACCCCCCAACGGTAACCCATCGAATGGGATTTTTTTGGGGGGATAAAATCTTATTTTCCTGCAGACCTCTACCTCGTCGTGTCGTAAGATCGAAATTCTATAAAGATCCTTCGGTCACATCTGCCCCGTACATCCCACCAAAACCCTAGCGGCCGCCACCCCAAAATGGACGCCGTCGCTGATCCACCGGTGGGCGAATCGGAGGCGGCCTCCCTCTACGCTGACCCCGCCCTCGAGCGCTCTCGCCCCCGCACCTTCATCAAGTCGATCGTCGCTGGCGCGATCGAGGACCTCGTCGGCAGGAATGTCGTCGTCGGAGGTTGGGTCAAGACTGGGCGGGAGCAGGGGAAGGGATCCTTCGCGTTCCTCGAGCTCAACGACGGCTCCTGCCTCGCGAACCTCCAGGTGATCGTCGACGCGGCGGTGTACCCTTTGTCCCTGTTGGTGCCCACCGGCACCTCCGTGCTGGTCGAGGGAGAGCTCAAGAAACCGCCTGAGGGTACTAAGCAGAGAGTCGAGCTCAGGGTGGAGAAGGTGCTCGAGGTCGGGCCGGTGGATCCGGCGAAGTACCCCCTCCCAAAGACTCGGCTTACTCTCGAGTTTCTTCGTGATTTCGTGCATCTCCGCGCACGCACCAACACGGTATTCAATTTATCATCTTTTTATCACCCGAGTATGGAAATTTAAAACCACATAAATGCTTATATACCTGTATGAAAATTTGTCTTCATTGGCTGTCATATTAAGCAGAAACTACTATGTTTTTTCCCCCTCAAATGCCCTATTTATACAATGTGTCTGCTAATTGCTCCATTTCGATGTTCTTGTATTTGTTCCCAATAAATTGTTGCAGATATCTGTGATTGCTCGAATTAGAGATGAGCTAGCTTATGCAACCCATACATTCTTCAGGCAAAATGGATTTCGGTACATACATACTCCTATAATTACCACTAGTGATTGTGAGGGAGCTGGTGAGATGTTCCAAGCTACCACACTATTTAGTGATGCTGAAAAGTTGGCGAAAGACTTGCAACAGAATCCTCCACCATCAAAATCTGATGTTGAGGCTGCTAAGCTTCTTGTCAAAGAAAAAGGCGAAGTTGTCTCATTACTAAAATCATCAAAAGCTAGCAAGGATGAGATAGTTGCTTCTGTTGCTGAGCTAAACAAGGCAAAGGAAAATGCATCAAAGCTTGAAGAAAGATTTAATGTGAAACCTGGGCTTCTTCAGAAGGATGGAAAAATTGATTACACAACTGATTTTTTTGGGCGCCAAGCTTTTCTTACAGTGTCTGGCCAACTTCAGGTTGAGACATATGCTTGTGCTCTTGGAAATGTGTATACCTTTGGTCCAACTTTTCGAGCAGAGCACTCCCACACATCACGACATTTGGCTGAATTTTGGATGGTCGAACCAGAGATAGCATTTGCCAATCTGGAGGTATAATATTTGAATATTTTGTTATTCTAGTGATGGAAACTTGATGTTTTTGCAGTCTAGTGCTAATCATTAGTGTTCTTACACAGATTTGATATTTGTTTCTTGTTCTGCTTGCTGCTTATTATTTCAGTAAAGCTATATATCGAATCTAGATTCTAGTGAGTTAGTTGTAATTTCTTAACTGCAGGATGATATGAACTATGCTGAGAACTATGTGAAATTTCTTTGTCAATGGTTACTTGATAATTGTTTGGAAGACATGGAATTTATGGTCAAGAACTATGATAAGACAGCTATAGAGCGTTTGAAGCTTGTTGCATCTATGCCATTTGAGCGCATTTCATACACCAAAGCTGTAGAACTTCTAGCCAATGTGACAGACAGGAAGTTTGAGAACAAGGTGGAATGGGGAGTTGATTTAGCATCAGAACATGAAAGGTACAAATAACATTGTTGCAAATCATATTTCAAGTTGTCTGGAAGGTTCAAAGGGTTGACAATCTGTCGCATTATATAGGTGTTTGACAGAAGTGATATTCAAAAAGCCAGTCATTGTATATAACTATCCAAGAGGCATTAAAGCATTTTATATGCGGCTCAATGATGATCAAAAGACAGTAGCAGCTATGGATGTGCTTGTGCCCAAGGTATGCCTTCTATTTGGTGTATTTTTCCTTCCAACTGAAACTTTTCCTCCTGATATTGTGTGTCATCCGCCTATTTTTATTTTATTTTAAGGTTCTCTTGCAATCACATTCATGTTATTGGTAAATTTCTTGTTTTTAGGTTGGTGAACTGATTGGAGGAAGCCAAAGAGAGGAGCGTTTAGAGATCCTCACTAAAAGGTACAGATAGTTAAATTTAAATATTCAGTTGTATTTCGCTGTGGTCAACTTTTGGGTGTATGCTTGAACATGACGTGTATGATATTTATGCCTTCCTTTTTCATTTAAAATTTATCATGCATACATTTGTCTATTTATTTCTTAAAAATAATGATTCCAAAGAGTTTGGAGGCCAGAGCCAAATCCATTAATCATGATGCATGATTGGACATGAGATCTGTCAGGGTTATTTGTCAATGTTGAAATCCCATAATCACTTTATATTGTTCACGAGGAAATTCAAAATTGTAGGCAGAATTAGAATATCCCTCCATTTTTTTTTCTTTCTCGGATGATTACTTCTTATTGTTGCACGATGGGTCACGCTTTGAAATTAAATTACACAAGATTTGTCTTCTATGCATCATGACTGACTGGATTCTTCAGTGAAGTCATGTTTTTAAAAATTTGAAAAGTGCATTATTGTTGCACCTGGTCAGAATATTCTTCCACTTTTAGTTTGTTTACTTGTTCTCTTCATTTGTTTTATTGAAGTTTACATGGCCTTATTTCATCTGCTTTTTCAGAATTGAAGATGCAGGGTTGCCTCTTGAGCCTTATGAATGGTACCTAGATCTCCGACGTTTTGGCACCGTCAAGCACAGTGGATTCGGCTTGGGTTTTGAACGCATGATTCTTTTTGCCACTGGCATAGACAACATCAGAGATGTCATACCTTTTCCAAGATATCCAGGAAGGGCTGATCTTTGATTATTCCATTGTCTTCTTTTACTGGTATCATCATTGCTTATCGTTATGTTATTTAAACCGATGGATCTTATTTGTGCCTAGTACAGGGAAATCTCATACTACCTAAGAATAGATTTTATCTTCATATCAATCTCGATATACTGATTTTTTCTCATCAGTTGTTGGATTGGTTTATTTATTCTATTTTTAATTTTAGCTGAAGTTTGCCATCTATTTTTAATTCTGCAACTTGCACCACAAGACTGTCATCTATTAATTCATTTGGTTTAATTCTGATTTCAATGATGCAAACTGTATTTAGTCAAATGGAACGTGCGAACTAGTTAAACTATAATGAGCATGATGAATATAAGCTTGATCGATCTTATTGGTGCATCTAATCGTGCCATTTCATTTTCATCTGTTTTGAATCATGAGTGAATTGAATTTCCTATTGTCAGCCTTGGTAGAACATGATGATGACTGTTTGAAGTATTTCTTCTTCATTTATGGCCATCCTGCCATCTCCGGCTGAGTGGGGTGGTCGCTTTTTCATTTGGGTGATCCTATCCTCTATGACTTCCACTGCACGCGTGAAGAGTGCATGCATCTCTTTCTCTGGTCTTCTCATTTTCCCACCCTGAGTCTGATCACCTTCCTTTTCTTCCCCATTCTACTGTGGAATAATCTCATGGAATTGAAAGAACACAGAATTTATTTTCCCTTTAAAATTTTACTCTTCGGAGTGTGCAAAATTGTTTCACTTTTCTTCATTGATTGTTCTCGTCCTGGTAGGAAATAGGATTAGGCAAAGTGGTCGCAGTTTGACAAAGTTTAAGAGGAAATTTTATTTATTTATTTATTTATCTATCTTCGAGGTATAATTAAAAAAAAGTCAGCTTATTATTTTCGTTGACCACGTGATCCTGATTTTTTTTTAGTGGAGAAAGTTTCAAAGACTAAGACAGTGGGTTTCTATCTGTAATCTAACCATTTGGGTGGTTACCAAAAACGACCGGAATATATGTCCGCAATTTATGTCAAGTGGTTTCAAGTCAGAATCAGGCCGATTGATTGGATAAGAAATTCAATTTTTCTTGTATAATTTGGTTTTGCCATTTTACCAAGTCACGCCTTCATATTTGGGTTTTGAGTTTAGCGTGAATTACACACCCAAAACAAAACACATATTTATAACATTAAATATTTATTATACCAGAATATCTTCTATTTTTAGACTGCAATTAAATGTTTGCGTAAAGAATTTTTTACACTTTATTCTTCCGTAAACTTAAGTCCAGACCCATGCAGAAGTCGTACAAAATGATCTCTAAGTCTCTTAAAAATAATTTTGAGAATTTATATACAAAGCGTGATTCAATAACGGTAAATGATAGAAAATTTCTCAATGGATATTTGATTTTTGCATACACTCTTCATATAAAATTTTCTTTATATTTACTCTCTGATGGATTGAGTATAAAAGAATGAAAATTAATATACATCAGTAAAAATTGAGTATAAAAGAGTGAAACTTGAGTATAAAAAGTGAAAATTGAGTATATGGGTTATTGATGTGGTGGATGCAATTTTACATACTTAATTTTCTAACTTTTATATTCAACTTTCTTTAAATAATACTTACCAAACTGTTTTGTCAATCCCATCAGGGACTGAATGCAAAGAAAAGTTTATGTAGGGATTTTATGTAAAGTTGACTTGGCATGTGGGGAGTTTATAAAAATTTACCCATTCAATAAATTATAATGATTTATCCTTTCAAAAATAAATAATCATAATGATTTAACGTTGATGGAATATTTTCTGCGGCTAGTGAAAAAATATTTTTTGTGGGGTTGGATGATTTGGCAATTAAAAAAAAGTAATGATAGGGAGAGTGAAAATGAGAGAGTGAAAATTATAATGAATGATGTGGTATGACGCGATACTTTATATGCACACGTTTGATTATCGCTTGGATACCATTGACTATTTTCGGTCGCCGCTCCGAATTAAACTATACCATAGAGGGTACGATAAATCGTCGAAGATCGTATATATAAGATGTCACATCATTTACTATGAATTTCACTCTCCCATGATTTACTCCACCTATCATTATTCTTTTAAAAAAAAAACGTAAAATGTCCATTTGCTTGTGTTTGGACAATTTATCGTTTCAGATTTTTTCTTTAATAAAATGAAGTGTACTTACACGAATCGACTACATTAATGAACATTAGATATTGGTCTTCAAATTCCTACGCGGCGTTTGCTTATTCGCTGATGTCTGTTCCCTATTTAATACAGCAAAGGAGACCGGGACATTTTATTTTAAAATGATTCGGAAGAGTCCAAATAAATAAAGTGATTTGATATGCTGAGTAGAAAAATATAATGAAAATTTTAATCAATGATATTGTATTATATATATATATGTTTAATTTTTCTTTGGATATTATTATTTGACCGGTGTTGTAAAATAAATTATATTTTGGAATTGCGATGAATTCATTAAAATGCCACATTATTTATTGAGATATTTTTTTAAAATTTTTTTATTCAACATATCATTTTTCATAAATAAAATTTCGATTTAGTTGAATTTAATATTTTTAATTAGTGCTTTTATGACATCATCAATAAAGTCGATTCCAAGTCGGGTCCTTCTCCAACCTCCCTCGGCTATTCTTTTTAAGCGTTGGTGGGAGTTTGAAATTAAACCAAAAAATTATTCTTCCTCCTTTTTTTCGACTCACCAATCCACCGCAAACATTAACTCCTCCAAATCCCATGAAGGACATTGTCGCCTGCTTCGGCCACCACGCCGTCAAGGTCGCCGAATCCACCTGCTCCGTCGGCGGCGGCGGACTCGGCCTCGCCTTCGACAGCCCCTCTCCTCCCCAGTCGGAGAACACCGTCTCCTGCTCCTACGGCGCGACCCTCTCCTCCCGCAAGCAGCTCCTCATCGGACTAACCTGGCGCCGGGTCGCCTCCGGCGACGCCTTCCTAACCGTTGCCATCGATCTCGAGGGCTCCGCCACCCACCGTGTGATCCTGCGCAAGAAGAAGGGAAGCCGGGAGTTCTCGGCCGGGGCCGCCGCCTGCAACCTCTACTGGGACGTCTCCGCTGCCAAGTTCGCCGGCGCGGCGCCGGATCCGGCGAAGGACTTTTACCTCGTGATTATTGCCGACCAGCAGCTGGTTCTACAGCTCGGAGATCGGAGCGGGCCTTTCGTCGAACGCATGGAACACGCGCCGCGGGCGGCCGAATACTGCACCGTACTCTACGCCCGGCGCGAGCGTGTGTTTGGCTCCACGCACCACTCGACCAAGGCGGTTTTCCGCGATGGCGGAAGCGAGCACGAAGTGATGGTGATGGTGCGGTGCAAGAGGGGAGAGGGAGAGAGCGAGGAGGCCGCCACAGGGGACGACGGCGAGCTCTACTTCTGCGTGGATCGGAAGAGGTTGATCGACGTGAGGGAGGTCAAGCTGAACTTTAGAGGAAATCGGACGATCTACCTCGACGGATCGGCGATCGACGTTCTCTGGGACGTCCACGACTGGTGGTTCAGGGGATCGTCGCCCGCATCCAGCAGCGGCGCAACCTTCATGTTCCGGACTAGGAGCGCCACGGAGAGCACGCTGTGGTGGGAGGAGGAGATGGCAAAAGGTGCGTCTCAATTCACTCTCTTGATCCAGGTTTTCAAGAACTGATCTGGATTATCTTCACTCGATTAAAATTTCCTCTTATAAAAATCTACTTTTTTTTATATATATAATAAAAGAAATCTGAAACGGATTATAAATGAACACTTTGTTTTTGGAGGATTTGTGATTTCTATGCTTTGATCCGTTGATTCTCTCCGTACGAAGAAACTACTCGCGCAAAACACAAGATTGCTGACGGTTGACTATCTTAGCATTCAATTTATCTTTTCCAATATGCAGCAGTTTGATTTGGAAGACTGAGTTAGAAGTCAATTTTGTCGTCATTGAATTTTTCAGCTAAACGTTGGCCAAAATCAAATAACTCCCAATCCTTGAAAGCACTGCAATTAAAGTTATCAAAGTGTTTCATGGATGGCAATTATTTCAACTTTTTTTCCTTTCTTATTTGGATGTTGTTGCCATAAAGTTTGTCTGTGTGCCTTATCTTGTTTCATCTTATGAGGTAGACCATAATTGTGGTCAAAACACAATTGTTTTTTGTGGGGGCAATCTAGTTAAAAAGGGAGGAAGAAGAGTAAAAAACAGCATCTCTTCCAGATATATTGTGCTAAAAAAACTAAAAGAAAAACTTAAAAAAAGAGAAGAAATTCTCCTCTAAGGTCTTTGCAACAAATTGTTCTATATCTCATAAGCTTTTTAGAGATTTCAAGCTTCATACTGAGTTATTCTACCAAACATAATGCAGATATCAAGTCTGATGTTATTTTAATTACTGACAACAATTCTTAAGAACGCAGCAGCCAAAAAAAGCAAACAAACACAATACCAATGTAACAGCACTTGCAAATTCTGAAGTTGTATGGCATAAATATTTCTGTTACTGGGAATGAAATTTGTTGATCCAAATGGCCTTACAATGCACATCGAGAGATCAGAAAGTCCAGTGCTTTGGGTCATGAAGACACTTTAAGATGGCAATCATCACATGCCGGAAATCCTAGGCCGATGAGCCTGTCTACCTTTTCTCTCTGCTGAAGCTATACAAGGAGGCAACAGAAAGAGTTCTAGTAGTTAAAAGAGCCGCTTCTTCCACATTTGCCCAAGAAAGATGTAATTTTTGTAATATGTGTTCTTCAACATATCCAACTCAATCCCGGCAAAGAGAAGTTGGCTCCTGGCTCCTCAGTCCTTAGTGATCCACCTGCATCCATGCACCTCAAACCCACCATGGCCAGTGTCACTGTTTTCTCCCCCACTTTCTGCACTTTTATTTCCGGATTTTTTTACTTGTCTTCTTCCTCTCTTGGCCGGACTGTCACCAACACTTCCATTCAAGAGCGGGTCGTCGATTCCACGAACTCGCTTAGCCAGCGAAGACGAACCCATACTACTGTCATCCTTGGTTTTTAACTTTCCCTTTTCATGCTTTCTTATTTTCTCTGAAAATCCGTGAAGCTTCCGATTGAATCGTGTGAAACCCTTCTCCATGGGTTCCACTGCATGTGTGACTGTAAACTTTAAATCATTCACAATCTGGAAAAGAAAATGCAGGATTATCTAAAAAGAATTGGCGTTGACTTCACTTGCACAAATATTCCACACAATAAGAGCCAATAAGCAGACAAGATATCTCAATTCTAATATCAGTTTTGTTATGATTCTGCACTGACATGCTCCTGTTTTTCTTGTTATTGATATATCCTACGTTCGGGTTACTATACCTATGACAATTAAGTCATGCCCTTGCTGAAGGGTTCCACTTCATCTGATCAAAAGGGCGATTGCTCTTTGACAATATGAGATTCTTGGAGTGTTTCTCCAGGAAATATGATGTGAGTAAGCAGATGTTTGTATGATGCAAGTAAACTTTAATATGCAGGAGTTCCGATCCTGCTTGTGTAAAAAAAAAAAAAATACAATAATAACTATCTAATCAAATTGCACTTTGAATTTAAGCCAATCAATGAGCATCCTATAAGCCTTGCTTTCAACAGGGATATTGGAGCGGATATAGTGATGAGATAAAACTGCTCTAAAGATGCAATTATAAGCTTTCTCAAAGCCTTCATGAATCTTTACTTCATTTATTCTACTGAAATGACAGAATATTTCTTTAGACAAGTCAAGATCAGAACTCTTACCAGAGAAAATCAACAAGAATATTAATGGAATGCGGTAATCAGAGTGATTGCGTAGCTTACATATTCTCCTCCTCCAACAAATACATCTCGAACACTTTCTCTAATAGCTGTAGAACTCTTGCTAGCAAGATCAGGTTGGGGCAGCCTAAGCTTTATTGGTCGTTCACTGTCCCTGACCTCATCAGGGTCTAAAGGGCAATCTAAAGATGCATAGTCTCCAAGAACAGCCACACCACTAGTAATTCGTTCACCCATAAGCTTGTACGGTTCAGCAGGGAACACGTAGAGATGAACAATCGAAGCAATAAACATCTGTACTAGAACAACTAATCTATTAGATTTTTTATCTAGATAATAGTCTTTAGTGCAGGAATTCAAGTAGAAGCCTTTTACAGATAATACGTCACCTGAAAGACAACTTTCAAAAGATAAGGAACATAATATACACAAAAGAACATAATATACCCATGAAAAACTATACAGAGGATTATCATCCATAATCAATTCCATTAATCATCCATAATCAATTCCTTTCCACTTCTTAAAAAATTGCGATCCCCCAGAGGTAAGAAAATAATTGAAAATTCTTATCTTTAACCAATAAATTTACCATAAATAAACATGAACCAGTCTTATGGACTCCAAAAATTAACACATTGCTTCAGTGTAATTTCAGTATCTCAAATAGCATATTTATAGATATGGTAATGGATCATGTATTAGATTAAATATAAGACAGAATTACCTCTATACAAATAATGAAGTCCTGTACATTTGATTGAAACTGCATATTTTGAGATATAGAACTTTCAAATAAATTCCAACTAAAAAGTAGGGCAATCGCCAAATCTTGCCACCATGTTAGAAAAACTATTGATTTGAACATCAGGAACTTGGCAAGTGGCTTTATATGAGCTAGTTCATTCTTTGTAGCAGTATAAAATAAGACCAAACAATACAATGCCCAAGACTGACTGAAATTGAGAACTACAGCCATATAAGGGTACCTACAAAATTAAGATGAGATCAGAGGTTTTTCATGTTAAATAAACAAACATCAGACAAGAGAAACAAAAAAAAAAGAAGAGATTTTGAGATAGGATACATTTTGTTCTCTCTTTAAATTAATGCATTGAAAATCAGATGATTGTTCACAGTCGTTAGAAATTATGAGGCGGCATACCCAATTGACCATTTTTCAACATCAGAATAACAGGAGAGAAGAAACATTGTTTCTGCCTATGACTGGTAGTGTCACTATTAGCTTTCTTGATCAAGCTGAACAACGTAGCTCTTATAGGTACCCATCTCGAAACAAATTTGATTGCATTTCTTAAGGCCAAGAGTTTAATTCTATCAGATTAATAACCAATATGTGACTGAAAGCAATGCATTTCTTTCTAAATATTATTATATATAATACCTCCTAAGATTCTAAGATACAAATGCCTATCAATTACATGGCTTCTAGAATTTTGACATGATGTATTCTCCAGTCATTTAGGTTTGTAACAGTTACATTTCACAAAACAGCAAGTATCCTTTTCTGGAAGAGAAGTTTTAATAAGCATATTCTAATTTGATAACATGCTCCATTAACCTGTGTGATTTTCATTTTGCTAAATATCTACCACAAAAGGTATCATACTCCAGATTGACTATCGATGAGGAAAAAAGAAAGAATATTTATAAGATTTACATGTAGTCATGCATTATAATTGCCTAAATAAATTGACAATTTTGATGCATCCAACTTGGAACTCCGTATCAACCAACTTGGGGAAGGCAATTGGCTATCCAGTTTATAACAAAGATGTTTACTAACTAAATTGAAATGCTAGTTTAGTTTTAAAAATACATGAAAAGGGACAAGTACCATACATATTTCATTAAGCCACAAAATCTCGACTTGGACTCGACTTACCCGCACTGCCACTTGAACTCTCCTTCACAATATACTCCAAAAGCTTCAAGAACCACAGCTAAAATCGCAGTAAAAGTTTTTATTATCATCTGTATGAAATGGCCAGGAGTAGGGTAAACTAATTCATCTGTTAAAAAGAGAAATCTAGCAATCATTCAGCAAAAGCTTACATATTGAACAATTCCAATCTTGATACTCTGGTAAAACCACTCGCTTAGTCTCCATGGTTCCAAAAAATAGTTCATTGGAAAAGGATGCTTTATTATTCCCTTCTCAGAAACATTCTCTAGTAAGGTTGTTTTGGAGGTAACACCACCTTGTCTGTTCAAAAATTCAATTGTTCTCTCTTCACCACCTACAGCAGAGCAGCGTAGATAATCAGAAATAATAGCAAAATCCTGTTAAGGAAAGCACAATGCATGCTCATGTCTAATTAGGAAATTTTTTGAAGATATAATGATAGCCAGATCTAATAAAAATATCAATAGTTTCAACAGGCAAAATTACAATAAAAATGGTGCTACGCAGAAAAACCTGGCTATTTTCATGCAAAAAGTGAAAAAAAGGAGCAATTTGATGACATAAATGGCCAAATGTTTAATTGATATGATTGCATTCTAGCATGCATCCGTCATGCAGAAACATATAAATCTTTCTGGTTACAAACTAGTGTTAACAAGAAGTTGATCAATTAGAATTCTAACTTTCCCTAAAGATTTCTGCCAATAAACCAAAAGCAACAAAAATTTTCTCTCATGCATGAACTAATTAAATCTTAGCCAATAAGAAACAATTCTGGCTTCAACTTGAATGAGATCATTATGCAAACCAAATAAGAAATATCAAACAAGTTATCTAACGGAATAATTATGCAAGGACTGATGAATTTGGTAAATAAATAAATGATGCAATGTAGTGGCACCCATAAGTGCGCTAGAATATTGCTAGCATTAGATTTCAATTGACACCTTGACAAATGCAAAAGCAAGTATAATAAACAAGGTAGAATAAGAAAGAGTTTACTGTGTTCAAAAACATACGATTGTCATTATCCATAAAAATTTGAGATATCACTACTGAACATGTAGCAATCAGTTAATATCAGTAATTACAAACTAGAGAAATTGCTTAAAAAATTTCAACTTGAATGGAAGTATGCCTTCTATGATTGGAGAGCATTACGTGTGTGTCTCCTACCCGGGAAAAAAACAAATGGAAACAAAGTGATAGAAAGATTTCTCTAATGGTACCTTATTTCCATTTCCTTAGATAGAAATAGAGAGAAGGAAGAGAGGGGAAAATCTTTCCTCAATTTTTGCCAATTCAATTTTCGTCTGATATGGGTGAAAAAGTTATCATTAGAACACAATGAAGCAAACCCAGAGAAAGAATAACAAAAATTTGATATACTTATCAGTTGTTTTCAGTCAGATCCCAGAATGGTGACTATAAGAATTTCATAGTAAATAAGCAAAAGAGACATTTCTGTTCTACACTAAGCATGATTTAAATGTTAGCATATTGAGATCTCCAGTCAAACTAAATCCAAATAATCCATTGACAATACAGTTTAACATATTGTTGCTTAGAGAAAAATCACGACTAGTTTGCATTATGCATGAATCAAATCTTCGACAATACAGTTTAACATATTGTTGCTTAGAGAAAAATCACGACTAGTTTGCATTTATGCATGAATAAAATCTTCAAGGTATGAGAAATATAATCAGATTATATAGAAGAATTTTCATTGTGATAGACGCATACCCAGGCAAGCAACGAGGTATCTTCCAAAGCAATACATGGCAAAGGCCTCGTAACAATCTCGCAGAATCTCACAATCAACACTGATAGACGGATTCACCAGTGATACATACTAAATTCAAATAACAAACAACTCAGCAATGTTTTTAACGAAACACATTGATAATTTAGCTGCAATTCAACATGTCAAATACTTCCCGGAAACTAATTGACCCAAAAGAAAAGTCCAGACTGGAATAAAATTATAGCAAAATTCTTGAGAAAATTCCCAAGAATGAACAAGAATATTAACATCATCGACAAATCAATATTTAGCACACTTGTCTAGGGAAAACCAATTTGTACTCAATATTAAGAAATATATGTGAAAATGTTTTCACTATGATGGCAAACCGCTTAAAGAGTCCACAATTCCATGAGAACATCCTACAGGCTGAAAAGTTGATATTCTGATATGCAAAATAATGCAACAACTGGAAATTTAATTATGTGTACTAAAAGAATCATCCTTAAAACCCACCACCAATTGCTTGCTTGCCCACAAAAGAAATAAAACAAGAAAATGACATATATGAAAACAAACCAAAAGTTCAGACTATAGAAAATTCCAAAGAATGAACAAAAATATCAATGTCATCAACAAGCAAATACCATGTGTTAAAAACCAATCAGTAAGCATATGAGAAATGTATGTGAAGATATTTTCATTGTGTTCACACATCAATTAAAAAAACCCAAATGTTTTGCTACAACTCAACATACAAAATATTTCATGGAAAAAGTATCTAACATCATCAATGTGTGTGTGAGAGAGAGAGGGAGGAGTGAATGGGTGGTAACTTATAATTTGAGGTAAAGCACTTAGACCACATTCATTGAATCAACTTCCAGTTATTAATGTATTGGAAAAACATTGGTGATCAGTAAATATGTTAAATAGTTCTATCGAACACCAAATTTTTACTATCATATACTGCCGTCATGAATGTGGACACCTTAATAACTTCAGAAGAATTAACAATACTCACATTCATTGTGCATTAAGTATGAATTACAATTAAATTTCCACATCCAATGAACATAAAATACTCCAAAATATTCATATATTAAAAGAATTGCCAAAAATAATTAATTTATTAAGCTTATGAGAATTCAACTTTTAATTATTTAGAAAGCACGAAACAACTATTTACTACCTTCTGCATTATGCAATACTCATTTACCAGAGTTTCATAAAATGCTAAGCCCAATAGGCTATTTTTCTAAGAGCACTCATTATATATATATAGAACAAAGTTGGAAATTAATAAATGAAAACATCAGTAAGGTCTCAATGTAACCAACATATAAATATTTGAAGTTTCATTAAGTGCCAATTGGCTTCCCATAGCAGAGTTGGTTATCACATGGCAATTTGTAGAATTGAGCAAAGGTCGAATCTGGCAAAGCTGAGAAATTATTCTCCCATGTGATGGCTAGTTTCGGTTTCCTTATTTATTCCCTCTCAATGGTGTGGGGGCAATCGTTCACCTTCTTTTTTTTTTTATTGATGTGGAAACTATATCACATACAATATTGACTTATTCAAGTGTTGAAGGTTTCATTACATACCATTTTACAACCATGCGTGTGTAATATTCGACTTGCCCCTAGGGCATGGCTGAGTTGACACCCAAGTAGTAGACTTGCATCAATGGGCAAGAGTTTTAGTTGCGGTTGCGGTAAATAACTCTCACACTTAGGGGGCCGCTCAGTACCTAATTTATCTCCCTTCATCTCACCGTGGGGCTAGCGATGACGGGCGTTTGTCATGAGCGTTATCACATTTTTGCATCAATTGTGTAATATTCGACCCAGTCACAGCAATACTACATCTTAGCAAGTCTATATCACCCTAAATGCAAGCACATAGCAGCAAAAGAACTTGTGGTCAAGTCCACGTTCACTTTGCGGTCAAATATTAATGTGAAACCATATTTATTACTCATATATGCTGCTATTATGTGCTCCAAAAAGTGTTTTTTTTTCATTTTACCAGCACACAAACAACCCATGTTTCACCAATTGCTGGCCTTATAAACTAAATGGCACAGCGAGAATAGATTCAGATTCACCAAATTGTATCATTTAGTGAATAGAGAACTTACCGATTCAACTGAATAGAAAGGGACCATTAAGATGACACCAACTAGAAACTTCTGCTCCTGCAGCAGAAAAAAGTTAAGTTATAGAACAACTATCTGAAGCAAAATTCAGTAAACCAGCCGATGAAAAGAATATGCAGAACCTCTGGATTTTTGTATGAGGAGAGGTGCTGGAATAGAAGGAACATGGAAAGGAACAGCGTGATAACAACCAAGGCACCACCAATAGCCGCGGCCCATCCGGGTGAGGAATAAGATAATAGATTTAGGTAAAGCTTCACTTTCAGACCCATTATGTAAAACAACTCTCAACTGCCGTGGTATCTCACGGTCTCTGCGCATAATTCAATCAACGTGCCGCAAGAACCAGCAAATGTACCATCAATCGCGTAAAGTGATAGAAAGATTGAATTTTGCGACCAAAAGTTCCATTCCTAAGCTTGAGCTTTGAGATTGAGACATCTGCACAAACCAGCAACGAGAAACTGATATCTATACCGACAAATCCCACGTCTAATCCGCGATGGCACAATCCATTTGACGTCAGATTTAACCTACGCGAACAGTAGCAAGGATTCCGATGGTGCCGCACTTTAGAGATTCAAAAAACGAACAGCAACGAAGAAACCAAAGAGATCTCACATACAATCGAAACTAACAGAAAAATAAGCAATGTTTTCAGAAATCCGTGAAGTGGGAGCCCCACGATCGAAGAGATATCGATATAACTACTCCAAAAGTCGATCAAGCACGCTGGAGAATGGGAGGGACTCTCAGGGGAAGACACACAGGAGGCGGATCGAGATGGGCAATGGCGAGAGGAGCGAAACGATCGGAAGAGTTCAGGCTCGGAATTTACGGTGGCTTGGGCCGCTTGGCGTTGGAGAGTATTAGCGGGCGGAGAGACGCGACGGAGAATTGTGGAGCGTTGGATGGCGATCTAACGGAGGAGGCAAGTAGCCAGAAAGAGTGAGATGGACGGGAGAGATCGAGCGGACGATGTCCATGATATTGCGGCGACCTGACGGTGAGACGGTTAGCGGAGTGGACTCAGTTCGCGTGGCAACGATGGCCTTCGTGTCCACGTGAGAAGCACGCCCTTGTCCCCTTAAGAAAACTATAAAAATGGAATAACAGAAAATTAGACCCATTTTCTCTCCTTTTTCTCCCTTTTCCATTAATCTTTTCTTCCTCGCAACGAAATCCTTCTCCCCTCCTCCAAGCCACCCGAAGGACCAATCGCTTCCTTTTCTCGATTATATCCCCAGTTCTTGAATTGGAATCCGATCCACCTTTGGTCTAGGTTTCATGGCCACCGACGGCGATCCTGGTGTCGCCGGCGACTCGGGCGCCGTCGGGGAGGCTGATGCAGTCCCAATCCATGTCCGATCCTCCAACGGGTCCAAACTCTCGGTGCAGACCTCACTAGAGTGCACGGTAGGGGCATTCAAGGTTCTCCTGGCGGAGAAGTCCGATGTCCCGGCGGAGCGGCAGCGGTTGATTTACAAAGGCCAGATTTTGAAGGACGAAAAAACCTTAAAGACCTATGGTGCACCGATTTCCTCCTTTATTTCTATCTTATGTTTGTTGTTTTCGCCGATGGTTTGCCCATCTACTTGTAGGTCGTTGTTCTGCTCCTTTGAATGGCCGTTGTCAATCGCATACTAAAGGATGAACCTTGCGACAAATTATAAATAACGCATGCTGAAACAATGTTGAACAGAGAGAGAGAGAATTTGGATATGCTACGCACTTGAGGTGCCTCAAGTGCGATTTGAGGTGCCTCGGATCGCAATTGAGGCGCCTCAAGTGCGGTCTAAGGCGCCTCGAATGAGTTTTTTTTAATTTTTTTTTAAAATCAATATTTCCTCCTATAAATCTTAAATACATATGATATATCCATGAACACCTAATTTTTTTTTGGTTTTTAAGTTTTTTTTAACCCAATTGGGATGCCTAAATCCTAGGGGTAAACTTTTAATTTTTTTTTTCTTGAACATTATAACCCAATTGGGATGCCTAAACCCTAGGGGTAAAATCTTAAATTATTTTTATCTTGAACACTATAACCTAATTGGGAAGGTGAACCCTAGGGATATATTTTATATTTGAGGAAATGTTGATTTTTAAAAAATAAAAAAAACGGAAGGCGCCTTCCGTTAGGTCTAGACGAGTCCGCAATGGAAGGTCCATAGCGTGCATATATATATATATATACAAGAATGTTACTTTGCTGAAATCGTGAGTGATATCCGATGTGGGAGATTTGACGCGGTCAAAACCCAAATTTTTTAATTTTTTTCTCATCTGTATGCAATAACTTTTCTTTCTTTTCTCTTAAATTAAAATAAAATTCTCTTTTCTCCCTCCTTTGAGTGATGTTCATGTTTAAAACACCATAGTTTAAATACACCAACTACCATTGTGGTGCTAGTTTTTAAAGACCAACACCACTACAAGACTAGCACCAAGTGTAGTGCTGGCTTGGTGGTGCTGATCTTCTAAGACTAGCACCAAGTGGCGGTGTTGATCTTAGAAGACCAACATTCTAAGATCAACACCAATTGGTGCTGGTCTACCAGCACCAAGTGGTGGTGCACTTGGTGCTGATCTAACCAAGTCTTCAAAGACAGACACTAAGGACCAGCACCAATTGGTGCTGGCTTGATGCTGATCTTTAAAGACCAACACTTAAAAATCAACACTAACTTAGCGTTAGTTGGTGTTGGTCTTTAAAAATCAACGCCAAGGTGGTGATGGCCTTTAAAAACCAACACCACTTGGTGTTGGTGCCGGTCTTTACATACCACTACCACCTTGGTGCTAGTCTTAGAAGATCAACACCAATTGGTGTTGGTCTTCAAAGACCAGCACCAAGATTGTGTTGATTTTTAATTTGCCGCTAGTTTTTAAAGACTGCACTACCTTAGTGCCCTTGGTGGTAGTCTTTAAAGTCCAGCACTAAAGTAGTGCAGTCTTTAAAAACCATCGCCAAATTAAAAATCAACACTATCTTGGTGCTGGTCTTTGAAGACCAACACCACCATAAGACCAGCATCACAGTAGTGACGGGTGTATTTAAGCTAGCACCACATTGATTGTTGCATGCAATTAAAGGTGTGAGAAGTAGGGATGACAATTTTCCCCGCGGATTTGGATATCCGAGGGGAAAATCCGAACCGGGGCGGGTTTGGGGAGGTATTATCGGATTTGGATTCGGATTCGGAGATTTTTTAAAATCCCCGAAACAGACTGGGGCGGATATAGAGATGCTATATCCTCATCCCCAACCCGCCTCGATATCTCTAATAATAATAATAAATTAATAATAATTATTAAAATAATTTCAATAATATTAAAGATTTATGAAAATCTAATACGAATCCTAAATTAATAATTATTATTAATTTATTATTATTGGAGATATCTCTGTGGCGGGGATGGGGATGGGGGTTTAATCCCCGTGGGTTCGGGGACGGGGATTCCCCGATTAAGTGGAGGCGGGGATGGGGACGGGGAGGGGGATGGAGATTTACTTCAGGGACGGAGATGGGGATGGGGGTTTAATCCCCGTGGGTTCGGGGACGGGGATTCCCAGATTAAGTGGAGGCGGGGATGGGGACGGGGAGGGGGATGGAGCTTTACTTCAGGGACGGGGATGGGGATGACAAACCCGTCCCCGCCCCGTCCCATTGCCATCCCTAGTGAGAAGAGAGAATTTTATTTTAATTGAAGAGGAAAAAGAGAAAATTTGTTGCATGCAGATGAGAGAGAGATTAAAAAAAATTGAGTTTTGACCACGTATGATGCTCAATTCTCTCTTCTCTCTCCTTTGATTACATACAACAATCAATGTGGTACAGGTTTTTACAAACCAACACCACAACTTAAATACACCAGTTGCCACTGTGATGCTAGTTTTTAAAGAGTAGCACGAGCATCAGGTGGTGCTGATTTTTAACCTGGTGTTGGTTTTTAAAGACCAACATCACCTGGTGCTGGCTTTTAAAGACCAGCACCTGGTGCTGGCCTTGGTGCTAGTTTTAAAAAACACCTTGGTACTCTCTCTTTATGCATTATTGCTGATTTTTAAAAAATCAGCACCAAGGTGGTGCTTGATACTGGTCTTTAAGGTGTTGGTCTTTAAAAGCGAGCACCACCTGGTGCTGGCCACAGTGGTGGCTGGTGTATTAAGTTATGGTGTTGGTTTTTAAAACCAACACTACATTGATTGTTGCATGCAATCAAAGGAGAGAGAAGCGAGAATTTTGTTTTGTTTTAAGAGGAAAGAGAAAAAAGTTGTTGCATGCAGATGAGAGTAGGATTAAAAAAAAAAGAGTTTTGGCCGTGTCAAATCATCAACGTCGGATGTCACCCACATTGCTCACCTAAGGGTGTGTAGAGTATATATATCTCGTTTCACTACTGAACAAAAAGGTGTAATACAATAAAACTTTGTACATTTCTCGTCTTTTCTAGTATAATGCGTCTCTGAAATTTATGATGGATCGGGATTAAAAGGATGGTGTTTAGGAATCACACTTACAAAAATATCTACTTGTTGTGACAAGGAACTTGAATGGATCATGTTGAAACGTCTAAATCTCATCAACATGTTCATTTGTTCACCTTTTTTTGGAAAGGTTCATTGTTGTTTATTAACACAAGCTGCCTTGATGAGTGTTTAATAAGCCATTATGGCCTCTCTGATGTATTCTCTCCAACTATTTGACATGGGATAGATGCCCGCCATTTCTACCTGCCAATTCAAGAGCAATACGTATACCAAAGAAGCAAACACACTTAGGTGGGAGGTTACATAGCATTTAAACTGTCAATTAGCTAGTTAGATCCTTCCCACTCTACATGCTATAACTTGAGTTCGAACTTCTAAGTTCTTCAAAGCCTACTCGGCCCCCTCACTGCGTTATGTTTAATTGTAGCCTCAACCTTTCTTAGCCTCACAAGTCCTTGTCCAGTTGAGTGGAGTTCTCCTCTGTGTTAATTCTTTCGGAGGAATTTGTTAGTTGAATAAGGTTACTGCAACTTGTGCTTTGACACTTCGCTCGACAACCTTTTTAACCTCAATTCAGTAAAGTGAGCAAGTTCTCCTCAGATACCAGTCATTTCATTCCCCTTGTGAATTGGTTGAGATTGTCAATAGGTACAAGGTCACTCCTTGTGTCATCAGTGGTCATTGCCTGAGATTACTACTATGGCCAAATACCTATCCCAGCCTGTACATGAACTACTCTTGACTGGGTAGGTGAAACATCTGATCAGATTCAACCAAATCAGTATTCTCTAGGCAACTTGAAAGTCTCACTTATATGTACATTTAAAAGGTTTTTCCAGCCTCCTTTTTGATTTTTAGACATTAGAACTCATGCTTTAGAAATTGTTATATTCTAATGGAATTCTGAATTATATACTGCTACTTGTTAGCAGTTGGTTCATTTTGATCTGATAGCATTGTTCAATTGTTGTATTCTAATGGAATTCTGAATTATATACTGCTACCTGTTAGCAGTTGGTTCATTTTGATCTGATAGCATTGTTCTTTTTCTTCTTGCATGAAAATTAAATTTTAATTGTTAGCAGCTAGATGACCTTATAGTTGTGGTTAGTTCACTTTTCAATCATGATCAAGCCGTGTTAGCCTCAGCTATATGGGTTATTGCATGGTACTGATGTGATTTGGATGGCCTTCTGATCAATATTTTGCATATCAAAACCCCCTGCCGCCGCTTACACTTAGGGACCTAGTCTTATAACAAATTCAGTTCAGATCCATGCTCTTAGGCTTGGACACTTTAATGTTGGCTGTCAATGCCTAACACTACCCAAACTTTTTCATCCGCACTTAGGCTGAAATTGGCATTTTTAATTCACTTCTTAATCATTGCTCATATTTTCTAAATTAGTCTTTTATTTTTGTCTTAAATAGGCTTGGAGTCAGATCACACAATTCATTTGGTTCATGGTTTGACCCTGCAAAATCCACCTGCCGATGTGACTCCAGCTGCCAATAGAGTTTCAGGAGTTGAGAGTGGTGGTTCTAATGGAGGTGGGGGATTTGGAGGAGCTGATTTTGCAAGCCCGCTCTTTCCTGGCATTGGTAATAACTTTAGAAATGGTGCTCGATCAGGCAGTCTTGGATTTGGCTTACCAGATCTTACTCAGATGCAGCAGCAGCTAGTGCAAAATCCAAGCATGATGAGGGAAATAATGAATATGCCTGCTGTTCAGAGTCTGATAAATAATCCTGACCTGATGCGAAACATGATAATGAACAATCCTCAAATGCGTGAGATCATTGACCGTAATCCTGAGTTTGCACACATCCTAAACGACCCCAGCACTCTTCGGCAATCTCTGGAAGTCATGAGGAATCCTGAACTCATGAGAGAATTGACGCGGAGCACTGATAGAGCTATGAGCAACATTGAGTCATCCCCAGAAGGATTCAACATGCTTAGGCGAATGTATGAAACTGTCCAGGAGCCATTTCTTAATGCTACAGCAGGGGCAGGTAATGAGGGGAATGATGTGGGTCAAAATCCATTTGCAGCTCTTTTGGGGAATCAGGGTGGTGTGCAGTCTAGAGATCTGACACCAGACCAGCCAGGTACTGGTTCCAATCAAACCAGTGAATCGTCTTCACCAAATAGTAACCCACTTCCAAACCCTTGGAGCAGAACTGGTAACATTTTTGTAGTTGTTGCAGTGTTGTTGGTTATATGCTAAAAATTCCTGCAATTTCAGGTGGAGTGCAAACTACCAATACCACACCAGCTCCGCCACGCGATGGAAGATCTCCAAGCATTGGTGGATTATCAGAGTTAGAAAGGATGTCTGGTGGAATGCCAGACCCATCCTTTGTCAATCAACTTCTGCAGAACCCAGCCATTATGCAGATGATGCAGAGTCTCCTCTCCGACCCTCAGTTTATGAATCAGGCATTTGCAAAAACAAAAATCTTATTATTAGAGAGAAGGAATTGTTGTTGCCATCAATTTTTGATATTTTATCTGATTGTTTACTATCAGGTTTTGAATCCACAACTCCGTAACTTGTTGGGTTCCAACTCTCAGCTTAGCAGTATGTTGCAGAATCCAGAATTGATTCAGCAGCTTACTTCTCCTGAGATACTGCAGGTAGATGCATTTGCAACGCTTGGATACATTACATTGTGTTCTGTTCTCAAATCTTTATTTGTCTGGTATGCAGCAACTTTTATCATTTCAACAGACACTTTTATCCCCAGGTGGCCAGCGGCAAACAAGCCAGTGAGTTATGAAACTGTTTTCATTTGCATCAAAACTAGTGCTCTCCATAGTAACTATCATTTAATCACTCATCTAAAAATGTTGGTTCTAGGTTGATACTCGCTTATTTGTTTCTTGTATCTCCATGGTCTGGCATTGCTTTCAAATGACAAAAATCACTAAAGAACTAAGATTGGAATTGTTAAGTTTGACATTCTTTTACTAATAGATAATTGTCGTTTCTTTCTGATTTCTAAATGAGTTAAGCTGTTTTTGTTAGAGTGCTGGCAACAGTAATTTTTTTTTCACCATACCATATCGTTTGGTTTGATGTCTATAAAATTGCATCGTGAAAACTATTTTGCCAAATACATGGTAAGAAAACTAAATGGAAGTCGGTTTTCTTTTTTATGTAAGGCATGGTACTTCAAACTCCCATATAGTTCTTTTGATGGCATAGCTCGAGCAAATTTCTGAACTCTGCTTCACATGCATCTCTTAGTTCAGTTCATTAAAAGGCTCAATGTTACTGAGCTGACGGTGATCGCATGTAAACTACAGTTTGCTTTAGATTTTATTTGATGATTATATTGACTGGATGTATTGCAGTGATGATAATAATTGTTATAAATGAGGATCAAATAGTTCCAGTACAGCTTAATTTATAATGGGTAGGATCAAGTAATGCGTTAGAAGATCAATGAAATGAACACAGAATTGCTTTAGTTCCGCTTCAAACCTTGGCATTTTACCGAGCAGAGTTCTTGCCTTCTCTTTCAGGGAACAAAATCAGACTGGTGCCACTGCAACAGGTACAAGGGATCCCATGACACGTGCTCATCATATCTGAGAATTGACCAGTGGGCCTCAAGCTTGAGTCCTGAGTTTGAATAAGAAATTGCATTTATCATCTTCTTTCGCTGCAGGAGCAATCAACACCAGTGGCTTGGAATTTATGATGAATATGCTTAGTGGACTTGGGTCGGGCACGGGGGCTCCTAACCCTGATGGTTGCACTTCTATCCTGTCTTAACAAAATACTATAATATATATATTTCTTCATATCAAACAATTTTCAAATACTTAATACATTGTTATCTTTATGTTGCAGTGCCTCCAGAAGAACGATATGCAACACAGCTTTCTCAGCTACAGGAAATGGGCTTCTTTGACACTCAAGAAAACATTCGCGCTTTAGAAGCCACTGCTGGAAATGTCCATGCTGCAGTTGATTGGCTTTTGAGGAGCCCTCATTGATGGATCCTTCATAGCTGAAGAACAATACCGATGGTTTCAGACTCATAATTTTTGCAAAGACATCAACAAATGTGCACAGTTGTTCGTCTAATGACTTATGTCTCAGATTTTATCATATATCTCTTCTTTGTTAAACTAGTCGCATTATCTTTTGCTCATACACATCATTTTAAAAGTTTATTTTCAATCTAAATACATTCAGGTTTTATTGTCTCAAAATGGCTTGATTAACATATATGCTTGCTTTTTTATTTTTGCTTCGTCCAATCAGTCAATTATCTTATGGTTTCATCTTATTGTCAAGTAACTTATTTTATTATTCTTTTATTTTCAGCAGGCATTCATAGTGCTAACTCATCCTGGAAGGCATCCTATATTGTAGTAGACTGTTGCAAAGAACATCATATTTTGAGCCTATAATTAACACACAGTAAGCCTTATCGTGGTTCAACAATTATCATGAGTTGTGGGTTATGAGTAAAGCGAGAAAACAAAGTCTTAGAATCCTAAGTAGAAATTCTTTTCCTATTGTATATCAGAAAACAAAATTTGACCTTAAGATCAAGTCAAACTTTCTTTGTAATAGTTCACAGTGCTTGTTAATGAAAATAGTTACTGTTAATATTCTGACACTTTTAAGTTTATATGTGGATTTGTAGAGTAATAATTAGTTTATAAGCTTAAATGATGAATTGCTAGCTGTTTGTTGCTATTAATCATTTTAGACCAAAAGTTTGTTCTAATAAGGGTAATAAGTTGGCTTTGTTATCAAGTGAGTAGTATTGTCATGTAGCAAACCTAATCCTACATTTTTACCTACAATGTAGTGGTGCGAAGGAAGGTTTTCGATTCAGTTGAGTAGTCAAGTCTCGATGAGAAGACTAAATTCGAACTGTGTCCAGCTCTGTTAGCCATTTTGACAACCCCACTTGCAATTGATTAGAGGCTGTTGAAATGTAGCTTAGACTTTGGATCAACGATATCAAAATTTTAAGCATGTGAAATTTTAATAATCTAATTCAATCTTTCATATATAGAGGTGGGTTAATGAATCAAATTATAAATTTGGTTAGTTGAATTACTATTCTTTTGAACTTAACATCCAAGTAGCTAAGCCTAGTAATCATTGAAAGTCAATTCGTTTGTATTTTGTAGTTATTATAATAATTTATTGAACGTATAGTTATTATAGTAGTTCTAACAAGTCTCTGCTTAAATAACATACGCGACATCATAATTGTCGTATTCGATACCTTATAAGTTAATATTCATTTTACTTAGTGACAAATAAATTAGATTTGGATGATATAGTGGTTCAAATGAAAACAAAATTTCACATTCAATATTGTTGGATCGAACGAGACGTACGAAAGAGAGGGGAGGCAAAATCTCATCTCTGTTCGTAAAACCGAATTAAAATAGCAGTGAACTACGTAAATATAAAAAATAAAAACACAAGTTCTTATTTTTTTTTTACTTAATTCGTATAGTTTAGTGACTACTACCCTAAGATTTGTAACCCTTGATTATTTTACGATGGGCAATCCATTATAACTCTTCTTTTCGAAATCTTTCGGAGAACTCGTACAAAAATGAAGATGGCTAATAACAAACTATTATCACCAATGTAAGCAAGAAAGAGTACTGACAACATGAATATTACAAATTAAGCGTAAGTTGTCGGTGAGCCTCACGACGTCATTGTACTAGATCTTGCATGAATAGAAGTACAGGAGCGAGATGAAGCATTGAGAGAATTATTGATGAGGCTCGGACCTCGAGGCTTCTTTTATAAGCTTCTATTAGTCCATTGGAAATCATTTAGAGAACTTGATAGTCGACTTAAGCTTTATCAGGTGATTGGTCCCCAATCCTTTCCTTGTTTGCTCGGATATGATCCGATCGATCCCTTAAAATCCGAGTTTTTAGTTGACTCAACCTCGTTCAGTCGATTGATCCCAAGGGTTTCCTTCCTTGTGATGATCCAATCACATTCTATATATCTTTCCATATATGGGGTCTGGTCGATTGATGCCCCTGATCAGTTGACTGAATTAGGTTTTCCTTCTTTGTGGAGATTTGGATCTGCATATGCTTATCCACCCGGTTCAGTCGATTGAACCTCCTTATTCAGTCAATTGAACTCCTTGGTCGATGAAAATTTTATTTTTCTACTAAACAAAATTAACATCAAAATAATATAAGTAATGAGCATGCAAAAATAGAGCTAGAGAATAATATGCATGAAGATAGACGACAGATATGACTATCTTGATTTTGACTTAGAAATCTTCGTTGATTTCTTGAGTTGGATCAACATCTAATGTTTGTCTAAAATGGGACACGACCTTACTATTCCACTCCAAGATCTTTCCTTAATTTACTTGTCAAACATATGATCCTCCAGACTTATTCGGACTTCATCTGCTCATCATTTGATCGACCTGCTAGGGTTTCCTTCTTATTCGACATTTTAAAAATAATTATTTTTATTTTAATTAAATATAATTTCCAAGATGTCTATTTTGAAATCTTTCAAAAAATATTTATTTGAAGATAATATTTTATGAACGTAATTTGAAAAAAATTTCAAAAGAATTTTGAAAAGAGAAGAAATTGCGTTAGAAATAAAAATTTTCAAACTCTTTTGGAAGATGAAAATTTTAAATATTGTTCGAAAATATTTTATTTTGAACCCCTTTTAAAAATGTATCTTTCAATAAAATCTCCCCCTTAAACGTAACATTTCTTCAGAAAATTTTTATTAACTATAAGGAAACTATACCTATTTGTTTAGGAGTCTAGGAGTTCATGATTGAACTAAAACAATCATACAATTCTTTCCTTCTTTGTGGAGATTCGGATCTACCTGTGCTTATCCACCTAGATTAGTCGTCTGAATTAAGTTTTCCTTCTTTGTGGAGATTTGAATATATAAGTGCTTGGCCACCTAGATTAGTCAACTGAACCTCCTTATTCAGTCGACTAAACTCCTTGGTCGATGAAAACTTTGCTTTTCTACAAAATAAAGTCAGCACATAAATAATACAAGTAATGATCCTGTAAAATAGAGTTAGACAATAATATCTATGACGATAGATAGATAGGACTCTCTTGATCTCGATTTAGAAACCTCTGTTGGGTTCTTGAGTTGGATCAATGCTTAAGGTTTATCCCAACTAAGACACAACCTCACCACTCTACTCCAAAAACATACCTTTGTAAGTATCCTTGGTTAGTTTTGATGTGATCAACTGAGTCATGTCCTGAGTGTGTAGGATACCTTGTGTCTACGTGTGTAGGAACATACAAAGAAGTCGAGTGGAAGACACAATGAACGAGAAGAAAGACATGAGAAGAGAGTCAACGGACTCAATGCATCCAAGGGATGAGGAGCTACGAAAGAGTACACCTGTGGAGCGAGAAGGAAGCGCATGACGCATTCAAGGGACAAGAAGCTGGGGAGGAAACCTGCTCGAGGAAAAAAATCAGATTTGGGTTCGGGTGAGCTCAACACTGGATGGTCGAAAAGCAAGCGAATAGAAAAATGGTTAATGAATGAAGTTAACCATTCTGAATGAATAGTGCTGGAGGTGTCTCAGTTCTGACTGGAGCTGCGTTGAATAAACAGTACTCGAGCCACCCTAAGTGACATCTAGGCGCCTTGTATGAGCAGTGCCTGATGCTCCTGAGTTCAATTGAGACACCTCAAGTTAACGTCAGCCGTTGAAGAATCGTTGTGAAGAGGATGAAATTTTATCTAATTGAGGCACCTTTAATGTTATGTCAGCAAACAATCATTTTGACTAAAAGCATATAAATAGCCCTCTAAAACTAGGAGTTATATACAACAACTTGTTTTCAACTTTCATAATCATTTGTGAGCTTTTCAACTATTGTAAGGGGCTTCTCCGCCTCCGATGTTGTTGAAGAAGGAGTTTTCATCAATGAGCTTTATTTGCCTTGGTATAACAACCACTTAGGTTATAACCAAGTAATTCTATGAGTCCCTTTATTTTTTTATTGTTTATCTTGATTCATTAATGTGTGTATGTCCTTGATAATTTGAAAGCAAGAGAATTTGTTAATCTTTAATTGCAGGCTATTCATCCCCTCTAGCCAGCCAATCCTATCTAATTCATGATATCAGAGCCCAACCACTTTAGAAGGACTAACCGTCAGATAAAGCAACAAGACAATATCCAGATCTAGCATTCACCTGGTAAATTTCAAAGGGGAGTTCGCTCTATGGAAGTGTTGGATGGAAGTATTTTATAAAACATATTTAATTTCTATATTTTACTTACAATCATGTATGATTTTGTAGCATCCAAAGATTAGAATGGAGAAGGAAACGAGAATATCTTTGGAACAAGAAAGAGCAAATTGACAGCGTGATAAACAGGAAGGCAAAATTCCACCTACTAAGTATACCACTGCCTCAAGAAGTAAATTGAATCGGCGTCTACAACTCCATCAAGGAATTTTGGGGGGAAATCTTGGAGCTATACGAATGTACATCCAAAGTCAAGTTAGTAAAATGGAACCTACTCTAGAATCAACTAACAAACCCCCGAATGGAAAAGAGAGAAATAGTCACTCAGCTGCACGCAAAGATCAAGGAGCTAATCACCGAACATGCCAACCTAGGAGAATTGGTAATGAATCGAGACTCAATCAGATAGATACTCTCTGAACTCTTTTTCAAGAACTCAAGAATGACTTTGATTGTAGACTCGTACTACGTTTTGAAAGACCTCGAAATAAGTAGTTTAGAAGAATTATTTTCTATTTTTGAATTACACGAGTCTAGATGTGTAAGCTTAAGGCAGGAAAATGAGACGACTCAGAACCTAGCGTTGAAAGCCAACAAGGAGAATGAACAGGATTCAGATTCATCTCTCGACGAAGATGACAAGGTCTATATGGTAAGGAAGTTCAATAAATTATTTAAAACTAATAAATTTAATAAGACACGGGCCAAGAAGCTCCTATGGAAAAGAGAAAAGTTAGATGTTACAATTGTGACGAAGAAGGACACATCAAGGACAACTGCCTAAAATTGAAGAACAAATAAAAAGAAAATGATAGAGGGTCAAAACGATCCGTACATAAGAATCTCAAAGCAACATGGAACGAGTCCTCATTAGAAGAGTTCAAGATCAAGGAGTACGACGGACTAACACTAATGACACACTACAAGAAAAAGCTAAAAGACAAAGCTTTTTACGCGTTGTTTATGCGACTTAAAATGCGTTGTTAAAAGTACTGTTGTTAAAAGTCTGCTAAAGATAAAGCTTAAAAAACATTGTCATTTTTTTATAAAGACAACGCTTATACAATGCTTAAATTGCGTTGTTGATTTTTGCAAAGACCACACTTTTGCATTGCTTAAAAAGCGTTGTCTTTTTTTTTATAAAGACAACACTTTTGCAACACTTAAATAGTGTTGTTGATTTTGAGGGTGATCGAAAGTCGGCAAGAGGGGGGTGAATTGCCCCTAAAAAGAAAACTCAAATTTTTTGTCTATCTTTGACAAAGATGTTAGTTTAGATAAAAAAAACATAAACAAATAAAATAAACAGTAAATAAAGAGGCAACCGAATTTACTTGGTTTGCAACTGGGGAGGTTGCTAATCCAAGGCTGAATATAACTCGATTCTCTTGAATAAAACTCCTTCGAGTGGAGAAGTCTCTTTCACGTGGAAAACTCAGAGAAAGAAAGCAAGATTATACAAAACTTGTTTGCTAATGCTTGGAATACATAGAATGAATGAAACTGAGCTCCAGGGATCTATTTATAGCCCCGACCATAATTATCCATTTGTTGACGTGGCACTTATAGGGTGCCTGAGAGCTCTTGGGTGTCTGATACGTGGCCTAACGCTTATCCAGAAAGCAACGTTCGTAAACGGCTAAGATTAGCCTCTCGAGCGTCTGATAGCACAGAGGCGCCCTAATGCTCGGGCGCCCGACGGCCTAGGCGCCCGACGGCCTAGGCGCCTGTATGCTCACGGGGGTCCGACAGTGGCTGTTTTGATTAGCAACCGTTGGCCATTCACCAGCCTAACTTTCGATCTTCTTGGGTGATTTCTGGCCAACCGGAGTTAGGCTCACCCGAACCTGACTTCGGCCTTTCGCCCCTCGAGCGTCCTTCCTCTCGGCTTCTTGTCCCTTGGACGTCGTGCGCGTCCTTCTTGTTCCACCGACATACTCTTTCGCAAAGCTTCGCGTCCTTCGGATGCACTAAGCCTATCGTCTCCCTTTCCGTGCCATCCTTCTTGACTGCTGCGTCTTCCACTCGACTTCCTGTGCTCCTAAGTTCCTGTACACTTAGACACAGGGATTAAAAACACCAGGACCTAACTTAAATCAGTTGACCACATCAAAACCAACATGGGGTACTTACAATCTCCCCTTTTTTTATTTGCATCAACCCGAGTAAAGGGGTAAACAAATATATATAAAAAATATGAATAAATATATAACAGTGTAAGTGCTAAAAAATTGAAATTAGAGCCTACCCCTTATCTTAACATTACTTTCCCCCCTTTGATCACATCAAAAACTTCAAAAGTTAAGGGAAAATATGTATAAATAGTTTCCAGAATTTAGAATTTTTAAAGAATTATCTTTAGAAAAAAAATGTCAAAGTTTTCTAATATTTTTGAAAATCAATTTATTTTGAAAAAAAAGATTTTCTCAAGATTTTAGAACAAATTCAGGAAATTTGAATTTGATGAAATTAATTTTAAAATATTTCGAATGAATGATCATAATAAATTCAATTATTTTAAAATTTTCAAAAATATTTTTGTAGATAGACACTTTTAAAAAAACTTTACACTAATTTTCGTACAAGTAGTTATCCAAAAAAAATTAACAAGATAAAGCATTAATTGCCAAAATTTACTTGAAAGAAAATCAACAGTTTAAAATATATTTAGCAACCCAATATAAATTTTTACCAACAGAGTTTATTAAAAACTTAGATGGAATATCTGATTTGGGAATTTTTATAATTTGGCCCTTGTGAAATCTGTAATATCAATTAAGTTTTCCATGATATTTAAATTTTAAATTTTGTGAACATTTTGAGCATGAGTAGTTGTTTTTCGATTTTTCAATTTGAATCTTCAAATTTTCATTTTCAAATTTTAACTTGTCATACATTTTTAGTGGGCAAGAAGATGATAATTATTTTTTTAATTCTATATTTTTATTTTTTATTTTACAGATAGATTTTAACATAGCTTTTATTCCTGAGTAAAGTTGATTAGGAGTGTCCTCTAAGATGACTCCCCCTTTATCGATACTCTCATTTTCTTGGTATGAAGCCATCAGAGCAAGTTCAATGTGTT
Source organism: Boesenbergia rotunda (assembly GCA_024364735.1). Taxonomy (NCBI): domain Eukaryota; kingdom Viridiplantae; phylum Streptophyta; class Magnoliopsida; order Zingiberales; family Zingiberaceae; genus Boesenbergia; species Boesenbergia rotunda. The sequence goes on along the minus strand of JAGFNQ010001353.1, from coordinate 91,004 downwards.
CCTCGAGATTTGAGTCTTCCGATGAAGACTAATCTCATGTCGCCTTTAGATTGTGTGCTTTTGTCCTTGGTGTCCTTTTTCCTTTGTTCTTCGCTTTGGGGTAGTTTTCCTTCACGTGGCCTTCTTCGGTGCAGTTGTAACAGTGGATCTTCCTTTGCTTCTTACCCTGCACCTTATTAAATATTTTAGTTTTAAAATATTTGGACAACTTTCTTACCATATATGCTGTTTTCATCATTTTCTAAAGAATCCTCTTCATGTTGGATCCTTCTCGTGCCTAGGGCAATGTTGTCTATTTTACTTTTTACTGCACATCTAGATTCGTGAAGTTCTAAGGTTGAAAAAAGTTCCTCTAAGGTACTTACCTCAAGGCCCTTAGGCGTCGATTATTGAAATCCAGTTAGTGGTTCTCGGGAAGGTGTTCAATGCATACATTTGCGCATCCCGATTGCTTACCGATTTTCCGAGATTGTTGAGTTCTATCATTAGCTCCTTAAGCTTAGCGTGAAGTTGTGCTATTGACTCTCCTTCGTTCAACCGAAGGTTGCTGAACTGATTTCGAAGCAGATCTCTTTTTGCTAATTTGGTTTCGGAGCTACCTTCATGGAGTTCAAGGAACTTTTCCTAAAGTCCTTCGCCGATCGGTAGTTCCCGATTTGGTTGACTTCTTGTGCAGGGAGTATGGTCAGTAGATGGTATTCTATTTTTTCGTTTGCCACAAAGTCAACCTGTTCCTTCTTAGTCCACTGGCTTTTGTCTTTAGGTTTGTTGTCGGCGTCCTTGGGAGCTACAAAATCGTTTAAATTATTAATGTAAAATCAAAATCGATTTTGAAAAAACCCTGCATTTTGCGCATCCAACTCGTGAACTCCCCCTCGAACTTTGGCGGGTAGATGATTGGTCCGACCATTTTGTTAATGCTTCAGATGGTGGTTAATCCATCTGGAGCGTCCTTGCTCTGATACCAATTGAGGGAGATTGAAGGTCGGCAAGAGGGGGGTGAATTGCCCCTGAAAAAGAAAACTTAAATCTTTTGTCTATCTTTGACAAAGACGTTAGTTTAGATAAAAAATAACATAAACAAATAAAGCAAACAGTAAATAAAGAAGCAATCGGATTTACTTGGTTTGCAACCGGGGAGGTTGTTAATCCAAGGCTGAATATAGCTCGATTCTCCTGAATAAAACTTTTTCAGGCGGAGAAGCCTCTTACACCTGGAAAGCTCAGAGAAAGAAAAAAAGAGTATACAAAACTTGTTTGCTAATGCTTAGACTGCATGGAATGAATGAAACTGAGCTCTAGGGGTCTATTCATAGCCCCGGTCAGAATTATCCGTTTGCTGACGTGACACTTATAGGGCGCCCAAGAGCTCTTGGGCGCTTGACACGTGGCCTAACGTTATCCAAAAAGCAATGTTCGCAAACGGCTAAGATTAGCCTCTCGGGCGCCTAGTGCTAAGGTGCCCGACAGCCCAAGCGCCATATGCTCACGGGCGCCCGACAGTGGCTGTTTTGGTCAGCAACCGCTGACCATTCTCCGGCCTGACTTCCGATTTTCTTGGGTGATTTTTGGCCAACCGGAGTTAGGCTCACCCGAACCCGACTCCGACCTTTCGCCCCTCGAGCGTCCTTCCTCCTGACTTCTTGTCCCTCGGACGTCGCGCACATCATTCTCATTCCACCGACATACTCTTCCACAGAGCTCTGTGTCCCTCGAATGCACCAAGCCCGTCGGTTCCCTTTCCGTGCTATCCTTCTTGACCGTTGCGTCCTCCGATTGACTTCCTGTGCTCCTAAGTTCCTGTACACTTAGACACAGGGATTAAAAACACCAAGACCTAACTTAAATCGATTGACCATATCAAAAATAACATGGGGATACTTATAGATTTTTGCAAAGACGATGCTTTTGCAATGCTTAAAAAGCGTTGTCATTTTTGCCAAGACAACACTTTTCCAAGGCTTAAAAAGCGTTTGTCGTTTTCTTCAAGGACAAAGTTTTTGCAACGCTTAAAAAGCTTTGTCTTTTTTAACAAACAAGACATTTTTTAAATGGATAGAAAGTATTGTGTTTTTAAAATATAATTATTTTACCAAAAGATACAAAAAAATATTCACAAACTTTACAAACAATAAATATGAATATCCACAAATAGAAAATATAAGTATCCACAATCTTTTTTTAAAATATAATTATTTATCAAAAGATGTAACTTCATATTATCCAAACAAAAATTATGGAAGCATAATCCTCAAATTAACTCTATATCCATATTAAGTTTATACAAAAGCAAAACCCTTCTGGGATTATATGAAGGGAAATGAACTTAGAGAAAACATCAATGAAAGGAGAGCTACTTTAAAGGAAAACAACAATGAAGGAGGAAAGTCAAATTACGAGTCTGACACGGTAAGTAAGATACGCCTTCTACTTCCTGACCAATTTTATGAAGACATTAAATTATTATCTAGATCTTTATACAAACTCAGATCTAAGGGGGCGTTTGGTTCAAATTTGTTAATCGGAATGATAATGAGATTCATTGAGGGGTCAATGGGAATGAGAATCATGATTCCATTGGTAGTGTTTGGTTCAAATCCTGGAATGAAAATTATTATCATTGATGATGTTTGGTTCAGTTTAACTTTAGTAATAGGAATTTATAAAAATTTCAAAGTTACCTAAAATAATAGAATTATTACAAAATAGAGAAAGTGAAATAAAATGAGTTGAGAGATAAATTAGAAAAATATAGAGAGAAATTATGAGAAGTAAGGTAAAAAAAAAGAAATTAGAAGAAAAAAAAGGAGAAAATACAATAATAGAGAAAATAAAGATAAAAAGTAGAGAGAAAAAATAAGATAAGATAGATGTGATAAAAAAATAGAGAGAGAAATCATTAAAAAAAATATAGAGAGAAAAAATGATATAGAAAATGTAGAGAGAGAAAGTGATAGAAGATATAGAGAAAAGTAAAAAATAAATATAGATAAATTATGATAAGAGAGGTAGAGAGAGAAAGTAATATTAAATATATATAGAGAGAAAATGAGATGAGAGAGGTAGAGAGAGAGTGATATAGAAAATGTAGAGAGAGAAAGTAATATAGAAAATATAGAGAAAAAGTAAAAAATAAAGATAGATTAATTATAATAAGAGGGGTAGAGAGAGAAAGTAATATTGAAAATATATAGAGAGAAAGTGAGATGAGAGGGTAGAGAGAGAAAGTGATATAAAAAATATAGAGAGAGAAAGTGATATATGAAATATACAGAAAAATGATAAATAATGATAAATAAATTGAATAGTGATTGGGAGAGTGAAAATGGGAGAGTGAAAACCATAGTGAATGACGTGACACCTTACATGCACGATCTCCGATGGGTTCACCGTGCCCCCCAGGATATAGTTTGATTCGGGGCGGCGGCCGAAGGCCGCCAATGGTGTCTAAGCGATAATCAGACGTGTGCATGTAAAGTGCCACGTCATGCCACATCATTCACTATGACTTTCACTCTCCCATTTTCACTCTCCCTATCATTGCTCAAATAAATTATGATAAGAGAGGTAGAGAGAGAAAGTGATTATCAAAATATACAGAGAGAATGAGATGAGAAAGGTAGAGAGAGAAAGTGATATAGAAAATATAGAAAGAGAAAGTGATATAAAAAATATAGAGAAAAAGTGATATAGAAAATATAAAAAAAGGTGAAAAATTAAGATAGATAAATTATAATAAGAGAGGTAGAGAGAGAAAGTAATATTGAATGTAGAGAGAGAAAGTAAAATGAGATAATATAAAAAGAAATAGTAAAATGAAAAATATAAAATAAAAAAGGAGTGTTTTGGATATATAAAAAGGAAGGAACGATTGTGGAATTTGATTGATGAAGGGGGAGTAGGGATTCCCTCATTTTCATTCCCATTGACACTTACCAAATAGTGTCAATGGGAATGATTATCATTCATTCTCATTCCCTAGTCCCTATTACCCTAAATCAAACGCCCCCTAAGTATATAAAATTAAAAAGAGATAAAATGGATTTGAAAACAATCTCAGCTAAAGCATGTGATAAAATTAAAAATGAAAATTCTAAATTAAAAGCATTAGTGGAAATTCAAAAATTAGAAATGTTAAAAAATTTTGCATGCTCAAATTTTATTCGCTTTAAAAATTATGAAAGATTAAATTGGTATTTAAAAAATTATTAAGATCAAATTGTAAAAATTTTGACAAATGATATACCTTAAAAATTATTAATGAATCCAGTACGTAAAAATCTATTTGGGTTCCAAAATCATACTTAACCTATTAAATTAATATTATGTGGATGCTTGAAATTAATTTAATTGATTTTTTTTAAAAAAGCATTGGCATTTAAATTGTTTTCAATACTTTCTGTTTGATTTTTCATAAGTTTAAAATTTTCTACCATGCACAAATAGATTACCTGTTAGCAGAAAATATTTTAAAATTTTTCGAACGCTACATAAAATTATGAACTTTTATAAAAAATGATATTTTAAAATTAAAAAAATTTTAAAATTAATTTTAAAAACTTAATTTTTCGAAAAATTCAGTTATACTTTGGTTGTTCAGAAAAATAAACAAGATTTGTTGGAGTCTAAATCTATTTTAAATTATTTATTTTGCAAAACATCCATGTCTATAAAGAAAAATATTTTCTAACCAAAAGAAAAATAATTTTCTTGTAAAATTTTTTCTAAGGTCAATCTTCTTGTTTTTCACGTTGAAAAAAAAATGGAATCTTTTGACAGTTAAAATTAATTTTCAATACTTTTTTATGTTCAGGTTTTTAAATCTTAAAAAGTCATGTATTTGAAAAATAATTCACTGAAAAATATACAAACTTGCCTACTATATGTACTGTCCCTTGAAAATTTTTCTAATTTTTTGTTAACTTTTTCTCTCATGTTATTGATCTTATTTTTGATATCATCAAAGGAGGAGATTTATAAGGGTTAAGTTAAGTGGGAGATTGCACTTCTAATTACATGTTTATTTCTTGCATTTAATTGCAATATTCTATGTTATGATTTTTGTTTTTCAATTTGATTGTTTGTTTTTCAATTTGATTGTAGTTTAACCCTAACTTCACTCGTGTTAAAGTACATCAAAAATGGAAAGATTATAAGTACCTTAGGTTAGTTTTGATGTGATCAACCGAGTCAAGTTATGTCTTGTGTGTATTTGATACCTTGTGTCTAAGTGTGTAAGAACTTAGGAACATAAGAAGTCGAGCAGAAGACGCGGTGAGCGAGAAGAATAGTACGGGAAGGGAGTCGGGGCTCGATACATCTGAGGGACGAGGAGTTACGGAAGAGTACATCGGTAGAGCGAGTAAGATACACATGTCGAGGACGAGAACCGGTGAGGAAGTTAACTTGAGGAGAAGGCCAGAGTTGTATTCGAATGAGCTCAACTTTGGACAGTCTGAGCATCACCCCAGCCAGTGGATTAAAAAATAATTAATGAATGAAGCTAACCATTTCAAATGAACAATGCTAGATGTCATGCCCCGAGGGCTGCTCGTCCGGTAAAAATCGGACAATACCTCCCTGTACGGGGATAATATGAATCCTCAATACAAAGCCTACACGACCATCTCAACATCCTCAGCCAACACGGCTGGAAATTTATGCATAATAAGAAATAAAATGCAACACAAACATGCAAGTTGCATATCGGTATGACTTACGACAAGAAAAACTTCGAAAGCCTCTCCAGGACACACAAATAGTATAAATACAAAATCCATGACCATCGAAACAGAAAACAATGTAAATAAACCATCCGTAAATACCATTACCAAGACGAAGTCAATCTGACGGGAAGTGGGGCTAGCGGCAGGACTCTGTCCTGGCGACTCCGAGTATTCTAGCCTGAAAAGAAAAACATGACAATCGATTGTGAGCCCAGGGGGACTCCATAGGTATATAACAAATATATATGCATGGTCATAAAAAGGATAAACAAAGGCAGTGCAGAAGTATGCAGATACAGTCTCATAGTGAAAATTAGAATACATGATCGGTAACTACATGCAGAATATATCCATATCAAACTCACCTACGGGGTATAAAGGTCATAAATCCCTGAACCTGAATAGTTACCAGACCATAAACAAAAAAAAATACATCATATATGTGCTTGTCATCTAAATGCATCAATCATAGCTCAAATAAGTACAACAAACACAAACAAATGCAATCGTGCACATGATGCAATGACATGGTCACCCCTGACGCTAGTTAGCCACCGTCACTGGTCATGGGTGAGGTCAAATGGGTAGGGCTATGACAACTGTACACACTCTGCCGTCACTACTCCTGAGTGACCGAGTAGACAGGATACTAGCGGAGGACACATCCATCCTATCCCAAATTATATGGGGGAGCACCGGTCTCATCTCCTTGCTGCGGAAAGAGAAGGGAACCCTATCTTCTATGACGCTGCGGATACCACTACTCATGAGTGGCCAAACAGAGCCTTGACAGGGCAATTATACACACCCTCCTGATCGTACCACTAACTCATAAGTGGAAGCGTGTACAGATCCTGATATGACTAACGACTCGTCTCAGCCACAAGGGATCCAAGGATCGCCAGTTATGCAATAATGCAAAAATGGTGCATAACGCTAACACCCATCAAGCAAATCTCAAAATGATATACTCAGGTCTGAAGCATAAATCATGACATACAAATAACCTACTAGGCATGCAATAATGCTAGGTAACAATAATACGTGTACTCTCTAGAATTAGAGTATCAAGCATGGAGACTGTATTGAAAATAAAATTTCAATATGTCAAAGGGTCAAGTAGTAAGTATCAAGCAAGATAACCAAAAGGCAGATAAAGGTATATCCTACTATTATCCATAAAAGAAACCATGCATAGAAACTTAAAATATCTACAAAGATAAGTCAGAAGGTACTCGCCTTGTAAATGACGTATAAAATACTGGAAAGAACCTCCCGTCTAGCTAATCTGTGTCTAATCAGGAACCTGCAATAAAAGACATAAGTTTAGTTATTATAATAACTGATATTTAGCTAAACGAGCTATTCTAATTAATTAGGGTCATCCTAATTATAGTTTCATTTAATTAACTGTAATTAAATGATTAACCCGTAGTTATTCCAAGTTACCGTGATTAGGTTCACGTTAGATTTATTGAATATTTGGTGCTTAAAATAATTAAGACTAAATATGATTTTGCAACGGAAAATTGAGGTGTCATTAATTGATGAAAGTTAGAATTGACTTCAAAAACGAAATCTACGTTTCGCATAGATGAATTTAGACTATTAATTTGTTCAAAACCGATTACGGGTGAATGAAAAATTAATTATTTAAAATTAGCCCAAAATTTGCATAAAAGGAAATAGATGGGGATTAATCCCACATCTGAAATTTCCCGAAGGGATTTACTTCCTTAAATGCGTTCCTGTGTTGATGAAATTAAAAGAAACACAGGTGGTCTCTTCTCACAGGCGAGCAGGTGCTCGCACTTGTGAGCCCAACACCCGTCACGTGCGCAATGAGCGCTTTATTGGCGCACTTTGCACTTACGAGAAGCATTGAGGAGTTTAAATTTATGCTCTAGATGACATGACATGTGATATGGCAGTGGCTAGTGGAACTCAGATAGGACAAGAGAAATGACTGGACTACTGATTAGGCAAACAAATGGCAACCGTTGGGTCGAAGATGGGTGCTGGATCGCAAGTGACGCGATCTGGAGCATTGATCGTGAAAAGTCACGATTTGACCGTTGGTGAAGAGAGACTTGATCTGAAGCATCAGATCAAATCTGGCGGCTGAGATCAAAGGAGATCTGAAAGGTTACAACCATTCAGATTTGATGGATGAGATCAAAGGGTTATCTGAAGGGTTACAACCCTTCAGATCGAAGGACCCAGATTAATCCTAAACCAAAGGTCACACCCACTCACCAAAGGGTACCTCACCTCTTCTCTTGTATAAATAGAGTCATTTAGGTCACACCTACTCACCAAAGGGTACCTCACCTCTTCTCTTGTATAAATAGAGTCTAGATGATGGATTCATTCATTCATTCATTCATCAAAGTCATTAGCATTCATCCCTTCGTGTGCATCCAGAATTCGAAAAGCCTATGAGAAGGTTCGCTAGTCTTGAAATTTGTACTGCTGCTATTTCGAGTCATCATCATTATATCTTGGGAAAAGAATTGTTGTGCAATCCGTGAGCACCTGTAGCGGAGCAATATCATTTTACGGAGATAGTGTCCAACACTAGCCTCGACGAACTTATATTAGTTTGCATCCTTCCTGTTGGAAACGGATGGCTATAGAGGGGGGGGGTGAATATAGCCAGACACCCACAAGTTGCTCTTTGATATTTTCTACGTGATCAGATTAGCAGCGGAAGCAAATGCAGAACAAAGAACAAAGCAGAGAAGGAAACGCAAACCAAACAAACGCTAAGACAAAGATGTACAAGGTTCGGGGATAACTTGCCCCTACTCCTTGGCGTGCCCGTGAGGTGGGCGATCCCTTGATCGTCGGCAGATCAAGCCCCGGTGAACTCCGGATAGTAGCAGCCTCCTTCTCGGTGGAGAAACCTCTCCACAAGTGATCTCAAGAAGATACAAGTTAAGCACAGAGACACTCGAGAAGACAAGCTCACAAAGATGTAACAAGATCGCTCAAGCACAAAGCAACAGAGAGCACGAACACAGCCCAGCCAAACTTCCCAAGTTTCTGTCTTGTTCGCAACGCTCCTCTGCTTCCAGCTTCGTCACTTAAGCTCCCTCTCACCATCGCAAGATTCATCAGCATCCACTGAGCCAGCCTGAACCCACTGACCTCCCTGAGCACTCAGTCCACTGAAGACCTCCTCTCCAGCTGAGTCTCCGTCAGTCGCCAGCTGCTCCAGTTGCCGTTGAAACCTGAGAAGGAGAAACAAACAAACCTGCTCCAAGGAAAGCCTCCCATTGACCCTCCTTGAGTGTTTGAATCACCTGCTATCACCTGCACACTCCAATAGAGGCTTAGCAATGCATATCAACAAGAATCGGCAATGTATCAGAGAATCGACAGTGAAAACAGACGCGATCAGAGCTTCTGACAGCGTATTTGAATTAAAGTTCAGCGCCTGATCGGTCACCAGACCGATCAGGAAGGACCCTGATCGGTCACCAGACCGATCCAGAAGTCTTCTGCACACTCCTGATTGGTCCCCAGACCAATCAGGCTCCTGCCTGATCGGTCACCAGACCAATCAGGCTCCAGCCTGATCGGTCACCAGACCGATCAGGCTGCTTCCAGACCGATCAGGAGTCATCCTGATCGGTGATAGTGAGAACCTTGCGACAAATGATCGTTCACTAGACCGATCTGAGCAGTATCCCTGATCGGTCACCAGACCGATCAGGAGCAGATCAGTAGGGGAACTCAACTCACTGTTCGCTCCCTGATCGGTCACCAGACCGATCAGGAGCTGTGCAGTGAGTGAAACACACACTCCCTGATCGGTCACCAGACCGATCAGACATCGCTGGATCGGTCACCAGACCGATCCACGAAGGAGCAGCGTGCCAACTCCCTGATCGGTCACCAGACCGATCCAGGGACGCAGACCTAGCCTTCCAAGCTAGGATTTCATTCACCTTAGCCCTCCAAGCTAAGGATTTTTCAATCTAACTCTCCAAGTTGGGAATTTGCACCTAACCCTCCAAGTTAGGACTTTTCACCTAGCCCTCCAAGCTAGGACTTTTCACCTAGCCCTCCAAACTAGGACTTTTCACCCAACCCCTCCGAGTTAGACCTTCATCCAACCTAGCCTTCCAAGCTAGGCACCTGACCCTCCAAGCCAGGACTTTTTCACCTAACTCTTCAAGATGGGACTTTTCACCTAACCCTCCAAGTTAGGACTTTTCACCTAGCCCTCCAAGCTAGGACTTTTCACCTAGCCCTCCAAGCTAGGACTTTTCACCCACCTCTTCTGAATTAGGACTTTTCAACACCTGGCTTCACTCACCAGGACCCGGCTTCACTCATCGGGATTTCCAACACCTGGCTTCACTCACCAGGACCCGGCTTCACTCACCGGGATTTCAATCACCTGGCTTCACTCACCAGGACCCGGCTTCACTCATCGGGATTTCAACCTAGCTTCACAAGCTAGGACCTGGCTTCACTCACCAGGGTTTCTGCCCAGTCCCCGACCAGGACTTTAACCCAAATTCGCTCAACCAAACTTAAATCATTGTCAAACACCAAAACAACAACCGGGCCAGACTGCATCAACAATCTCCCCCTTTTTGTTATTTGACAACCCGATTTAAGTTTAGGTATCAATCAATTGAAGTCCGTTCAATTCTCATAAGGGAATCATGATCCTCCCCCTATAATAACCATAAACTTAATCAGTCATTTTCTCCCCCTTTGTCAAACATCGAAAAGGGTATGGTTATTAAGTTTGAACACAACTCCCCCTCAATCAAGGGTCTCCCCAAAAAAATAATCAAAGGATAATTTCTGAATTGCATATGAGAGGCATATACCATAAATGTATCATGGCAACAATGTATATGCATCATACGATAATAAGTGTGAACTTGCACATGAAAACATATACAGAAATATATCAAGGTCAAACATGTATATGTTTCATATGACAAGTAAGGAATGCATCTGTATCCGACATATAATCCTGAGTGGTCTCCGTGACCAATCAGGTTCGTTGATAACTTGATACAGAAAGATATTTGATTAGTCTGGGGAGCGATCAGATTTCAGAAAAATTTTGAAACTCTGATACGTTCCTGATCAGACTGCATTAACAATTTGCATTCCACAATAGGGGTGTAGACTCTATTAATATTCGACATTTCAGAAACATTTCTGAAACACGACATTAAGACCAAGAGTCATGACTCAACAAACCCTTTCTTATGAATTTGAACATTCCAACATAGGTTTGTGTCAAATCAATATTAGATTTGTTTCAAGTATGTTTTGTTCCAAGTATGATTAGACAAACCGCATTTTAACATTTGATGTTTCAGAACAATTTCTGAGAATCAAAGGTCTTAAACATTCCTTAGAAATGAGTTTGTATTCACTTAGTACCAGGTTTGTACCAATGAATGATCAAGTATGGTCATGTTCTTGGAATAATCAGGTTTGTATCATATTTGTGTGTATCAGTATGATCAAGTAATCTGATACAACTTGATGAAATGGGATCGGACTGAGAAGTAGTCTGATACCTCTGATCAGCATTGATCTGATCGGTCACCGGACCGATCAGAACGGTGTCTGATCGGTCACCAGACCGATCAGGGTGGATTCAAAAGTCTGATTTGTTTGTTCCAGTCAGATTTCAGAATTCAGACTCAAACTTTCAGAAACCAAAAGACAGGTTCGTATCAAAACATGATTTTGGTCCCAAAATCTAAGTTTGATCATTCAAAATAGATTTGTATCAAATTAACATTAAGTTTGTATCAAACTCAATGTATGATCAAGTTTGCTCAAAATACTTTTTTTTCAATTCCATAATCCCTAAATTTGTCTATCAGGTTTCAAGCATTCCTAAACCCCAATTCAATTAGATTTGATCCACTTGATTCTAAGGGTTCCCTTAATCAAAATATATATCATGGTTTGTGTCAGAGCATGATAGTATTTTCTAAGCATGAACTTGAGTATCGAAACATGTTTGTATCAAAGCATGATCATATCAAGAAACCTTAGTTTGATACAAGGGAATCACTAGGTCATAGAAGGTTAAACAGTGAATTTTAAAACTCATGGTGATACCTTGTGAGATTTTTATAATGATCAGCCCAAACTATATGTTCATCTTGTTCTTAAACATGCATTCATGTGTTATAACACATACAAGATACTCATGGCATACTTGGGCTTGAGATAAAACATTTCATAAACCATAACTTGCATGAAAACACAAATTGCAACAATAAAACCAATTCTTTTAAGCAATTCATGCCAAGAGCAAGTTATGTGTGAATCTAAACCCTTCATGCAATATATATAATTTTTCCAAAACTTGTAGATTTATTTTGAAGCATGGATATACTATCATTCATTGCATGAAAAGTTTCCTTATTGCCCAAATGAGATTTCATAACTCACTAGCCAAGAGATCATATTGTTATAAGAGCTAAGACAATGAAGATCAAAGCACTTAATTTGAACATTCCATAACCAATCATGTGAATGACAATTTTTGTTGGTCATGGGTTTGGAGCACCAAATATCAACCACACATGTTGATAGATGCTCCCCCTCAATCAAAGCTATACAATTCTAAATATGGAGGTTTTAGGTACCCAAATTTTGGGACCTAAGGAATCTACAATGAATGACTTTGGCACCCATGCCTTAGTCAATTTCTTTTTAACCTTTTGAACCCTAGAATTGTTTTGTGCTCTAAATTGGGTTCTTGACATTAAAGATATGACACTAGGTTCTTTAGGTTGGTAACCCAAACCAACCTTGTTGTACACCGCCCTTTGGGAGTTAAGAATCATATCTAAGGTTTTTGAGCCAATTGAAAACTTCTCAAGAATATTCTTGAGATTTTCAACTTTGCTCTTCAAATCCTTATTTTCATTTTCAAGACCATTAACATGTAAATCATCAATTACCTCATCCTTAGAGGTTTTCAATTTTTCTACTTCTAATTTTAAGGATTTAACTTTGGCCTTAGATTTCTTAAGCATGTTTGTCAGGCAAACTATTGTTCTATAACACTTATCTAGCTCGGGAGAAATTACCTCTTCATCATCCGAAGATGATGAAGGCGCGGTTGAGGAGTCACTTGATTCATCACTGCTCTCATTGGATGATTCTTCTAAGGCTACGAGAGCCACATGACAGTGGTTCTTTTCCTCCTCCTTCTCCTTCTTCTTCTTCCTGTCACATGCCACAAAAGCCAACCCTTTCTCCTTTGGGCTTTGGTTAGAGATCTCATGTAGTTCCATTTCACAAAATAGATCTTCTAACTTAACTAAGGAAAGATCCTTGGAAACCTTGTAGGCATCCACCATGGATGACCACAATGTATTCCTTGGAAAAGCTTTTAGAACTAACCTTACTAGATCCTTATTTTCTACCTTTTCATTGATGGAGTGGAGGCCATTAAGGATCTCTTTGAATCTTCCATGGAGTTCACTTACCTTTTCATTTTCTTCCATAGACAGATTTTGGAGTTGACTGTGAAGGAGGTCCTTCTTGGCTATTCGGGTGTCTTGAGTTCCTTCGTGGAGCTCAATGATTTTGTTCCAAAGATCTTTAGCACTTGTGAAAGGACTCACCTTGATCAACTCCTCCTTGGTCAACCCGCATTGCAAAGTGACTACCGCTTTGGCATTTGCTTCACTCTTTCTTATTTGCTCAGCCGACCAACTTGAGAAATCGAGATCTTTTCCTTCAACATCTCTTGGAGGGATGAAACCTTCTTTGACCGAGAACCATATGCTCATGTTTGTCTTCAAATAAAACTCCATCTTCGATTTCCAATATTGAAAATCTGTGCCGTCGAAGAGTGGAGGTCGGTTTGTGCTCATTCCTTCTCTTCCAGCCATCTTGTTGTAAGCTCTCGGATGTTAAGCCTTGAATAGAGCCCCAAGCTCTGATACCACTTGTTGGAAACGGATGGCTATAGAGGGGGGGTGAATATAGCCAGACACCCACAAGTTGCTCTTTAATATTTTCTGCGTGATCAGATTAGCAGCGGAAGCAAATGCAGAACAAAGAACAAAGCAGAGAAGGAAACGCAAACCAAACAAACGCTAAGACAAAGATGTACAAGGTTCGGGGATAACTTGCCCCTACTCCTTGGCGTGCCCGTGAGGTGGGCGATCCCTTGATTGTCGGCAGATCAAGCCCCGATGAACTCCGGATAGTAGCAGCCTCCTTCTCGGTGGAGAAACCTCTCCACAAGTGATCTCAAGAAGATACAAGTTAAGCACAGAGACACTCGAGAAGACAAGCTCACAAAGATGTAACAAGATCGCTCAAGCACAAAGCAACAGAGAGCACGAACACAGCCCAGCCAAACTTCCCAAGTTTCTGTCTTGTTCGCAACGCTCCTCTACTTCCAGCTTCGTCACTTAAGCTCCCTCTCACTATCGCAAGATTCATCAGCATCCACTGAGCCAGCCTGAACCCACTGACCTCCCTGAGCACTCAGTCCACTGAAGACCTCCTCTCCAGCTGAGTCTCCGTCAGTCGCCAGCTGCTCCAGTTGCCGTTGAAACCTGAGAAGGAGAAACAAACAAACCTGCTCCAAGGAAAGTCTCCCATTGACCCTCCTTGAGTGTTTGAATCACCTGCACACTCCAATAGAGGCTTAGCAATGCATATCAACAAGAATCGACAATGTATCAGAGAATCGACAGTGAAAACAGACGCGATCAGAGCTTCTGACAGCGTATTTGAATTAAAGTTCTGCGCCTGATCGGTCACCAGACCGATTAGGAAGGACCCTGATCGGTCACCAGACCGATCTAGAAGTCTTCTGCACACTCCTGATTGGTCCCCAGACCAATCAGGCTCCTGCCTGATCGGTCACCAGACCAATCAGGCTCCAGCCTGATCGGTCACCAGACCGATCAGACTGCTTCCAGACCGATCAGGAGTCATCCTAATCGGTGATAGTGAGAACCTTGCGACAAATGATCGTTCACTAGACCGATATGAGCAGTATCCCTGATCGGTCACCAGACCGATCAGGAGCAGATCAGTAGGGGAACTCAACTCACTGTTCGCTCCCTGATCGGTCACCAGACCGATCAGGAGCTGTGCAGTGAGTGAAACACACACTCCCTGATCGGTCACCAGACCGATCAGACATCGCTGGATCGGTCACCAGACCTATCCACGAAGGAGCAGCGTGCCAACTCCCTGATCGGTCACCAGACCGATCCAGGTACGCAGACCTAGCCTTCCAAGCTAGGATTTCATTCACCTTAGCCCTCCAAGCTAAGGATTTTTCAATCTAACTCTCCAAGTTGGGAATTTGCACCTAACCCTCCAAGTTAGGACTTTTCACCTAGCCCTCCAAGCTAGGACTTTTCACCTAGCCCTCCAAACTAGGACTTTTCACCCAACCCCTCCGAGTTAGACCTTCATCCAACCTAGCCCTCCAAGCTA
Organism: Boesenbergia rotunda; assembly: GCA_024364735.1. NCBI lineage: Eukaryota > Viridiplantae > Streptophyta > Magnoliopsida > Zingiberales > Zingiberaceae > Boesenbergia > Boesenbergia rotunda. The sequence continues at coordinate 75,807 of JAGFNQ010001353.1, read as the reverse complement.
GGCACCTGACCCTCCAAGCCAGGACTTTTTCACCTAACTCTTCAAGATGGGACTTTTCACCTAACCCTCCAAGTTAGGACTTTTCACCTAGCCCTCCAAGCTAGGAATTTTCACCTAGCCCTCCAAGCTAGGACTTTTCACCCACCTCTTCTGAATTAGGACTTTTCAACACCTGGCTTCACTCACCAGGACCCGGCTTCACTCACCGGGATTTCCAACAGCTGGCTTCACTCACCAGGACCCGGCTTCACTCACCGGGATTTCAATCACCTGGCTTCACTCACCAGGACCCGGCTTCACTCACCGGGATTTCCAACACCCGGCTTCACTCACCGAGATTTCAATCACCTGGCTTCACTCACCAGGACCCGGCTTCACTCACCGGGATTTCAACCTAGCTTCACAAGCTAGGACCTGGCTTCACTCACCAGGGTTTCTGCCCAGTCCCCGACCAGGACTTTAACCCAAATTCGCTCAACCAAACTTAAATCATTGTCAAACACCAAAACAACAACCGGGCCAGACTGCATCAACACTTCCGGCAGCTTACCCTGACGACACCCCCAAACAATCGTAAAATGATATTCTGTAATTATTATAAAATAATTGACGTTGCCAGAACTAGAATCGGAGACCTTCTGTGTGTTAATCTAACGTGATAACCAACTACACTATGACCACAAAGTTAAGAGTCTTGCACTCTACAATAAAGTTATTCTGCAAACTGATATGACATTGATCAACGATGTTCCGACCACCATTCCGCACGGAGAGAAACCGGAGAAATTCAAAAGAGCCGACTTCAAACGATGGCAGCAGAAGATGTTGTTCTATCTGACAACGCTAAACCTCGTACGGTTTTTGCGTGAAGACCCACCATCCATTAAGGAAGGTGATGCCAACAGCAAAGCCGCATGTGATGCATGGTCACTTGGAGATGTCTTGTGCCGCAACTACGTTCTTAACGCATTTGACGACACGTTGTATAACGTGTATAGTCCGATGGAGACGACAAAATCTCTGTGGGAATCACTAGAGAAGATATACAAAACCGAAAACGTCAGATTGAAGAAATTCATCGTCAGCCGATTTCTAGACTTCAAGATGGTGGATTCCAAGAGATTGATGTCTCAAGTCCAAGACATGCAACTGATACTGCATGATCTGGATATCGAAGGCATGAAGCTGAATGAGTCGTTTCAAAGTAGCCGTGATAATCGAAAAACTCCCTCCGTCGTGGAAGGATTTCAAAAATTACCTCAAGCACAAGCAAAAGTAGATGAGACTTGAAGACCTGATCCTGAGGCTCTGAATAGAGGAGGATAATTGAAAGTTATCTGACTCTAGAGGAACGAAGTGGGTCATCGACGAGATGTCCATCATGGTTGGGCCAAACGCCATGTAGCCAAAGCAATTCAAGAAGAAGGCTCAAGACAAGAAATTCAAGGGCTTATGCTACAACTGCGGGAAGCCAGGACACCTGTCCAAATATTGTAGACTCCCGAAGAAACCAACCATGAGTCAGAAGGATGTTGCGAACCATGTCGCAACTTCTGATAATAGGCTCCCCGATTTATCGGAACTGGATCTCACTGCGGTCGTGTTTGAAGCCAACAGAGTGGTGGACAACCCGAAGCAGTGGTGGATCGATACTGGAGCAACACGTTAGATCAGTTCGGATAAGACGATATTCTCCAAGTATACTCCGATAAGTGGAAGAAAGCTTTATATGGGCAATTCCACTACATCGTCGATTGTCGGACTCGAGAAAGTTGTCCTGAAGATGACATCAGGGAAGAAGTTAACACTCATTGATGTGCTCTACGTTCCCGACATCAGGAAGAACCTAGTTTCTGGTTCGACACTTGTTAAGACCAGCTTAGACTAGTATTCTAGTTAAACAATTTTGAACTTACGAAGAATGGTGTCTTCGTAGGTAAGGGATATTTAGAATAGAGTCTATTTAAATTGGTTGTAATGATTGTACACCGTGAATTTGATGATAATAAAATAAAAACTTCCAATTACGTTGTTGAGTATTTTAATTTATGACATGATCGACTTGGACATGTTAATAATAATACTCTGAAACGTCTCATCAAATTAAATTTATTACCACACATCAATGTTGACGAAACACACAAATGTGGTGTGTAGATGCTAAGATGACGAGACTACCTTTTTCATTCGGTCGAAAGGTCAACGACTCATCTAGAATTGATACATAGTGATCTATGTGACTTAAAATTCATGCAAACTAGAGGAGGTAAAAAGTATTTTATTACTTTTATCGATGACTATACGAGGTTCTGCTATGTCTTTCTTTAAGAAGTAAAGATGAAGCCTTGGAGGCTTTCAAAACCTATAAAATAGAAATTTTGAATCAACTTGATAAACGAATTAAAATAATTCGTAGCGATAGAGGTAGAGAATATGGTACACCGTTTGATCAGTTTTGGTCAGAATCTGGCATTATTCATCAGACAACGACGTCATACTCACCTTAATCAAATGGTGTTACCGAACGTAAAAATCAGACACTAAAGAAAATGATAAATGCTTTGTTGATAAATTCAGGCTTACCCCAGAATTTATGGGGGGAAACTATATTATCGGCAAATCACATTCTCAATAAAATCCCTCACAAGAAAAGTGATAAAACCCCATACGAACTATGGAAAAGGCCGAGAGCCATCGTACAAATACTTGAAAGTGTGGGGGTGCTTGGCAAAGGTCGAAGTACCCAAGCCAAAGCAAGTAAAGATCGGACGTAAAATGTTTGATGCGATATTTGTCAGATATGCCCATAACAGTAGTGCATATCGTTTTATAGTTCACAAGTCAGACATTCCTAATATTCATGTGGAAACAACCATAGAATCTCGGAATGCAACATTCATTGAAAACGTATTCCCAAATAAGAAGGGAAATGTTCAAAGTGATTACAACAGAAGTTCTAACCAACAAGATGTTTCAGAACTTAGTGGTCGTAAAAGGACTATTGACGATCACAGCTCAGACCCACGTCAAAGCAAATGGGCTAGAGTTGATAAATCGTTCAGGCCAGACTTCATGACTTTTATGTCGAAAATGGACCCAAGAACATTAAGTGAAACTCTCTCTAGTCCCGATGCCCCATTATAGCAAGAGGTTGTCAATAATGAAATCAAGTCCATCGTGAATAATCATACTTGGGAATTAGTCGACCTTCCTATTGGTGCTAAACCATTAGGTTGTAAGTGGATACTAAAACGCAAGTATAAAGTTGATGATCGATTGACAAGTATAAGACTAGACTTGTAGCCAAGGGTTCAAGCAAAAGGAAGACATTGACTACTTCGATACCTACTCACCTGTGACAAGGATTACGTCGATACGAGTGTTGATAGTCATCGCAACATAGTATGACCTTGAAATACATCAAATGGATGTTAAGACTGTATTCTTAAATGATGAGTTGGAAGAAGAAATCTACATGAAGTAACCCGAGGGGTTCGTAGCTCCAGGAAAAGAGGAAAATGTGTGTCGACTTGTTAAGTCGTTATACGGACTTAAACAAGTGCCTAAACAATGACACGAAAAATTTGACAAAATAATGCTATCAAACGAATTCAAAATAAATGAACGTGACAAATTCATTTATGTCAAAATCACACCTGAAGGTTATGTAATCGCGTGTCTATATGTAGACGACATGCTTATAATGGAGCAATAATCATGAGTACAAAGAGAATGTTGACAAAAAATTTCAATATGAAAAATATGAGTAGAGCAGATGTTATATTGGAAATTAAAATTCTCAGGACATCTGATGGGATAGTTCTGACACAATCCCACTATGTAGAATCGATATTGAAAAAGTTCAATGCGTACGATCTCTCTACAATGAAAACACCTATGGATCTAAGTCAACACTTAGCGAAAAACCATGGTGAGCCCATATCGCAATTGAAATATTCTCGGATAATTGGCAGCTTGATGTATCTTACAAACTGCACACGTCCGAATATTGCCTGTGCGGTCAACAAGCTGAGTCGTTTTACGAGTAATGCAAACGACACCCATTGGATTACATTATGGAAGATATTTCGCTGTCTTAGAGGGATACTGTGATGCTATTGGATATCAGATACAAAAGACTCCAAATCCATTAGTGGATATGTATTCACCATCGGTGGGGGAGCGGTATCTTGGAAGTCCACTAAGCAAACGTGCATTGCTCGGTCAACTTTGGAATCCTAGTTTATAGCACTAGACAAAGCAGCTGAGAAAGCTGAATGACTGCGGAACTTCTTAGAAGATATTCCGAGCTGGATGAAACCTGTGGTCGCCGTACTTATAGACTGTGATAGTCAATCAGCGATTGGAAAGACATAGAGTAGTATGTATAATGGTAAGTCACGACATATACGTCATAGATACAATACCATTAGGTAGTTGATCTCGAATGGAGAGATGACAATTGAATATGTTAAGTCCAAAGATAATTTGAAAGATCCTCTTATGAAGGGGCTAAATCGAGATCAAGTATACTACTCATCAAGAGGAATGAGATTAAAAATCTACAAGTAAAATGACTGTAGCGGTAACCCAACCTTGTTGACTGGATATCCCAATATCTTGGTTCAATGGGACAACGAAGTTACAGAAGTTGTGTTACAGCACATGAGATATATTATCTCTATCCAGTCCTAGGATGAATATGTGTTGTCCTACCACTGTAGTGAGGTTAAACTTATGCTTTTAATGACTTCTATAAGGTGGAGTATGTGGGATACTCTTGATAGAAGTGTCACCTATATGAGTGTGAAGACAGACCACTTCAATGAAATACTCATGAATCCAAGATGGTGTCCATGGCTAAAACGGAACCAACCATGAGAACCAAAAGTAGGTGAGATAAGTCCCTGTGTGAGTGTTATTGTCTTAGTATACACAAACAGCTGAGCAGCTCAAGACATCACGTTCACTGCACAGCCTAGTATGCTCGATAGCATTCCACTACGGAAGGTTCAAAGCCGCAAGCTACCTCTCCCGATGCATTGACTTATCGATTGGACTCTTGTAGAATGACAGCATGCATACATGCATTTCCATTCATGTGGGGGATTGTTGAATATTTGGTGCTTAAAATAATTAAGACCAAATATGATTTTACAAAGAAAAATCGAGGTGTCATCAATCGATGAAAGTTAGAATTGATATCAAAAATGAAATCTATGTTTCGCGTAGATGAATTTAGACTATTAATTTGCTCAAAACTGATTACAGGTGAATGAGAAATTAATTGTTTAAAGTTAGCCCAAAATTTATATAAAAGGAAGTAGATGAGGATTAGTCCCACATCTGAAATTTCCGAAGGGATTTACTTCCTTATATGCGTTCCTGTGTTAATGAAATTAAAAAGAAACACAGGTGGTCTCTTCTCACAGGCGAGCAGGTGCTCGCTCCTGCGAGCCTGCCACTTGCCACGTGTGCACGTGCGCAATGAGCGCTTTGTTGGCGCACTTTACACTTCGCACTTATGCATCGTCGCGAGGAGCTTAAATTTATGCTCCAGCTGTGGCACTCAGGTGATGTGTCGATGACATGGCAGTGTCTGCGTGGCACTCAGATAGGAGGAGAGAAATGACTGGACTGTTGACTGGGCAAACAAATAACAACCGTTAGATCGAAGTTGGGTGTTGGATCGCAAGTGACACAATCTAGAGCGTTGATCTTGAAGAGTCACGATCTGACCATTGATGAAGAGAGATTCGATCTGATGCGTCAGATCAAATCTTGCGGTTGAGATCAAAGGTAGATCTGAAAGGTTACAACCATTCAGATCTGATGGATGAGATCAAAGGGCTATCTGAAGGGTTACAACCCTTCAAATCGAATGACCCAGATTAATCCTAAACCAAAGGTTACACTCACTCACCAAAGGGTACCTCACCTCTTCCCTTGTATAAATAGAGTTCTCTAGATGATGGATTCATTCATTCATTCAATCATCAAAGTCACTAGCATTCATCCCATCGTGTGCATCCAGAGTCCGAAAAGCCTACGAGAAGATTCGCTAGTCTCGAAATTTATAGTGTTGCTATTTCAAGGCATTGTCGTTGTATCTTGGGAAACGAATTGTTATTATCCGTGAGCACCTATAGCGGAGCAATATCATTTTACAGAGATAGTGTCCAACACTAGCCTCGACGAAATTATATCAGTTTGCATCTTCCCGGAAGCTTACCCGGACGACGCCCCCAAACAAGATTTAGCCTAAGCCTAACCTAATTATAAGATGAAATTCATAACATTAGTGCATCCAAGCTACTAGCTAATTCCATAGAAATGCTACGGTAAACCCAAAACAACCCACTGCCACAGTAGGTGCTAATCAGACTCACGACTTTAATACTACCAACACATAGAGGACACAAGTAGCAATCCAAAACTCGAAGCTATAGCTCTGTTTTGTCCATCACATTTCCTTTGTCAACCACCATTAGACTTGGCTACTAAGGCAACCGTATTGCTATTGGATCAATCCAACATTGAATTCATCCAAGCTCCACCTAGCAAGGATTAACCCCAAATAGGTAACCCTCGGCAACAGAAACAACACCAAATGGAAATCACATGCGCCAAGACAAAAACTCAAGATCTAAGTGGTATACGACCAAACCTCACAAGATCAAAACAATTAATTTATCAATAATCTAATCCGAACTCCATTTCTATAATCAACCACCAAACAATCAAATACACCCATCCCAAGGTCACTTAGAGAAGGGGAAGATCAAAAGGAGCATGCTAATTCCACAACTTACACAGTTACTACATGGTCTATATAGCTTCCAACTCACTGATCACATTAAACAAACTTCATAGCAACATTAGAGAATCAAAATAGGGAAATCTCATGGCACAAAACTCCCTAGAGATCCAATTCAACTTCCATTGCCAAAACAGAACACTAACAGCAATACACAAAATAATTTTGCTATAGAACACCCTAGGTTTGGAATATACAAAACCAAACAAAAACAAAACTAATCCACCACAACTCCAATTCCAGAATTTGACCAATAGAACCAAGATCAAGTGTTGGAAGAACCAAGCCTTACCTCAAACACCCGCTTGAAGCCTCCCTTGCCCAGATCTTAGCAGCGAACAACTTCCACCAGAGAAACCGATTGAGACCAGCAATCACTCACTCAATCGCCAGCATCGAGGTAGAATACGGTCGGTTGATCCCTCTAACGAGCACTCCAACGTAGGGCAGAGCAAGAGAGGAAGAAGAAGAGAAGCTGAGGAGATTCGGAAAGCACAAAAAGGAGGACAATTTAGCCCTTGTACTTTTGAAAATCAAGCCAACACCCTTAATTTTCGATCTTTATCATTTTAACCCCTCAACCTTCTTATATTTAACACTAGAGGCGTCTCAGTTGTAACTAGAGGTTCCTCGAATGAATAGCACTCGAGATGCCTTATATGTCATCTGAGATGCCTTGTATGAATAATGCTTAAGGCGCCCTAAGTGTCAACTGAAGCGCCTCAAGTAAACAATAGTCGTTGAAGAACCATTGCGAAGAGGATGAAATTTTATCTGATCGAGGCATCCTGGGTCTCATGGGAGACGACTTCAATATTACGTCATCAAACAGTCACTTCGACCAAAGACCAAAAGTCTATAAATAGCCTCCTAAAGTTAAAAGTTATCCACAACAACTTGTATTCAACTTCCATAATTATTTGTGAGCTTTTTAACATTGTAAGGGGCTTCTCCGCCTCCGATGTTGTCGAAGGAGTTTTTATCAGTGAGCTTTATTTGACTTGGGTTAACAACCACTTAGATTATAACTAAGTAATTCTTTATGTCTCTTTATTTCTTACGTTGTTTATCTTGATTCATTAATGTGTTTATGTTCTTACTAAGTAGAAAGCAAGAGAATTTGTTAATATTTAATTGCAGGCTATTCACCTCCTCTATCCACCAATCCTATCTAATTAGTGATATCAGAGTCCAACTGTTTTAGAAAGATTAATCGTCAGCTAAATTAACAAGATAATGTCCAGATATAGCATTCACCCGACAAAATTCAAAGGGAAGTTCAATTTATGGAGGTCCTGGATGGAGATATTTTTTAAAATAGATTTAATTTTGATATTTTATTTACAATCAAGTATAGTTTTGTAATATCCAAAGATTAGAATAGAAAAGAAAAGGAAGATCTTTATGAGAAGGCAGAATTCCCTAATAAATTAATAGTTGTTTCATAACACTGCTGTCGTTAAAATAAAAATATTATAAATTAATATTTATTTCATAATACTACCGTTACAATAAAAATATTATAAATTAATAGTTGTTTTTTAATACATAATATTTTATTGCTGCCTAAAATGGAAACATAAACTCACATTTAATATGCTCTTAGAATGAGTAATTCATTAACACGATATATAAAAAATATATAAATTAATAGTAATTTAATAATACACTTCCATAAAAATATAAATTAATAACTCTTTCATAATACAATAATACCATTGTAAGGCATAATTAATTTGCTACTTTAAAACTAACCTTGAGAGCTAAATATTATCATTTTAGACAAATAAGAACTCAATTGAAGTTGTGAGAAAGATATATACATGAGAAAATATTTTAAACTTGAAATAAGCTGGATTAAGTTATAAGGTAATTAGATCAAAATTGTTAACAACCAATATTTATACTTTAATATATTGAAGGGGACTATTTTAAAGTATTTTGGTCAAAAATATACAATGATTTGTGTGGAATAGAAAAGCAATTCATTCAAAACGAATTGATTAAATTGAAATCAATTAAACAGAATTTTTTTTAACAAAATCAATCTATCAAAATTTATCATCAAATTCGAGCAAAATGAACTAATATAAAATTAACTAATTTGATCGGTTATTGAATTAACCGAACATTTCTTATTGGTGGGTTGATATATTGAGCAATTAATTTAGTTGGATTTTTTATTAGCGTTGCCCATCTCAGATATGTTAGTCGAGACCGTTTACAATATAGCAGTCGATTAATGATGTTAGTCAAGACCGTTTACAATATAGCAGTCGATTAATGATGTTTTAATTTAATCGATTTGTAAAATTTAAAATTAAAATTGAACCGAATAAATTGATTAATTTTTGAATGAATCGAACTTTCGAATTTATCGGTTAATTCGATTTCACTAATATTTTACCGCCACATATGATTTTTATAGATTTACAAGATATTAAGCTCTCTAACATCCCAATCAATCCTATTAAGCTATTCCATATAAAAGACTAAAAACTCTAGTTATAGTTCGCAAAAAAAATAAATTCAGGAGTATTATATTTAAAAAACATGACTTTTTTTTTTTGGGGTAAAAACACTATTCACAGGAAGTCATTTGGTTATTTCCAATTATGGAATTTTTTACATTGAAAAAATGTTCAAAAACAAAAATAAAAAACGTAAAAAAAATGCAAACTATTCACTTACCACGGTTATAAATTATGGTTTAATTCTTATATTATGTATGATTATTTGGTCAACATTAATAGCAAAATAATTGTGTGAGAATTATATAATTAAGCTTCCTGTGTTCAAACCATTGTGTGTGTTGAATTTGATGGCAATGCTCGGCGATGGCGATGATCCCTCCCGGCGCCCCCACTCTTCAACCTCAACGTCTTACCCGACCTCCATGAAGGAGAAGAGGCGCTTGGAGAAAACCATGCGGAGCAGGCCCCGGCTCTGCCTCCCGCCGACGCCCCTGGGCAGCGGCAGGGCGAGGAGCTGCCGTCGGCGTCGGAGTCCAAGCAGTGCGCCATCTGCCTCAAGGTGTATCCGTCCATGCTGTCTCTGCACGGCCACATGAGGTCCCATCCGGCGAACCTCCGCCGGTGGATCCCTGCTCTGCTCGAGGACGGCGACAACCAGCACGCGAAGCGGCGGTTCATCTGCGACCGCTGCGGCCTGGTGTTCGCCACTCGGCAGTCGCTCGGCGGCCACCGCGCGAGCCACAAGGGCCGTCAGGGGTGCTACGGGCTGGCCAAGGAAGCGAGAGAGTGCGGCCCGCCGGGGAGAATCAACGGAAGGAGGAACAGAGCATTCGGCAGCGACGAGGAAGCGGCGGCGGCGGCACTAAAGGACACGAATAACATGCTGTCGATGCTTTTCGCTGAAAAGGAGCGACCGCCGTCGGCGGCTCCTCGTTTACTACCTGCACCGCCAATTGCGGCGGCGGGCTCCTCGACGGAGACGAGAGAGGAGAGTAGGATGCAGATGAAGAACTTAAACATGTCCTTCGACTTAAACCTTCTCCCGTTGAACATAGACGACCTCTCACCGGAGCCGTCGTCGGAATAAATGAACGACAATAGTAATGGCGGCGGGAATGTGAGTTCTGGATGGTAGTCGTCTGATGGAAGAGAAGAATGAGAGAAGTTCCTTTATTTAGCTGTTTAATTGCGCAATTGTTTTTTTTTTTTTTTGGGTCTCTGAGTCTCTTAGCTTGTTCAACTTGAAGTTTAAAGTTTATGATTGTTTGATGGGTTCATCATTTGTGTCTAACTTGCTTCTTTTGCTTTGTTATCATGACTACACAAAGTCATAGTATACATTCATTTATAGCATCAAATGGGAAATAGATTTTTTTTTTCAAAGATAGGAATACATATACACTACAACGAATATTACTTTTGAGGGTCATTAAGCATATATTTATGTTTGTTATAACGTTTCGCAGCGCTAAAAAACATGCTGGGATATATAATTTTTTAAAAAAAAAATATAATTTCAAATCCAATTTAACAGCATGGGTCAATGTGTTATGATTTTTAACAGTTTGGAGTTGTGCAACATATAATGTGTGCTGCAGATAGAATAATTGCGCACTGTAGATAGTCATATTTGTTATAGTGATATTACAATAATAATCAAACTTTATTCCACTTGGTGAGTGAGCTAAAGATGATGAATATAACTAATTAGGATATAGGAAATGATTGTGTAACATCGATTTGTTAACAAAGTCTTGACAAATTTTACTAGATTTGTTATGCTTTTATACCATAGTTAATAAATATATACATTTCTATGGGATAGATATAGCATTTAATCCTTTGTAGAATCTCGAATCCGACAATTTTATTGATTAGGTTAACGCGAAACACAACTAAAATTTTTATTTTTTAAAACTCGAATAGATTAACATGATAGATATAACAACTAACATAAATTTTCATTTGTAGTGATACTTGTTAATAACGGAGGAGGATATGCTTTTCTAGAATAAGAAAAATAAGGGTAATAATTAAGGTATTGAGATTGAGGTTGTCAATTGGAGATGAAAATAAATTCTATTATGCTTTTATGTAGTAATTAATAAATATATACATTCTTATATATGTGATAGATGTAGCATTTAATCCTGTGTTGAATCTAATCGGACAATTTTATTGATTATGTTAACGCAAAACACAGGCTAAAATGTTTATTTTTAAACCTCAAACTCGAATAGATTAACATAATAGATATAACAACTAATATAAATTTTCATTTGTAGTCATATTTTGTAGAAAAATATGATGTGCTCACTCAAGTGCCCCTCCACACGCCCCAAAGCATTTGGAAGGAAAGTAAATCATAGTGACTGAGTGACGTTTTTTTAGATGGGAGGGATTTTATTCCTCGAGGAATATCATTTGTAGTCATATTTATTAATAAAAGAGGAGGATATGCTTGCCTAAGTAAGAAACAATAAGGATTACAATTAAGGTGTTGAGAGTGTGGCCCGCTGGGAAGAATCAACGAAAGGAGGAATAGAGCATTATATTCTACAGCAATGGCACTAAAGGATTCAAATAACATGTTGTCGATTCTTTTTGCTGAAAAGGAGCAACCACCATCAGCAACTCCTCTTTTACTACTTGCACCGCCAATTGTGATAGGCACCTCGACGAAGACAAGACAAGGGAGGAGGATGCAGATGAAGAACTTCAACATGTCCTTGGACGTAAACCGTATCCCGTTGAACATAAACCTCCCATTGGAGCCCTCGTTATAGACTCTCTCTCTCTCTATATATATATGTAAAATATGTCCGGCAATCTTCGAGAAAGGTATTCTCCATTTTATTGCAAAGTGATGTCTTCACATGCCTCATTGTTGAAAATGCTCACTCAATAGCGGTAGAAACATATAACACCAAAACAAGATAAATTAATCTAATTAACATAACATAAACCTTTGATCGCCCACTCTTTGATAATTGTTAATACAACTCAACAAGTATAGAAACTTTCAAATTCTTCATTACGTCAAGTTTACAATGAACCAATTCATACTCCAAAGAAACAATGTCTTTATATGTTAAATCTTCAAGATAAAATTTCATTGCAAGCTTGCAAATACCATCACTATTGATTAAGTCAAATGAAATTTTAGGATCTAAAGTTGTACTAAGAGAAAGAAATTCCCCTGATGACTCGTTAAACTGAGTATTTAACTCCACCATGATGAAATCTATTACTGCATTAAAAACAAGTGGTAATGATACTCAACTGTAGTTTGCTGATGGAAATGACCGATACAATTAAGGTCAAGCACATCAATTTCATTTCTCGAACAAAAAACTTTCACTTCATAAAGAAATTCTTTTCACTCACATTCTCTCTAAGTTTATGAAGGATAGTTTTGGTAGTAGATATAAATGTAATAGTAGTCAAAATATCTTGAGATTTTCTTTGAAGAATTTGACCAAGAGTATTTATTGTTCTTAGAATTTTATGCATTAAGTGCAAAATGAACATAAATTTAAAGCTTGTTATGTTTTTGTAAATCCCCGAACTTCTGCCTTAACTCTTCTATTTGGAGAATAGTCACTAAGAACTTCAAAAATATTACAAGTTGCAGTTTACTTACCTATTAAGTTTTTTACTAAGTCATAGTGAGAACTCCAATGAGTAGTTTCTGCTCATTACGAATTACCAATCTGATTGTCCCCACTTCCAAAATCACATTTTTTAATTGTCAACATATACTCAATTTCATTTCTCTATGTAGCAGAGGCGGAGCCACCCTTGGGCTAGGGTGGGCTCCAGCCCCACCTCCTTTTTTTTAAATAATAATTTTGATTATTTTTTAGTTAATCACAAATTTATTAATTGGTAAAATATTAAATTAAAAATAATTAATTTTAAAAATAAAATATAAAATTAGAATGATAAATTTTATAAAAAATCATTATATTTATAAATTAATAAACATATTAATTCTAATTTCTTTAATATTTTTATCCTGAATTTGTGATAGTAAAGTCTTTTTTCCTCTCCGTAACACCATTTCTTTTTCTCTAATTTTACTCTAATATATTAATTTTGTCTCTGACAAAGAGCCAACAAACATTGGTCACTCAAGAGATGGTCGACAAGGCGCTCATGAGGGTGACACTGCCTCATCAGGCGACAAGAACTGCTTCATGTGTGATCGCAGGCAAGGTGAACTGTTAGGGGTTGCAAGAGTGCAAACTTAGTCCCACATTGAATAACACATGGAAAGATCATAGGTTTATAAGGAATTTGATATCTCCATTGGCATGAGGCCTTTTGGGGAGAGCCCAAGAGCAAAACCATAAGGGCTTAGGCCCAAAGTGGACAATATCATGCCATTGTGGAGATATCCTAATTCCTTTTGGTCCTACAAATGGTATCAGAGCTAGGTTGCTCTTCATGATCTAACCATGTGCGTTAAACCTTAAATAAAGGATATGTGGGCTCCCGTCTCTTGATTAAGAGGACCAAGTTCTAGTTACGGCTAGATGGTGAAGTCCTAGTAGGTCAGATGGACCGAGGGCAAAAAGTCCTGGTGGATCAGACATAAAAAAGCGGAAAAGGTTTCCGCTTGTGGTGGGGGCATGTGATCCTTTGTTTGAGGGGGGGTTGCAAGAGTGCAAACTTAGTCTCACATTGAATAACACATGAAAAGATCATAGGTTTATAAGGAATTTGATATCTTCATTGGCATGAGGCTTTTGGGGAGAGCCCAAGAGCAAAATCATAAGGGCTTAGGCCCAAAGTGGACAATATCATGCCATTGTGGAAATATCCTAATTCCTTTTGGTCCTAACATGAACGTTGCTCCCGAGGCAACTAGCAACAGTTTCGCGTGCAATCACTTTGCGAGCGGGCGCATGTGAGGTGACCACTGCTTTGTTAGATAATGAGCGACATAAGTCTAGGTATGCAAATATAAGTTATATATCATAATTTTATTTAACATATATTAATATGATACCAAATCTATTTGTTTTGCATCCTTTAGAAAATCTTATATAAAGATGGTCAATTACTCAATTTTGTTTGTTTGCTCACAATTCTTGATACTTCAACTCTCAAGATTTTCGATTCTGTCAACCCTTGGTAATTTTGAATTCTGGCTACGCCCTTGCTATGTAGCATGTAACTTAGTAATGTGTTTAGTAGAAGAAGTGATGATATTGATAATATTATCCAAATAAGAAAAGAATTCCCAAATAAGACTAACATCCTTAGTTGAAGAAATCAATATCAATTGTAATCGATGGACAAAACAATGGACATAGTATGGATAGGGACAATTTTTTAGAAATAATGCCTACAGTCCATCTCAGGCACCATGCATATTGCTAGTAGCATCATCTCCTTACTTCTAATTTTCTTAACCCGGAGATCATGATAAGCAAGAACATTCAATATCTTTATTTTCAAATTCAATGAGATATCACTAACACTTTTAATGGCAAAAAATCTTTATGTCGAAATCTCATGATTATTCACAAACCTCGAGATAATGGTTATTGGCTCCCATTTAGATATATCTCATGCTTCGTCAATAAGAATACATAAGCATTTATCTCCAACTTCTTCATGAACCATCTTTCTTACTCTATTGGCCACAAAAAGTAAAATATCTCTTTCTAAATTTCTGGAGCGATTTATTAAGCATTTTTAGAGCATTCTCAAATACAATGTGATCAATTTTTATACTCATTTTTGCAAAAGCCTTTACCAATTCAAAAAAAAAAAATCCACGATTAGATGAAGATAGAGCTTCATCATTATCTCTAAAGGCAAACCTTGAATGCTAGCCAGCGAACAACTACAATTGAGGTTCTCAAACATAAATGATTTTTTCTTTTTTCTCTTGAGATTGGGCATGCATCACATTATCAATATGTTGTGAGGGGTTCGTCAAATTTTCAGCCCTTTTCTCGCACATAGTATGAGGCGAAGAGGCTGCAGAACCAATATAGGCAAGAAATAAACATGCTTTTTCTTGATCTATCCTTTTTCAATTGTCAAATCCTCCATTGGCCAATGTCGAGATATTAGACGAATTAACTTCATTCAGAAAAAAAAACAATAAAAGCAATTTGACGCATTTATTGAAGGTGAATACCCTAATCAATGAAATTTTCAAAACTATTTTTTTTGAAATCAACGATTTTAACTTCCAAATTTTATAGTTGGATACTCCAATATATCTACTTAATAAGATCCCATCTTTAGATATGAACGTCTTATCTCATCTCGTATATTAACATGATATTCACATATCTATTTTCTTTTTCCTAGATCTTGTTTAATACAAGTAGAAGATGACTTATGGTCGGTACTAGGAGAAGAAATAGTAAGATTTTGGACACTTGGAATTGGAACTTTTACTAGATTGATGTTGCATTGCAGGATGGTAGAAATTGAAGTGATTTTGCTAGTTTGATGATCCCTCTTTTTAAAAAAAGAGGATATCTTTCCTTTCTTTGCAGTAAATTGATATTCCATTTTGAAATAGTCAAAATTATATGTCATATAAATAACAAGTAATAGTTAATCAATGACGAATTATACGTGAATATCTTGAGATAAAATATAAGTTTCGAACTTATTTGAAAATAAAACCCTAAAAGTTAGGGAACTCAAAAAATAACATAATTTACAAAGAGAGCGATTTTAAAATAATAATTGATCATAACTCATACTAAAAAATAACAAAATTAAAAATAATGAGTAAGCTTACTTTTTTAAAATCAAAATCCAAAGTAAGAAAATCTCGATGCCCAACTAAGATCACACTCGTGTTCAGAATTTTAAGCTTAGAGTGCAAGAAACAAAAATAAGGGTAAGAAATAAAAAATAAAATGGATAATAAGGCGTAGTAATAATTTCAATTTGGTTTCTTTTGGCAGCATCTCTATTCTCCACCAAATATAGTTTAAAAAAATTGACAGCGTTTCTCCTATTCGTTTAATAGATTATCAGACAAACCATTATCGTTTTAGACCTTAAAATTGAACATGTCCATTAACTTCCTTACTCGTTCAATGCAATTCTGATCTATTTATAATTGTCTGAGGCTTCTCCATTTTCCCAATCATGTCGGCAATATGCGACTTTACTGATCTCTTCCTTCTAGTTTTAAAAATGATGAACCAGGCAGCAGACAAATTGAATCTGAGATGATCGGCCCGGTCCCACGAAAGTTTCCCATCGGTCACCAGGGTAAATCGGAAAGCGCTTGCGGTGAGCAGTCTAGAAGCCCAGCGTCCCAGGGTTTGCGCCTCATTGGAGGAAAAATTCCTGCAAAATGCACCGTAGCTGGAGATCGAACCGCGGATGTCTGGATTAACGACGAGTTACCCTACCGCTGCACCATAGCCCCGGGGGCTCTTCCTTCTAGTTCTAGACAAAAAGGCGAAATCGCTCGCCCCCAGCGCCCTCGCCGCACCCGTCCCAAGGCCATCACGAGGGAGATAAATCACGGTCCCCAGAGTAATTAGTGCACAGTTGGGCCGAGAATTGATACACCAAACGCCCAGAGTTTTAATCCAGTGCGCCTCGCGCGACTCGAACTCAGGACCTCTTAGACAACATCCCCATGTACTAACCACTCCGGATCCATGTGGGAACCTCTTCCTTCTAGTTCTAGGTGATGCGTGAGGTTGCACCGACTTTTATGATAAGCAAATAGTCCGAATAAGCTTCTGTCAGTGTTGTGAAAGTCTTTGTTTGATCTAATGAATTTATCCCCCTTTATGTATACTGCCGACTCAGAAAGATCAGGACTAACCTATCAATGGCCCAAACAATGGTTCGACAAGTTTAAACGTTCATTGTTTCAGATATTGGTAAAAGTGAAAAAGAAAAAGAAAGAAAAACCCATTCACTGTTGCACATATTCGTTTAATAGGTTACCAAACCATGAACCAAACCACGCACTGTTTCACATATTTATTTATCTGCCGGACCTGCCGTGCCATGCTTTGGTCGCGGCAGTGGCTGCGCCGTGATCATGGAAAAGCTAGAGTCTCCAAGTCACGCGCGCGATAGGAGTCGCGGTCAAAGCATTGCGTGGCCGGGCAGGAGCAACTAGCAAGCCGCTGGCTGCAGGGAGCGTGCGAATTGGTCGCATGAGCGACAGCGGCGGCGCGATTCGATCGCGCTCGCACCGGCGGACGTGGCAACAGAGGCTTGTCGCTTGACTCGGCTGGACAAAGAGAAGAGAAGAACTGAAGAAGTACCTAAGATTCGAGACCCGTCGCTGTGGAGATGGTTGTCGCTTGACTTGCCTCCTCACCTGAATACCCTCATTGCCATGGAGATGTTGTCGCACAAAACAAAAAAAACCAAAAAAATAAAATCTAAAAACTTTATGAGAAACAAAATTGTTGGGAAACAGGGCTAGGTTACAACCCAGTATAGCCCATATGGTCGGTCTTGGGTCGCCCGAATAAATGGACGAGAATAGTAACGGAGGGAATGTGAGTTCTGAATGATTGTTGACGGGGTGAGATCAATTTAATTAAATCAAATAAATCGATTGAATTGATAAATTTTAAAATTTGATTTGGTTTATCTAAAATTTTAATTTTTTTTCTAAAAATATTGGTTAATTCGGTTTATTTGATTCATGTTCGATTTTAAAATTCCTATTCAGTTAAATCAAATAGACCGAATACATCAATTTCTTTGATAAAAAATTGAAATTTTAAATTCTATTTCTAAGACCACCAATTTTTTTTAAAAACTGAATTTTTAAACATTAATTAAAAAATTCATTTAATTCGGTTAAAATCGAATTAATTGATATTTTATGAATTCGGTTCGGATTTTCTTGAAAAATCAATCGGTTCAAAGAAAAATCTATTCGATTTGATTTATTCGATTCAATTCGATTTTAATCAAATACTCACTCCTGATAGTCATCTAATGAAAGAGAAGAACGTCAGAGGTTATAAATTAATCCTTTATTTAGCTGTTTAACTGTGTAGTTGTTTTTTTTTTGTCTAGAGTTTTTAAAGTTCATCGGTTCATTATTTGTGTTTAACTTGCTTTATGATACTATGACTACTTAAAGTTATAGTATACATCCATTTATAGCATCAAATGGGTGACAGATTTTTTTTTTTTCAAAGATATGAATGCATATACTACAACAATAACTAAACTACTAGGTAGGATCAACAAAAGAGGATGAATCTACCTAATTAGGATATAGAAAATGATTACATAACATTAATTTGTTAACAAAGTCTCAATAATATTTTACTAAATTTGTTATGTTGGTATGTCGTAGTTAATAGCTATATGTGAGTTGTATAGTAAATACAAGCAAAACTTTAGTTGATATCAAATTTTATGGGTACAAGATACCCCTATAAACAATCTGGTCCATTAACTTCATTGGTATAGGAATAAAGAGGTCATAGCTACTGTATATGATTGTAACAAGCCCCAACAGTAATCACAATACCAATGTCATTAACGACATAGATCAAGATGCGGATGTATAGAGTTGAAATTACATGAAATGTGATCAGTACATGTCAATTTCCAACTGGTCCAATTATTATTATTATCTCTATTAGGTGGGCTTATTTGTAAGTTGCACAAGTAAATACAATCTGAGCCCTTAAAGTGATCTAACTTATATTTATTGGGTTTCAGATTATTGGATGCGGGTTTAATGTATAGAACCCTTTAGACCAATCTGTTATTATCTATGGGCTGATAACAGATTGGATTGCTATATAAAGGAGAGGTCCCCAAGGGTTTAGGTGATTTTATGACCTAATTTCTTGTTCCCCATTGACAAGAAACTTTACGGCGCCGTCAAACCTAAGCCTGTTGGAAGATCCTCCTTCTTCCTTCCGCTACATCTTCTTCCACAGGGATCAAGCCGACGACGCTATGACAAGGATGATGGCTCTTCAATCAGGTTCCTTGTCATTCAGTTTATATTATTTTATTATTGTCATGCCATAATTCGAAGAAACAATAGATCTATTATTATATGTCTTGTCTTTTCTCCTTAGAATTCTTATTTTATTTTTAGAATTCATGCGGTTAGGAGAAAACCCAAGTTCTATCTATACATGCCCTCCTGGACACAGGTCAAACTATTGCATGGTCGCTCGGCCAACCAATGAAGTTTATGGTAGCCGCCCGACCAGTCCATCACCCGATTAGCCGAATTAATTTGACTCACTAATACTCTACTATTCCTTTGGCCTCTATTGCCACATGTCCTCCAGTTGGACCACGTCAGTCATTTAACCAGGACTTATCCTATATGCTTAAGGGACCCAAAACTCTCCCGTATCACAAGCCTCCTCATTAAGTCTAGTCGAAGAAAGCATCCAATCTAACTAACTAGGCCCCTATACAGGCTTGGATCCTTTGATGGTGAAAGGTTATATGTCAAGTTTCGTAGCATAACATGAGAGCACTCCATGCATTATTTAATGTAGAATGAAGCACGCATGCGGGGTAATTAATGCTCGATTTTTTGATATCTCATGTCATTAATGTTGCGCCTTTCTCTCTGTTACGTGTCATTCTCGCACCGGCTAAAGTGATTTTTTATGCGATTAATGTCATGATTTAGTGCAGGCTTTTTGGCAGAGCGGAACTTGAAGCGACAACGGTCTATTACTCTTCCACGTTGAGATCATGCACCACCTTTTCTTTTGCATATGATCCGACGGCTCAGAAAAGGGGTCATGATATAACAACCTTTTCGCCAAGATTTAGCCTAGTTTTAAACGCGCATTCTTCCTGTTTGTTTGCCCTAATTTCTCTTTTTCGTTTAATGATGATCTTTCCCTTTTCCATTAGCGTGTAAGTCTCAACCATCTGATCCACTTCTTCATGTATTCTAGCATCCATTTCTTCAAGTATAAAAATGGTTAAATAAGCCCCTCCAAGAATTCTCGGCCTGTGGTACACAGTCGTGGAATCTGATATAAATGGGGATGAGTTCCAGGCCATTCAAATAGAGTTTGATATCCCCGCTGGTCACTTGATGTTCATACCGAGTGCAATAGATGTCCTCACACTCCTCCTCCAGGTTTTGTCGCCATTTTTAAAGATCAAATGTTAGGGGTTTACGCTTTCGGTACATCCCTTCATTATAGAAGCCTATAAGTATTTTCAGATCCCATTGTCCCAATTAGCTCCCAATGCCATATGCTTTTTATGTGGAGCAGTTATTATCTTTACTTTATATCGAGTCCCTATGAACCCTAGGATATTTCATTATTTTTATTATCATAAGAAGAATGAGGTAGGTAGCTTTGTTTGTCTTAGGTCGGACATCTTTGAGAAGGCCCCTAGTTCCCTTGAGGGTTGGAAATACCACTACTTTTTATCCAACCTTTCCCAACCCCCAACTGGCTGCACGGCTGGATTGAAGTGGTAGATGAAGCATTTAATCCTTTGTTGAATTTCGATCTGACAAATTTATTGATTAGGTTACTGTGAAACACATAATTAATTTTTTTTTTAAACCTCAAACTGAATAGATTAACATGATAGACATAGCAACTAATATAAATTTTCATTTGTAGTCATATTTTTTAGCAAAAAATAATAATAATTACACTTATCCTAGACGTCTGTTATAGTTCATCCCCAAATTTTGTGAAGGGAGATAAATTACGAGATCAACTTATAGCCGACCGACATGCGTCTGTTGAGAATCACATAAGAATATAGTCATATTTATTAATAAAGGAGGTGGATATGTTTGTCTAGAGTAAGGAAAATAAGGATAACAATTAAGGTGTTAAAATTGAGGTAGTCAATAGGAGATGAAAATAAATTCTACTATGCTTTTATGTAGTAGTTAATAAATATATACATTCTTATGTGATAGATGTAACATTTAATCCTTTGTAGAATCTCCAATTCGACAATTTTATTGATTAGGTTAACTCGAAACACATGGCTAAAATGTTTATCTTTTAATCCTCAAACACAAATATATTAACATAATAGACATATATAGCAACTATCATTAATTTTCATTTGTAGTCATATTTAGATAAGCACCTAGCATCAAAGCTTTTTGTTCGAATAATCTTAGGGTGATTAGGCCCGACCATAAATATAATTCAAGTTTGATCGAGCCTACTTAGTACACTCATCTCTAGAAATAAAATTTGCCTGGAGACAATATAACTACTAAGGCTCAGCTTTAGTTATCGACATCGCTCCGCCTTGACTTCGAATCTTGACATCCTCCTTGTCTTGGCTTTGGATCTTAACAACATCCTTGTCTTGACTCTGGATTCCGACATCATCTCTATCTTAACTTCAAATCCCAACATCCTCCATATTTGGGTCTCAGTCGCCGACATCCTCCACGCCTTAGTCTTAGATCTCGGCATCACACTTGGCCTGACCTCAATTGCCGACATCCTCTATGCCTAAGCCTTAGTCACCGACACCCTCTACGCCTCAGTCTCAAATATCGACATCCTCCCTCAGCCTCAAAAATCAATATTCTCTATGCCTTAGTCTCAGATCTTAGCATCATATCCGGCCTGGCCTTAGTCGTCGACATCCTCTACGCCTCAGTTTCAAATCTCGGCATCCTCCCTTGGCCTTAGTTGGTGACATATATCCTCCACGTCTCAGTATAAGATCTCGTTACCCAACCCTTGGTCTCAATCACCGACATCCCCCTGTCTCTGCCTCAGTCGTTGACTTCGTCAATCCTCAAGGTTGCTCAACATGAACCTCTTTTTCATCCTCGGATCAGGCCCACACTCTACGTTGGCCCAGTAAAAATGCGTAGGGTGCACATGGAAGCAGCATAACCACCTTAATAATGAGATTGTTTCTCCTGGGAGATG
This sequence comes from Boesenbergia rotunda, assembly GCA_024364735.1. Classification (NCBI taxonomy): domain Eukaryota; kingdom Viridiplantae; phylum Streptophyta; class Magnoliopsida; order Zingiberales; family Zingiberaceae; genus Boesenbergia; species Boesenbergia rotunda. The sequence goes on along the minus strand of JAGFNQ010001353.1, from coordinate 53,623 downwards.
CAATCAATGATTACGAATATTCTAGAACACATGACACCAGGTGAGTGGAGAATCGGTTATGTAGTTGTTAGATCTGGTCTCTTAGATACCCTCCTTCAAACACATGGTGCATGGTGAAAGAAAGGACAACTAATGGCTGTCAGATCTGGTCCCCCTATAGGCCCATAAGAGGATGATGTAGCATCCAACGTGGATATGCTCTTTTGGTAGCTATATAAATCCTAGAGAAGATAAGTGTAAAGGTGCTTCTCTCGTACAAACTTTCTTTTGCAACTCCATTAAGCTCTCGCTTGCTTCTTTTTCCTACTTTACTTTTCACACTTTAAGCAAATCCTAACTTGAGCGTCAAAGTGGATTGTCGGGATCCCTCCCTGACATCATTCTAACTCTTTGTTGAAGTGTATTTTAGGCATGTTTATCCTTCTCATTGACGACCTTCGAGGAGTGTGCAGATTAGATGATTTGTTAACTGGTGGCTTGACCATGCACGATATTTGACACTTACATGGAGGCATACAGGTGAGAAAGAAAAGAATTCAGCTTTTTTTCTTTGATTGAATTATTTGTATCTGAGAAAAAGAATAATTCATTTTTTCTTTAATTACGAGATTGATTCATACAACAAATTTAGTAGGTGTTTTTGGATGGATAATGTGTTAAAGGACGACATACAGTATATTTGGTGATGTAGTTGTATTTGATACGACATATAACATCAACAAATATGGGTTAATTTTTGCACTATTTGTAGGAATTAATCATCATGATTAGATAATTATTTTAGGTTGCAACTTTATAATTGATGAGAAAACTAAGTGTTTTGGTTGATTGCTTAACAATTTCATAGTAGTCACACCTAAAGGTACACCAAAAGTGAACATCACTGATGAGGATCCTATTTTGACAAAAGTCTTTGCCTAAGTTTTTCCTCAGACAATGTATCGATATTGTTTGTGGCACATACATAACAAATTCTCAGATAAATTGAACGCTTTGATTTTTATCATAGCATAAAGAATGTCATTGGATAGTCTACAACACATGATGAATTTAAAAAATAATGGGAAGAAGTTATCAAGTGTGCTAACTTTAAAAAAAAAAGTTGTCATTGATGTATGAATTACGACACAAGTGGGTGCTAGCATATTTTAGTCATGTATTTTGTGCTGAATGACAAGTATTAGATATTTGAAGGATCATATTCATTTTTCAAGAGTTGTATATCTCAAATAAGAACTCATTGATGAATTTTATTACCCATTTCAATAGGCACTGAGACACCAAAGACACAATGAGTTAGCTAACCATATTGATATAAATGAGCATCTCAGGATTAAGACAAACTGACCAATGGAAACTCAAATGGTTAAGTTGTACACGAAAAAGAAAGGGTGAAGTTTCAAAGTAAAATGAGTGAGAGTCATGGTTATTATGTGCAACAAACATCTATAGAAGTTGAGTTAGTGGTTTATCATATGATAAATTTTTAATGTTGTTCTTCCTCCAAATCAAAGGTCCTCACACATGACAAAACATGACAAACAAAGGGACTACGAACATATATATCTTGTACCTATAGGAAATTTGAGTTTGATGGCATTCTATGTAGGCATACGTTAACTTTTTTTTTTCATATCAACTAAGTGTTTCATTTTCTTGATAAGTATATACTCAAACGATGGACACGAGATGCAAATGTTGGAGTAATATATGCTTTGAGGGAGCAAAATTTCATCGATAATCCATAAACATTTTTGATGTCAAGACACTTGGGGTATGCTTGGTTCAAGTTATCATATATAACCTTGATTATGTAATTATCAAGTAAGTACATAACCAAGGTTATGGGGAATGAAACATAATCTAATATTGTTTGGTTCAATTTAGGTGATCAAAAAAAAAATCTTGTTTGTTTAAAGGTAATAATGTAAAATATAGTATAATATTTTACCGTATTACCCTTTAGTTCAATCTTAAGTATCATGATATTGTATGTTTGTCTAAATTAAAAATAAAAAAAGTAAGATGATGTTATATATTTGTTTACACCCTTGATTTAAGTAAAAAAATTATATTAGACATCGTATTAATGATTATATTTATTTTAATTTATGAAAATTAAAATATTAAAAAATATATTATAATAATATATAAATAAATAAAATTAGATTATTTTTTACTTTTAAAAATTTGTTTAGATAATTTTATTGAATTTTAAATTAAGTTTATTTAGTTTATTGTATATTTAATTTATTAAAGTTTTATTAAAATATTAAATTAAAAAAACATTAGCTGGCCGCTGGCACCGACTATCGGCTGCTAATGTCGGTCGCCGGTGATGCCCCGGAATTTAATAAATTGTGACGGTTATTTTTGTCTTAAAGGTAAATATTGGAGGATAATTTTGAAAAAAAAGTTTCATTAACCTCGGAATTAAGAAAAGTCTCACTTTTCTAAGGTTTTTTATTCTAGATTGCATGCCGCTTTGTTGACGTATCGGGTATAGATCATTATTTGAGAATCGCTAATTATCTAAATCAAACAAGATTTTCATTGATAACCTTGGATGGATAACCATGGTTATCAAAGATAATCCTCAACCAAACGCACGTTTGAGGTTATCCTATAAAGCTTCCATATTAATTGATGGTGCATCTTTGACTGATGAAAGAGCAAACTTCTTGGATGAACAATTAAATTGTATCTATAATAAAATTCAAGAGATGAACATTAGTAAAAAATGTGACAATGAAAATCAAAGAAAGAAATTCATGGATAGAGCCCTTGTTATTCTTGATTTTCTTCAGTAAGAACAAAGAGATATGGAAAGTGATTGAAATCATCAAAGGAGAAATCAATCTCAAAATCCCGACTATATCGTAGATGTGGCCATGGAGGTGTGTCACATGACAAGCGTAACTATCCAATTTTGCAACAAGAGAATTGGTCAATTAACTCAGCATTTATTGTAACGACCCGGCCGCTTGGCCCCTTGGGCGGCCAAATCCCATTTGGCGGCCCCTTTGACGACCTCTTGTGAGTAACGACTGCCTGGAGGTCTAGAGTTCAATTGGTATCAGGATTTATAAACTTTAGTACTTAGCCTGGAGGTCTAGAGTTCGAATCCTGAGGAAGGCAAAAATCCACTGGCCAGGGGTGGGAAGTACTTGTGAGTAGCGACCGCCCAAGAGGTCGCCAAAGGGGCCGCCAAATGGGATTTGGCCGCCCAAGGGGCCGAGGGCCGCCAAGTGGGCCGCCCAAGGGGCTGGGTCGTTACAATAAAAAGACACCTTTTTATGTAGCGATCTCGGCCTCTATGGTCCCCGCAGGCAACCCTCTAGGCCCGAGACCCTACGGGTCTTCCCACACCTGGCGGTGGATTTTTACCTTCCCCAGATTCGAACCCTAGGCCTCCGAGATAAGTAATAAAGTTCCTTGAATCTGGTAGCCAAGTGAGTCAATTGGTACCAGGATTCAAGATTTTAGTACTTAGCCTGGAGGTCTAGAGTTCGAATCCTGGGGAAGGAAAAAATCCACTGGCCAGGGGTGGGAAGTACTTGTGAGTAACGACCGCCCAAGAGGTCGCCAAAGGGGCCGCCAAATGGGATTTGGCCGCCCAAGGGGTCGAGGGCTGCCAGTTGAGCCGCCCAAGGGGCCAAGGGGTCGGGTCGTTACATTTATATTATATTTTTGTTTGTAAACCAATTAATTTTATTAAATTTTATAAATATTACAATGTGTTGATTGCTAGATCAACTTAGATAATCCTCATAATAGCGATAACGATATATATGAACAAGATTTGGTATTTATAGCTAGTACTATCAAAATTTTATTTTATTAAATTATAATGGTTGAATAAGGAATTGAAGTTAATAATTACTTTTATTGTTACAGGTTCTAACAACATGCGCTTGGTTGAATGAAGGTTTAGCAAACAACCATGACTTATTTGGAGTTGTATTGGTCGAGTTTCCACATATTACTCTATTATATTGAAGACTACATTTACCAGGGAGATGCCCCGAGTAGTTGTATTATGGCTAGTGTGATTGTGTTCAGATAACTATAATCTGTTGGAATTAGTTCCTAATGTCAATTGCCTAAGTTGTTTGGGTAATCATTTATGCACTTTCTTATACAATTAGTGTCATTTGTTTCTTTGTTTGATCTAGATGGTTCTTTTGAATATTTATTCTATGATTGTGATTTTCTATTTAAATATTTTCAGTTTATACAAGCTAGGAACCAAGTTGTAGTAGGTATGGTATTGTAATCGCTATAACTTCAAACTTGTGCTGTAGCAACTATGAACTGTAGTTGTTATAACGTGTCTATACAAGGTTGTGAACCGTATTATAGTAGCTATGGTTTCGTAGCTGCTACAACCTCAAACTTATGTTGTAGCACTTATAGACCCGTAGCTACTATAACATGTCTACACAAGGTTGTGAATCACATTGTAGCATCTATGGTTTTATAACTGCTACAAGCTCAAACTTGTGTTGTAGCAACTACAGAACTGTAGTTGCTATAATGTGTTTGTACAAGGTTACAAACCCCATTATAGCAGCTAAAATTCATAGCTACTACAATCTCAAACTTGTGTTATAGCAGTTACGGACCTATAGCTACTACAACATGTGTATACAAGGTTGTGAACTGCATTGCAGCAGTTGCTATTTCATAGCTATTACAACCTCAAACTTGTGTTATAGTAGCTACGGACCCGTATCAACTACAACCTCTTTGTACAAGACTAAGATAAAACTTATTGTTATATTTGAGAGTGTCTTAAGGCAATAGCCTTAGATATTGTATTATTTATTGGATTAATAAAATTCTTTATTTGAGCGTATATATATATATATATATATATATATATATGATATTGATCTTAAACTCAATTAATGAAGTCCATAATATAATGTATAACATGAGAAAAATTATGATTGAATCATAATTAGTAAGTATCTCTCCATGTATAATTATATACGGGGGTAATTTACCAAAGGGCGTACCTAAGAATTGGAAATTACCAATTCCGTATCATAGTTTCTATTTTACCAAAGGGCGCAGGCCTTTATGTGAACTTCCTCTTATACCCCTCTTTTAACTACTGTCTTTCTTTTTCTCTCTCTCACTAACAAATTTCGAGACGTCCGTACACATGCTTGTTCAGACTTTTATTTTAAAATAATATATTATGGAATCGACGCTAAAAACGAAAAGTAAAAACTAAAAAAATATTTCAGATTTCAAACTTGATTAATATATAAACATTTTTTAATATTTCAGTCGATTCGTTAAAACTTTGATTAATATATAAATATTTTTCAAGTAAAAACGTAAGGTAAATGATTCTATTAAATTTGGTTAATATTAACTAATATATTTAATAATATTTAATAAATATATTAATATATAAAAAAATTAAAAAAAAAACGTAATTGTGGGCCTGAAATAAAACATTTCAGGCCCACGCTGGACCTGAAATGTTTTATTTCAGGCCCACGTTGGGCCTGAAATGTTTTATTTCAGGCCCAGCGTGGGCATGAAATGTTTTATTTCAGGCCCACGTTGGGCCTGAAATGTTTTGTTTCAGGCCTACATTGGGTCTGAAATCTTTTGATTCCAAGTCCGACGTGGACTCAAATTTTTTTTATATTTTAAAAATATATTAATATATAAAAAAACGTATCAAAACACTTAATTTCATATTCAAACGCAGGGCCTGAAGTCATCCCAGGAGGGTCTAAAGTCAAATAACTTTAGATCCTATAAATAATTAATTTAATAAATAATAATTAAATATAAAAAAATATTTTTAAAATTAAAAAATTTTCAGTGCCCTGGGGCCTGAAGTCATCAGACTTCAGGCCCTCCATCAATGATATAAAAATATATAAAAAAAATTATAAAAAAGTTTAATATATAATTACATATTATATAGGAGTGGTTTAGGTATATCAGTGAATTTGGGTGTCGAAACATCTAATCTTGCTGTATCACCAATGCTATAAGAGTGGTTTAGGTATATCAGTGAGTTTTGAGCAAAACTCACTGATAGACCTACCATATTTGGAATTCTGAAAACCCTATATCAGTAGACAGGGTTGAGCTAGGAGATGAGATTTTGGGTGCCGAAACATCTAATCTTGCTGTATCACCAATGTTATTTGAGTGGTTTAGGTATATCAGTGAGTTTTGAGCAAAACTCACTGATGGACCTACCATATTTGGAATTCTGAAAACCCTATATCAGTAGACAGGGTTAAGATAGAAGATGAGATTTTGGGTGCCGAAACCTCTAATCTTGCTGTATCACCAATGCTATAGGAGTGGTTTAGATATATCAGTGAGTTTTGAGCAAAACTCACTGTTGGACCTACCATATTTGGAATTCTGAAAACTCTATATCAGTAGACAGGGTTGAGCTAGGAGATACGATTTTGGGTGCCGAAACCTCTAATCTTGCTGTATCACCAATGCTATAGGAGTGGTTTAGGTATATCAGTGAGTTTTGAGCAAAACTCACTGATGGACCTACCATATTTGGAATTCTAAAAACCCTATATCAGTAGACAGGGTTGAGCTAGGAGATTAGATTTTGGGTGCCGAAACATCTAATCTTGCTGTATCACCAATGCTATAGGAGTGGTTTAGGTATATCAGTGAGTTTTGAGCAAAACTCACTGATGGACCTACCATATTTGGAATTCTGAAAATCCTATATCAGTAGACAGGGTTGAGCTAGGAGATGAGATTTTGGGTGCCGAAACCTCTAATCTTGCTGTATCACCAATGCTATAGGAGTGGTTTAGGTATATCAGTGAGTTTTGAGCAAAACTCACTGATGGACCTACCATATTTGGAATTCTGAAAACTCTATATCAATAGACAAGGTTGAGCTAGGAGATTAGATTTTGGGTGCCGAAACCTCTAATCTTGCTGTATCACCAATGCTATAGGAGTGGTTTAGGTATATCAGTGAGTTTTGCTCAAAACTCACTGATGGACCTACCTTATTTGGAATTCTGAAAACCCTATATCAGTAGACAGGGTTGAGCTAGGAGATAAGATTTTGGGTGCCGAAACCTCTAATCTTGCTATATCACCAATGCTATAGGAGTGATTTAGGTATATCAGTGAGTTTTGAGCAAAACTCACTGATATACCTAAACCACTCCTATAGCATTGGTGATACAGCAAGATTAGAGTTTTCGGCACCCAAAATCTCATCTCCTAGCTCAACCCTGTCTACTGATATAGAGTTTTCAGAATTCCAAATATGGTAGGTCCATCAGTGAGTTTTGAGCAAAACTCACTGATATACCTAAACCACTCTTATATCATTGGTGATACAGTAAGATTAGAGGTTTCGGCACCCAAAATCTCATCTCCTAGCTCAACCCTATCTACTGATATAGAATTTTCAGAATTCCAAATATGGTAGGTCCATCAGTGAATTTTGCTCAAAACTCACTGATATACCTAAATCGCTCCTATAGCATTGGTGATACAGCAAGATTAGAGGTTTCGGCACCCAAAATCTCATCTCCTAGCTCAACCCTGTCTACTGATATAGGGTTTTCAGAATTCCAAATATGGTAGATCCATCAGTGAGTTTTGCTCAAAACTCACTGATATACCTAAACCACTCTTATAGCATTGGTGATACAGCAAGATTAGATGTTTTGGCACCCAAAATCTCATCTCCTAGACCACTCCTATTAGATGTTTCGACACCCAAACTCACTGATATACCTAAACCACTCCTATATAATATGTAATTATATATTAAACTTTTTTATAAATTTTTTTTATATATTTTTATATCATTGATAGAGGGCCTGAAGTCATTAGACTTCAGGAGGGCCTGAAGTCATCAGACTTCAGGCCCCAGGGCACTAAAAATTTTTTAATTTTAAAAATATTTTTTTATATTTAATTATTATTTATTAAATTAATTATTTATAGGATCTAATGTTATTTGACTTCAGACCCTCCTGGGATGACTTCAGGCCCTGCGTTTGAATCTGAAATTAAGTGTTTTGATATGTTTTTTTATATATTAATATATTTTTAAAATAGAAATAAACTTTGAGTCCACGTCGGACCTGAAATCAAAAGATTTCAGGCCCAACGTGGGCCTGAAATAAAATATTTCAGGCCCAGCGTGGGCCTGAAATGTTTTATTTCAGGCCCACAGTTACGTTTTTTTTAATTTTTTTTATATATTAATATATTTATTAAATATATTAGTTAATATTAATCAAATTTAAAAAAATCATTTACCTTACGTTTTTACTTGAAAAATATGTATATATTAATCAAAGTTTTAACGAATCGACTGAAATATTAAAAAATATTTATATATTAATCAAGTTTGAAATCTGAAATATTTTTTTAGTTTTTACCTTTCGTTTTTAGCGTTGATTCCATAATATATTATTTTAAAATAAAAGTCTGAACAAGCATGTGTACGGACGTCTCGAAATTTGTTACTGAGAGAGAGAAAGAGAAAGACAGTAGTTAAAAGAGGGTTATAAGAGGAAGTTCACATTAAGGCCTGCGCCCTTTGGTAAAATAGAAACTATGATACGGAATTGGTAATTTCCAATTCTTAGATACGCCCTTTGGTAAATTGCCCTTATATACGTATTGAAATATTTCTTAGTCGATGAATTGGTGAGATTGGACATCATCAATTCTGTAAAAGTAGCATATGTTTGTTAGTAGGAGCCCTAGAGTCAATTATGTGATGATTGACTAGAGACTTTTTGTATCATATTCTATCATTAATAAAGACATGTTTGGTTATTATACTTTATATTTGTGTCAAATAACTAAGTATAATAATGTCCTTGGGTAGTAGGTTATTATCTACATCATATCGATTGGTTGAATCAATAGTGAGATGATGTAGAGAACATTATACTAAACTATTCGTAGTCAAGCATTAATATTCAAGGACAATATTAATGCATAAAGACTAGCATGTAGGTCAACTGATGACTTGAGCTCACAAGTCATAGATATGTGATATCAAGTTGACACATGGGTATACATTTGTAACGCCCGCCTTTTTCCCCCACCTTACGGTGTGGCGGAAAAGCGGCGTTACGCTAAACATACATGTACATATAAAACATCTTAATGCAGCGGAATGTTTTTTTTTCTCTAGACATGCATTTAACCATACAATTAATCCATGAACCATATATATATGCCTAAATTATCATTCATGAACATGGTGACGTTGTAACTTAGCATATTACCATCATACATAGCATCATGATATAAACTTTCCATAACTTATCCATAAGCATCATAAGTAGCAAGTAACTTATCCATAACATCATAAGTCTTAAGTCATTCATTAAGCATAACCATTATAAGCATAGCATAGCATCTAAGGAGGCATTTCAAACCCAAGACATGCGATACGTGTAAATAAAAGAATCCTTTGCCAGGTCACGCCACACACACACATGCTCTTGCCCCTCCTGCTGCTTCCCTTAGTAACCCCTTGCTTGATCTGCGGTATAAGAAACATAAGACTGTAAGCACAGAGGCTTAGTAAGACCCTTTCCTACACACAAATATCCGTACGTCACATATTCATAAACATGAAACAGTGGACATTGCATAATTCTGAACATAAAGCATAGACTTGACACATATCTACTATGGCATAATTCTTGACATCGTCATATACGTAGACCTACTTATCATGGCATAATTCTTAGCATGATCATAAACATACTTATCATGACATCATTCTTAGCATGAGCATAAACATAAACATAAACATACTTATCATGGTATAATGCATAACATGAATGAATGAATGAGTCAAGTGCATGTATCATAAGGATGCTTAATTTTTTTTTGAAACCATAGTTATAAATACTTGAACATAATCATAACATCATAGGGGGTCCCCGGCTTGTACCACATATATACATCATATGCGCGCATCCCTAAGTAAATACGAGGTAGCAAATCTCGACCTACTAGGGTAAGGACAGCTACGGTAGTCCTAGAACCGAGGCGTTCTTAAGGTGCCCATCCCTGTTGGACAGCTTCGGTAGTCCCAGAACCGTGGACAGCTTCGGTAGTCCAGAACCGGGGCGTTCTTAATGTGCCCATCCCTTGGACCCTTACTTCGGTCCGGTACAAGCCCATTCATAAAAATAAAATACTTCACATGCTTCATCATTCATAGAACATTCTTAGCATAAACATAATCTTGTTTCATGAAACTTGACATAAGAATAGGAACAGCTGCGGTAGTTCCAGCACCGTGGACAGCTACGGTAGTCCAGAACCAAGGCGTTCTTAAGGTGCACATCCCTTAGCATGACATAAACATACTTAACATTTCATCATTCATACTTATCATCATGATGCCTTAAAGGCATGAACATTCATCATCATTCATTATCTTCTTCATAAGGTATGTCATGCATACATCATTTTTGTCTTAGAGCCATGATTATCATTTTCATTTATCATCTTCATTCTTAAACATGGCATACGTACATATCATTCATAAAACATGACATACATACATATCATTCCTTAAGCATGACATACATACATATCCTTCATAAAACATGATATACATACATATCATTCCTGCAGCATGGCATACATACATATCATTCATAAAGCATGGCATACATACTTAATTAGCATCTTAATTCATAAATCATGCATGGTCATGGTACATAGGAAACATGCCTAAATCTTTTCATACATGATACATTTCCCTAGGTTCATGGCATATGATTAAAACATTCATGAATAAAACATAACATATAACCTAAACATACGAAGTCATGATACCTAGCATATGAAGTTAGGGTTTTGGTAACATAAAGATCCTCCCATCTTGCTTAACCATATACTTACATCTTAATACCCTATACTCAAGCATCCTTGAGACCTTAGCCCAAACCAAACCCTAAATTAGGGTCTTGGCCGAAACCCTAAATTAGGGTCTTGGCCGAAACCCTAAAGGACAATAAGTCCATGAGAAATTCACATAGGTCATGGTCAACATTCCATACCCTACATACTATGCCATAGAAAACCATTTGATCCCTTATTTGGATTTAACTCCAAGTCCTAGCCCTAAATCATGAGTTGGCCGAAACTCAAAGAGGATCACAAGCCCATGAAAAATTCATAAAATGCCCAATTCACATCTATTACCTTACATATAATACCATGGAAGCCATTTGAACCCTTGCTTGGAGTTAAACCTAACTTCTTGCCCTAAAACCCCTCTTGGCCGAAAGTTACAAGGGCCCTAAACCATGTAAAACTTTCACATAAACCCCTATTAACACCTTTTTACAACATGAGAAAACATAAGAAACATCATTTGAGTGTTAGATCCAAACCCAACCATAGGAACCTATGGTGGCCGAAAGTTACAAGGGCCCTAACTTTAGTTTTCTCCACATATAATCCAAACAAATCATTGCATCATGAAAATAACTCGGAAACTATTATACCACAGGTGAGGGAGTCTTACCTTTCTTGATCTTGATTATAAACCTTGAATAGAGAAACCAAAAGAATTTTCCTTGACCTTAGACTACCCTTATCCCTTGTAGCCTTGTAGAAATCCCTTAGATCTTGGAGAAGAGGTCTCCTTGTGAGACTTTTCCAAAGGGAAGCCCTCCTTGTAGGTTTCGGCTAGGAAGAGAAAGAAGAAGGGAAGAAGGAGTTTTGGTGGATGAAGAGACAAATGCTTAAGTGCTAAGGTGTCTCTTCCATTTCTCCCTCTTATATACTAGATGAAGGAGGCAAGTGAAGAGACATGATGCTATAACTCTTCACTTTCTTTAGCCTTAACAAAAATCCACTTCATTCTCTCCTAGCACTCCCTTGCTAGGTGAATTGGTTAGTACATGCATGGTGGTATCATAGGTCCAAGGTTCAATCCTTGGTGCATGCACTTTATTTTTCTATTTTATTTTATTATTATTTTTTTTCTATTTTTCGAAAATTCTCCTAATACTCACCCATGATCATGCTAATATTCCTAATTATCACCCCTTTATATTTATATTAAATTCCACCTAAAATCCAATAACCATGGTCTTAGAAAAGCCTATTAGTACTTAGCTTCTCAATTTAAATGAGAAAATTATGGATAACTAGGCTAAAGTTCATACTAGTATCTCTAGGTTCCTCGAAAAATTATCTAGACATGATCAATATTTTAAAGAAAATATTGAGAAAATTTTCCGGGTCGTTACAATCCCCCATACCTCGTGAAAGTTCGTCCTCGAACTTAGAATAGCCCCGGGTACTTGCGTCTCATCTCATCCTCGCGTTCCCAGGTAGCTTCCTCGAACCTTTGACTTTGCCATAAGACCTTGACTAAGGGTACCTCCTTGTTCCTTAGCTTTTTGATCTCTCGATCCAAGATCTGAATAGGTCGGCTGTCAAAACTTAGATCATCCTGAACTTGTATTGTTTGTGGCTCAATCACCTGATCAGTGTTTAGAACACACTTCTTGAGCATTGACACATGGAACATGTTATGGATAGCCGACATCTCTGGAGGCAGCTCTAGCTCATATGCTACCTTGCCGACTCTTTTCAGTATCGGATACGGTCCCACATAACACGGACTCAGTTTCCCTTTCTTCTCGAATCTCGTTACCCCTTTCATAGGAGCCACTTTGAGGAATACCAGGTCCCCAATATTGAATTCCAGTGGCCTACGCCGGACATCTGCATAACTCCCAAAAATGCGAGGTAAAGCGACCATCCCTATCTGAGATGATGGTCCTGGGAACTCCATGAAGTCTGATTATCTCCTTAACATATAGTTGGGCCAGTTGCTCAATCGAATAAGTTATCTTGATTGCTAGAAAGTGAGCAGACTTCGACAGCCTGTCCACAATTACCCAAATCGCATCATATCCGTTTGTAGTTCTGAGAAGTCCTGAAATAAAGTCCATAGAGATATCTTCCCATTTCCACTCCGGATCGAAAGTGGCTGCAGAACTCCTCCGGGTCGCTGGTGTTCTGCTTTCACTCGTTGACAAGTCAAGCAAGCACTAACATGCTGAGCCACATCCCTCTTCATACCGGACCACCAGAATTTCTCCTTCAGGTCTTGATACATTTTGGTGGATCCTGGATGCATCGCATAAGGGGTTTCATGAGCTTCTGCCAATATTTCTTTCCTCAGCTCCAGATCATTAGGGATACATAGACGATCCCCAAGGTAGAGTACTCCTCCGTCGACGATACAAAAACCATCGCCCATTCCTTCCAGGATCTCCTGTTTGATTCTCTGAAGACTCGGATCTCCAGTTTGTTTTTCCAAGATGTCCTCAAACAGCGTCGGTGATATTGTCATAGTGGAAAGCCGTCCAGAGATGACCTCAACTCCAAAATTCATAATTTCTCTTTCGAGTGGTCGGGGTAATAGAGATATGGACACCAAGGTGGCACTTGACTTCCGGCTGAGTGCATCGGTCACTTTGTTTGCCTTCCCTGGATGGTAGAAGATCTCGCAGTCATAGTCCTTCACCAACTCAAGCCATCGGTGTTGTCTCATATTCAGGTCTTTCTAAGTGAAGAAATATCGCAGACTCTGGTGGTCTGTATAAATCCTACACTGTGCTCCATACAGATAATGCCTCCATATCTTAAGAGCAAAAACCACAGCGGCTAATTCCAGATCGTGAGTGGGGTAATTCTGTTCATGTTTCTTGAGTTGTCTGGAGGCATAGGCAATGACCTTACCACTCTGCATAAGTACAGCTCCAAGTCCCAGTTTGGAGGCATCTCTATACATGTCGTAGCTCTGGTTACATTCTGGAAGGGTAAGGATTGGAGCACTTGTAAGTCTCCGTTTTTGTTCCAAGAAACTCCTTTCACAGTTTTCCATCCATTCATACTTCTTATCCTTCTGGGTAAGGGCTGTTAGAGGGGCTGCAATTCTCGAGAAGTCCTTCACGAATTTTCGATAATAACCTGCCAGCCCAAGGAAACTTCTGATTTCGCTGGCGTTCTTTGGCCGACTCCAGTTATTCACAGCTTCAATCTTTGTTGGATCTACTATAACCCCATCATTGGAAATAATATGACCCAAAAAGCCTACTTGGTGGAGCCAGAACTCACATTTGGAAAACTTTGCATACAGCTGGTTCTATTGAAGAGTCTGTAATACTATCGTCAGGTGCTCGGTGTGCTCCTCTTGGTTCCTCGAGTAAATAAGAATATCGTCGATGAAGACGATTACAAATTTGTCGATAAACGACGAGAATACTCGATTCATAAGGTCCATAAACATAGCAGGAGCATTCGTCACGCCGAAGGGCATAACCACGAATTCAAAATGCCCATACCTTGTTCGAAAGGTCGTCTTCGGGATATCATCCTGTTTTACTCTAACTTGATGATAACCAGACCTCAGATCGATTTTTGAGAAAACGGTGGCTCCTTTCAATTGATCAAACAGGTCATCTATCCTCGGAAGGGGATACCGGTTCTTGATCGTCACATTGTTCAGCGCTCGATAATCTATGCACATTCGCATTGATCCGTCCTTCTTCTTCACGAATAGTACCAGAGCTCCCCATGGAGAATGACTAGGGCGAATAAACCCATTATCGAGTAATGATGAACCCGATTTAGCTAATTTAAAGTTGTCACGAAATGTGTGGATCCGTCAGAATTTAAATATTTATAAAATGTGCTGGAAACCCTTTATGCAATCAAAGTATGAAAACGTAGTAAAGGGGCCACAGGTCGTATTTTTCCTCGGGACTAGTTAAGGTTGTTTGATTCGTGCTTGTATTTGTGTGTCGTTTATGAAATTTGGGTTTCAAACAAGATATGGGTTTTTGGGTTGCAATCGGAAATTACAATGCAATGAGATACAAGATGCGAGCCACTAAAACTTGATACGCAAGGAATAAAGCTTATGTATGCAAAAAAAACCAACTGACATGCGAGAATGAATGAGATTTCAGAAATCAACTCAAAGGAGAAACACACTGAAACAAACTGATACAAACTGCAGTTTTAATTGCAATTCGAAGCACACTGAAACAAAATTCGGCACTACATCTGAGAATGGCAGAAAATTGAATTGACTTGCAGAAATAGAGATATGCAGGGATTACTCATTTCAGAAACAAGGATGTGCAGGAACCACATTAAATTGCAAGAACCAAATGCCTATGTTTAGCCACAACTAGAATGCAACTACAAACATAACACCTGACCTCAAATGCACCAACCTGAATTGCAGAAAAGATTAGGACAAGAATGAATGGCTGTGCAAAAATGAAATGGCTGTGCAGAAATGAAATGCAGAGAAGATACTGGCTGGACTTGCTGAAACGTGAAGACAGACATGCAGCTACATATTGGATGCAACATCAGATAAAATGACTGAAGTAGAATAGAAACATTCGAATGCAAAATTCAGCAGTGATCCATTGCAGAAATAAAGTGCAGATGCAGAACCGAAATGGCACAGGTAGATGCAGAAATGAGCAGCTGGATTCACAGGGGAATTGGTGTGCTAAAGCTGATACTTATGCGCATAAACTGTAAACCGATGATTCCTACATGAAAACTGATCGATCCACTTGGGGACGCAAAGCTAATAATCAAATGCTATGCATGAAAAGTGAAGAAATTCAGGAATGGGGGTTTGATACACCATAAACTGAACTAAAATTCAGAAATAAAAACCAACTGAGAAATGAACTTTGATCCACTATATTAACACACTGATTGTGATCTCTAATTGCAGGAATTGGACTAAACACGAATCGGATTAGATAGAACTGAAGATTTCATAACTAAAAAGGGAATTTCAGAAAGGCAAACTGATACGCAGCTGGAAACAGGGCATTAAATTGATACGCAGCTATAGCTGACTGATACGCAAGTATTAAGCAAGAAACAAACTGAAATTAAGTCTAAGAATTCACTAACAAGCAATCTAACTATCTACTTGAAACACTGAAACACTAATTAAAGCTGGAACAATTCAGAAAACAAGGTTAACTAATCTGAAACCAAGACAGAAACGAAACAGTGCAAAAAAAAGAAATTACAGCTACAAACAATAAGAATTAACCAAGTAAACTAATCCTCAATCACTCCCTAGCTCAAATGCTTCTTGGTCGTCAAGCAAGAGTGAGCCTCGAACCCGTAAGCTCAGCAAATCATCAAGAAATTGTCTCCGTGATTCAAATCCAACTCAGCTTGCTCAAATCTGAATTTCCCATTCGGCATCCTTCAATTCAGCTGTGTCCGCGATTGATGATGAGTTGGGGATGATCCAAGCAATCTAGGGAACCCCTCCAGAAGCTCGGGTGGATGGAAATGGAGCACAACCGATCCAAAGGCAGCAATTGAACAAAACTGCGGAAACCTCTCAACAGCTCTGTTTTTGGGCAAATCTGAGCTAGAACCTCACCGATGAAACCTTCCAAATGACCTAACACATGATCTAAGAAAGGAATTGAGGGGTCGCGCCCCTTAGATGAAGAAACTAATGAAGAAAAACCAAGAACAAACGAAGAAGGAGCGTTGCGGCGAAGAAGACGCGACAAAGGTCTGCTGTGGGAAATTTTTCCTTAAATAATTAACATTGGACGGCTCAGATTGATTGGAGGAGATCCAACGGCTGATCTTGCTCTGATTTGAGCCAAACTTTGAGGATGATGATCTGGGGTCGTGATCTGCCTCGTGGTAGCTCAGATCCTCCAGATGTGCCATGGATGGTCCAGATCAACCTAATCTGTGAATGGACGATCTAGAGCCCTCCAAGCTTGATCCAACGGTTGATTGAGCTCTGATTTTAGGATGAAACCTTCAGATCTTGATCAGAATGCTTGATCAACCCTAACCCTAGCTCGGATTGCTTCAGATGGTCCCGGATGGCTCAGATCTAGCCGCTCTTGAATCGGACGGCTCGGATTAATCGTAAGCTTGATAATTCGATCCGGTTCACTTCCGACTCAAGTTTGACCCAATATGCCCTAGGTCCATGAACCTTTCATGCCTACAAAAATAGATCAGAAATTAAGTGGCCAAATAATCCAAATATGTGTAAATTTGCAATTAAGTCCAAAATTAGAGTAAGTTATAAAACCTAGGGCAATTTCACAATTAAGCAATAAAAACATAGGTCAAACATGGATTTTAGCAACTCAAATAATCAATAAAATGGTAGTTATCAACTCCCCCACACTTAACCTTGAGCGTCTCGCGAAATCACTAAGTATGTATCCCCTAAATTTCTTAAGCATAATTAGAAGCAAATGAAAAGAAATTACCTAAGGTTGTCAATTCTCATAAATCTAAGCTCTATGGATTAGTATCTTGTCCTTAAATCAACAACTTAGCCTTTTCATCCATCATGAGTCATTGAGATGAATTTAAATCACTAGCCTTTCAAGGGAAGTTTTGGTGGCTCTCTTCTTAAGTTCTAAGTTGATGATGGAAGTGGAGCTCACTCAAACACACATGCTTCTTGCACCTCCATAGGCTTACTTATTATCTACTCTCCACCATTATTCATGATTAGGATCAACATCTACAAAAACAAATAAAAGCATGGAAAATGGTAAGAAATGGAGTAAAAGCTAAGAAAATGGAAAATTTGATAAAGTGGTAGACTTGAGTGCTCAAGGATGTTTCCAATGAACTTTGCCCTCTTTACAGTCCTCTAGTGATATCCAAAGGGTGGTGAGCTCAAATTTAAGTAATTGTCTTTGATTTGGATGAAAAACCCTTCTTTGTTCGCATGTGCAAATTCTTGTCTATGCGTGCCAACTTTGCTTGCTTTTCTTTTCTCATTCTACTTTTCCTTCTTTCTTTCCAGCTCAGATTTGTATCAAAGAACATATGATATCAAGTGAAATAGATACTCAACATAAAATTTTCACTCAACCACCCTTGTAACTCACTCTTGATACACTTCCTTTACAAGTTGGCACACTTCCTTCATTTGTTCTCTCTTTTTTTTTCTGTTTCATGTTCAGCATCCACGGCAGAATCATGTCAAATCTCTGATTTCTCACAATAAATACATCACATAGTAATGGAGAGTTAAATGCTTCATTAGGTGAGTTGATACACTACCATTTTCTCTTTGATCTCATTCTTAGCCATGGCACTTCACTGAAATTTCTCTTCTTCTTTTTTTTTCTTTTCAAATTTTGGCTTCTCAACATCACTTTGATTCCTTGCAATTCTCTGGTTGTCTTACATCAGTTAGCATCAATTAGTACTTGCAATCAAATGATAGTGGAAACCTCAAGTGTTCCTCTCACAAATTCAAATCAGCACATGGAATTTCAGCTACTTCCTTCACTTTATTTCGAAAATGCCTTCACTGCATTTTGATCATTGCCTTCACTTCCTTTCCGTTCACTACATTCATGTTGCTTCATTCCTTGATTCACAACCTTGCAAAATCAAATTCAGTCCAAAGTTGATACAATTGTTTAAGTGAAAACATCCCAATCTGATTTTTTTTTTCTTCTTTGCATTCTCAGCTCACCCTTTTCAATCTTTCAGCAATCCTTGCAACTCAATTCAATTTCTGATGATTGCATAAGGTTAGGTTCCAGCCTCCACACTGCATTTCCTTTCACTGCTGAGTCCAGTCAGTAAATTCAAATCTGCTGCAAATAGATTGAGTTCAGGGACTGACCATTCTGCATCTAATGTTTCTGATTTTTCACAGCTACGTTTTAAACTTCCTGATTTTTCACAATTTTCAGCAGCTTCCGACTTCTCAGATTTGGCTCAGCTTCTTCTCAGCTTTTTCTCAGCTTCAATTCAGCTTTACAGCCTTCAATTCAGACTTAACAACAAGAGGTTGCTGATCTTGACTTCCCAACTTTTGAGCCAAGCCAATTCCGGTCTCAAGTTGATACCACACTTGTGTAAAAACTGCTTGCATGAAAATTCCTGCACAGATTCTGCACTTTAACTCAGATTCAATTCAGACCTTAACATGATGTTCCCGATCTACAATTTTTGTTTGATACAATCTAATACAGATTTCAATTGCAATCAGCTGCAAATTCAGATTGCAATCAGCTGCAAATTCAGCTTGTGCAGATTGTTTCTGATTTTGATTGACTTCCAAACTTCCTACACCAATTTCCCACTTGCGTGCTACTTCCTCCTTCACTTTAGCACAGATTTTTTTCTGTCATCAGGCTGACTAACTTCCTGATCTCCATCAACTGATCAGCAATTCGCAAGTTGGCACAAAACTGCCTTCATAGCATCTTCCTCACTTGGCACATAAGGGTGACAGCTCCAAGTAGCAGATTTCTCTCTTTTTTATTTTTATTTTTATTTTTTCAAATTTTTCCATTGCTTGCCACTTGAATCTTCAAATTATGATAGGGAATTTAGATCTCCAAGTGCTTCCATCTCTCTAGCTCATTCTTGGCACATGTAAATGCAAAAAAAATTTTTTTTTTTATATTTATATGAAATGCCTCTTTGATACCAAATCTTTCCAAAACGCTAGTCACTCCCCCACACTTAAATCTTTGTCCGTCTCGAGCAAAATAGCATTAGAAACATTCAAAGCAAACAAGCCCATAGAAAAGTGGGGTTAAGAGTAGGAATAAGGAAAGAAAAATAGAATAGACATGATTTTTGCCAAAATTTATGTGGAAAGGTAAACAAAGTAATTAGCTTCTATAGATGTGATCCAATCATTGAAATATGATTTTGAAAGAACCTAAGCAAGTTCTAGAGCACAATAACATATGTGTGTCACAAATATAAGGCTAATTCTCACTAGGTAAAAATAATTCATCCCAAGTCCTCAATTAAGAATTTAAAACCAAGTAGTACTCAAGCATCCAAGAATACATCCATTAGCTCAAACCCTAAGTTTTGACAACCAAATTTAACTTGTTTTCAAAAGTCTCTAAAATGCTATGTAGATAACCTAAAGGGATACATTTATTCCTAGTCATGCAAGAAAAAGTGCTAAAACAAAAGACATGGTATTTACAACGATTTTTATGCATTCTACTCTACTCATGCATTTATTAGCAAGGACTCAACTTAAAAGAAAATTCTAGAAGTCATAACAGTGAAGGAGAATGCAAAATGGAACAAACTCTCCTTTATTTCTGGTAGGCGGAGTCTATCAAGCAGTAGCCTCCATCGTGGTAGTGGAGGAAAATGGGTGGCTGAGAGAACTAGGACTCCCCCACACTTGAACTTTACAAAAATTTGCTCCGGTGGCCGAAGGCGATTTAGGTTCAAAATCCATTGAAGGAATGGAGTTCTTCGAATTAAAGTAAAATCATCTCCTCCTTCTTTATGCCTTTTAGAAGTCCTTCCAGGAGGTTGAAGTCTGTTCAGTTGGAGCACCCACTCCTGAAGTCTTCTAGACCCTGCAAAACAATGTAATACCTCTCTCAAGCGTGCAGGGTCAGAAAGAAATAAAATAATATCAGTCTCTGCATGAAATGAATCCAAAACTGCATCATGTCCACTAAAATCAATTCTTGGTGTCTCAATAAATTTTTCGCAATTATTTCCTACAAAATTTGCATCCAGGAACTCATCACAAATAATAAAATCAATTTTTAGCACTTCAATAGAAATTTCACAATTATTTTCCATCAAGGATGTATCAAGCAATGTGTCGCAATCAATGAAATCAATTTTAGGTGCCTCAATGAATTTTTCACAATTATTTCCAGCATAAGATATGTCAAAAGACTCATCACAACAATCAACAATACTAGGCACTTCTAAAAAATTTTCACACTCAGCATTGGCATCTGATGTAGTACAACATGCTTCATTTTCAGCAAATTCAACACTTGGTACCTCTAGGGATTTTTCACAATCAAATTCTACAAGAGATGCATCCCTAGGTGTATTAAAAATAATAAAATCAGTTTGAGGTACCTCTATGCAATTTTCAGACAAAATAGGAGCAGTATTTACCTGATCGTGCTGAAAAATACCTGGAGATTCTACAAAAGTAGATGTATCCGTGTTCTCCTCCTGGTCAAGTAATTGCTCCATTTCAGGTTCAGATTCTGGTGGACACTCAACTGGAACGGGTGATCCTTGGGTTCTTGCTTCCACCAAGCAAGTCCCTACACTTTCTGGTTCATCATTTAAATCTTGTGGTGGTCCCTGGGGCTTAGTGCAATCCCCTACACCTATGGAATCATCTCCCATCCATGTTCCCTCAACCATTCCTGTATCAACCAAATTAGAAAAATTAGGACCATTAATAGCAATATCCTTACAAAATAAAAGTTTAGAAGGGTCCTGTAAAGTTTCAGAGTCGAAGTCAAGGTTGTTACAAGCCCTACTATCCATCTCCTCCCAGGCCTCTAAATCAGTAGGAATGGGTGATTCTTGGGGCTCAGTGCAATCCCCTACACTCTCAATCCTATCCTCTGGATTTTCTAATGTATCAATCAATGATGGTGGTCCCTGGGGTTCAATGTCATCCCCTACACCTAAAGAATCATCTGATTGTTCTGATCTTTGGGCTTGACTTTGATTAAATTGATCAACCAATTCTGCGAGGCGTTGTTGTTGTTGAAAATTTTGCTCTTGTTGTTGTAGGACTTGTTCTTGAAAACTTTGCTGTTGTTGTAAAATTTGTTGGCACATCTCCATCATCCTTTGGTGTAGAGCCTCATCCCAAACAAGATCATCAAAGCCTCCTTGATTAAATTGTTGAAATGGGAGGGGCTGAAAACTCTGAGTGTCTTGCTGAAAATTCTGTCCTTGAAACTGGAAATCTTGCTGAAAATGTTGAAATTGTGGTTGAAAGGATGGTTAAACTTGCTGAGAATGGTAGCCCTGGAAATCTTGGATCTGAGGTTGAAATTGTGGTGGTAAAAACCGAGATTGCGCGGGCTGGAAACTCTGGTTGCAAGGGTGAACTTGCTGTGGAAATTGACATGGTTGCTGGAAATTCGAATTAACTTGGTACCCTTGTTGAATTGCTTGAAAAGGTGATTGATCTTGTTGATAAGGTTGCTAAAAATTGGGCTGAAATTGCTGAAAGTGGGGCTGAAAATTCTGGAATTGGGGCTGCCCATTCTGAAAATTCTGGAAATTTGGTAGACTTGGCTGAAAATCAGGCTGAAATTGTTGGAATTGCTGTGGCTGCTCGAATTGTTGTAATAGTGGCTGAAAAAACTGATTTGTTGACTGAAATTGATCATTTGGATGCTGAAAATTTTGGAATTGTGGTTGAAATTGCTGTGGTGGCAGCTGGAATTGTTGTGGTTGCTAAAATTGTGGACATGGCTGCTGATAAGTAGACGAGAACATTTTGAACTGGCAGTCCTGTCACAAAACAAACAAGAAAAATGGCAGCAACCGTATATGAATGATAAAGCAACAGAAAATAGAATCAAATGATATGCCCAAAAGTACACAAGCAAAAAATCAAACAAATCAACTAGTTGCTTCCCCGGCAACGGCGCCAAAAATTTGATGAACCCGATTTAGCTAATTTAAAGTTGTCACGAAATGTGTGGATCCGTCAGAATTTAAATATTTATAAAATGTGCTGGAAACCCTTTTTGCAATCAAAGTATGAAAACGTAGTAAAGGGGCCACATGTCGTATTTTTCCTCGGGACTAGTTAAGGTTGTTTGATTCGTGCTTGTATTTGTGTGTCGTTTATGAAATTTGGGTTTCAAACAAGATATGGGTTTTTGGGTTGCAATCGGAAATTACAATGCAATGAGATACAAGATGCGAGCCACTAAAACTTGATACGCAAGGAATAAAGCTTATGTATGCAAAAAAAACCAACTGACATGCGAGAATGAATGAGATTTCAGAAATCAACTCAAAGGAGAAACACACTGAAACAAACTGATACAAACTGCAGTTTTAATTGCAATTCGAAGCACACTGAAACAAAATTCGGCACTACATCTGAGAATGGCAGAAAATTGAATTAACTTGCAGAAATAGAGATATGCAGGGATTACTCATTTCAGAAACAAGGATGTGCAGGAACCACATTAAATTGCAAGAACCAAATGCCTATGTTTAGCCACAACTAGAATGCAACTACAAACATAACACCTGACCTCAAATGCACCAACCTGAATTGCAGAAAAGATTAGGACAAGAATGAATGGCTGTGCAGAAATGAAATGGTTGTGCAGAAATGAAATGCAGAGAAGATACTGGCTGGACTTGCTGAAACGTGAAGACAGACATGCAGCTACATATTGGATGCAACATCAGATAAAACGACTGAAGTAGAATAGAAACATTAGAATGCAAAATTCAGCAGTGATCCATTGCAGAAATAAAGTGCAGATGCAGAACTGAAATGGCACAGGCAGATGCAGAAATGAGCAGCTGGATTCACAGGGGAATTGGTGTGCTAAAGCTGATACTTATGCGCATAAACTGTAAACCGATGATTCCTACATGAAAACTGATCGATCCACTTGGGGACGCAAAGCTAATAATCAAATGCTATGCATGAAAAGTGAAGAAATTCAGGAATGGGGGTTTGATACACCATAAACTGAACTAAAATTCAGAAATAAAAACCAACTGAGAAATGAACTTCGATCCACTATATTAACACACTGATTGTGATCTCTAATTGCAGGAATTGGACTAAACACGAATCGGATTAGATAGAACTGAAGATTTCAGAACTAAAAAGGGAATTTCAGAAGGGCAAACTGATACGCAGCTGGAAACAGGGCATTAAATTGATACGCAGCTATAGCTGACTGATACGCAAGTATTAAGCAAGAAACAAACTGAAATTAAGTCTAAGAATTCACTAACAAGCAATCTAACTATCTACTTGAAACATTGAAACACTAATTAAAGCTGGAACAATTCAGAAAACGAGGTTAACTAATCTGAAACCAAGACAGAAACGAAACAGTGCAAAAAAAATGAAATTACAGCTACAAACAATAAGAATTAACCAAGTAAACTAATCCTCAATCACTCCCTAGCTCAAATGCTTCTTGGTCGTCAAGCAAGAGTGAGCCTCGAACCCGTAAGCTCAGCAAATCATCAAGAAATTGTCTCCGCGATTCAAATCCAACTCAGCTTGCTCAAATCTGAATTTCCCATTCGGCATCCTTCAATTCAGCTGTGTCCGCAATTGATGATGAGTTGGGGATGATCCAAGCAATCTAGGGAACCCCTCCAGACGCTCGGGTGGATGGAAATGGAGCACAACCGATCCAAAGGCAGCAATTGAACAAAATTGCGGAAACCTCTCAACAGCTCTGTTTTTGGGCAAATCTGAGCTAGAACCTCATCGATGAAACCTTCCAAATGACCTAACACATGATCTAAGAAAGGAATTGAGGGGTCGCGCCCCTTAGATGAAGAAACTAATGAAGAAAAAACCAAGAACAAATGAAGAAGGAGCGTTGCGGCGAAGAAGACGCGACAAAGGTCTGCTGTGGGAAATTTTTCCTTAAATAATTAACATTGGACGGCTCAGATTGATTGGAGGAGATCCAACGGCTGATCTTGCTCTGATTTGAGCCAAACTTTGAGGATGATGATCTGGGGTCGTGATCTGCCTCGTGGTAGCTCGGATCCTCCAGATGTGCCACGGATGGTCCAGATCAACCTAATCTGTGAATGGACGATCTAGAGCCCTCCAAACTTGATCCAACGGTTGATTGAGCTCTGATTTTAGGATGAAACCTTCAGATCTTGATCAGAATGCTTGATTAATCCTAACCCTAGCTCGGATTGCTTCAGATGGTCCCAGATGGCTCAGATCTAGCCGCTCTTGAATCGGACGGCTCGGATTAATCGTAAGCTTGATAATTCGATCCGGTTCACTTCCGACTCAAGTTTGACCCAATATGCCCTAGGTCCATGAACCTTTCATGCCTACAAAAATAGATCAGAAATTAAGTGGCCAAATAATCCAAATATGTGTAAATTTGCAATTAAGTCCAAAATTAGAGTAAGTTATAAAACCTAGGGCAATTTCACAATTAAGCAATAAAAACATACGTCAAACATGGATTTTAGCAACTCAAATAATCAATAAAATGGTACTTATCAAGTAACTCCTGTAATTGTTTTTGAAGCTCTTTCAATTCGGCCGGCGTCATTCGGTATGGTGCCTTGGAGATCGGGTTAATACCAGGAATCAATTCGATCTCAAATTCCACTTCTCTATCAGGAGCTAATCCTGGTAATTCATCCGGAAATACCTCGGGGAAATCACATACTACCCTAACATCTTCTAGTTTCTGGTCCCTTGTTTGACTTACGTCTACCACATGGGCTAGAAACCCCGTGTATCCCTTGTCTAACATCTTTTGTGCCTTGAGAATCAATAAGAATTTCCCGGTTCTTTTCCTTGGCTCTCCGATAAATTCAAATATAGAATCTGCCTCAGGTTGGAAGACCACCTTCCGTTTACGGCACTCGGCAGAAGCACCATATTTACTCAAGAAATCCATTCCCATTATAACATCATAATCCTGCATGCTGAGTACTATCAGATTGCAGTAGAGTTCTCTTCCCGCGATTCCGACTGGCACCGCACGTAGTATGTGTGTGGATGTCATTATTTCTCCCGAAGGCAGGGTCGTCAAAAACTTGCAGTCTAAAACTTGTGGAAACATATCTATCTTCTTAGTGTAAGACGTAGAGATGAACGAGTGCGTTGCCCCAGTATCAAATAGTGCAGTAGCATACTGACTGTAAATAAATATCTGACCTGTGACAACTGTCAAAGCATTTGCGGCTTCCTCCTTAGTAATAGAGAAAACCCTGGCATCCGCCATAGTTGGTGGGGCCTCCAATCTCTCTTGACTCGTCAGATTACCTTCCAGCTCAGCTTGCATATAATGTAGTTTCGCCGGTGGACCATGATACTGAACAAGCTGTTGAGGAGGTGCCTGGTTCTTGGTAGGACAGTGAGAAGCCATGTGCCCTTCCACCCCGCAATTGAAACACCGGTTCGTACCTTTGCGACATTCCCCGGGATGCATTTTCCCGCATGTAACACACAGGGGAAACCTGGACTGTTTATTTGCTGGGCCCCCTGGGGAGTTGTTCCCTGGCTGCCGTTTACCACTCTGGTTCCCCTTCCAGTTAGCGTTGGTGCTCTGACGTTTCTGACCTCCTGAGTGGTAATGAAAGGAAAGAACATTAGGGATAATGAAAAATGAAGAATCGAGAATCCCGGGGTGAACTTGATTCTTACTTTCATTTAATGCCTTCCATTGCTGATTGATGTTGTTCAGGTAATGCTCGGTGAGTAGGGCACTACTAAACAACTCCTCAGCAGTCTGCGGTCTGTTAACTCCGCCAGCCACGTTCAGGGCTATTTCGGGTCGCAACATCTTTAACATAAGTCAGACCCTTTCCTTCTTAGTGCGGACCAGTTCGGGACATAGACGAGCCAGTTGATTAAACTTCTTCATGGCTTCATTGACTGAGAGATTGCCTGTCGAAATTTCGTGAACTCGTCATAGTGTTTATTGATGACACGCATATTGAAGAATTCTTCGAAGAATTCTGATTCGAAATCTGACCACGTCATCTGGTTCACCTGTCTCTTAGCCTTAACCCTTTCCCACCACATTCTGGCATCCCCAGAAAGGCAGAATGATGCACACTTGATCTTCTCAGGTTCAGGCCAGTCCAACAGCTCCATTGTACTCTCCATAGTCTTGAACCACGCTTGATCGTCCCACGGTTCACCGATACCCGAGAAATTTTCCGATTTCAGCCTCAACCACTGGATCAGATAAGCCTCTTGCCGTGCTACAGTGGTCGAGCCTGACGGAGGAGTTTGCGTAACCGTAGGCGCAACAGGTATAGCGGTCTGGTTCGCCAGAGGGGTAGTAGAATTTTCTTGTTGTTTCATCAGATTATTAATGGTTTGCTGCTGCTCAGTGACTTGACGCTTAAGTTGGGTCACTAACTGCATCAGATTAGGCGAGGGAGTGGTCTCATTAAGTCTGTTACTCTGTCTTCTAGCCATGCTTTCCTTCATAAAGGGCAAGTATGGATAATATGAGTTATTGTTATTCCTATCCCCATACTAAGTTCTAAATTATTTGATCTTCATAAATAAAGCAATAGAAAAATTATCGTTCATATTCACATATCTTACAAGTACTATCCATCATCTATCATAAGGCACTATTCATACTTGCATATTCCAGAATCATAAAAGGAAATTGGATATGCATGGAAGTACTTACTTGGAAGCTGCAGGGAGAAGGCTTGATGTGTGTGTAGTGAGATGGCAAACGGCTCTGATACGAACCTATAACGCCCGCCTTTTTCCCCCACCTTACGGTGTGGCGGAAAAACGGCGTTATGCTAAACATACATGTACATATAAAACATCTTAATGCAGCGGAATATTTTTTTTTCTCTAGACATGCGTTTAACCATACAACTAATCCATGAACCATATATATATGCCTAAATTATCATTCATGAACATGGTGACGTTGTAACTTAGCATATTACCATCATACATAGCATCATGATATAAACTTTCCATAACATATCCATAAGCATCATAAGTAGCAAGTAACTTATCCATAACATCATAAGTCTTAAGTCATTCATTAAGCATAACCATTATAAGCATAGCATAGCATCTAAGGAGGCATTTCAAACCCAAGACATGCGATACGTGTAAATAAAAGAATCCTTTGCCATGTCACCGCCACACACACACACATGCTCTTGCCCCTCCTGCTGCTTCCTTTAGTAACCCCTTGCTTGATCTGCGGTATAAGAAACATAAGACTGTAAGCACAGAGGCTTGGTAAGACCCTTTCCTACTCACAAAAATCCGTACGTCACATATTCATAAACATGAAACAGTGGGCATTGCATAATTCTGAACATAAAGCATAGACTTGACACATATCTACTATGGCATAATTCTTGACATCGTCATATACGTAGACCTACTTATCATGGCATAATTCTTAGCATGATCATAAACATAAACATAAACATAAACATACTTATCATGACATCATTCTTAGCATGAGCATAAACATAAACATAAACATACTTATCATGGTATAATGCATAACATGAATGAATGAATGAGTCAAATGCATGTATCATAAGGATGCTTAATTTTTTTTTGAAACCATAGTTATAAATACTTGAACATAATCATAACATCATAGGGGGGTTCTCGGCTTGTACCACATACATACATCATATGCGCGCATCCCTAAGTAAATACGAGGTAGTAAATCTCGACCTACTAGGGTAAGGACAGCTACGGTAGTCCTAGAACCGAGGCGTTCTTAAGGTGCCCATCCCTGTTGGACAGCTTCGGTAGTCCCAGAACCGTGGACAGCTTCGGTAGTCCAGAACCGGGGCGTTCTTAAGGTGTCCATCCCTTGGACCTTTACTTCGGTCCGGTACAAGCCCATTCATAAAAATAAAATACTTCACATGCTTCATCATTCATAGAACATTCTTAGCATAGACATAATCTTGTTTCATGAAACTTGACATAAGAATAGGAACAGCTGTGGTAGTTCCAGCACCGTGGACAGCTACGGTAGTCCAGAACCAGGGCGTTCTTAAGGTGCCCATCCCTTAGCATGACATAAACATACTTAACATTTCATCATTCAAACTTATCATAATGATGCCTTAAAGGCATGAACATTCATCATCATTCATTATCTTTTTCATAAGGTATGTCATGCATACATCATTTTGTCTTAGAGCCATGATTATCATTTTCATTTATCATCTTCATTCTTAAACATGACATACGTACATATCATTCATAAAACATGACATACATACATATCATTCCTTAAGCATGGCATACATACATATCCTTCATAAAACATGACATACATACATATCATTCCTGCAACATGACATACATACATATCATTCATAAAGCATGACATACATACTTAATTAGCATCTTAATCCATAAATTATGCATGGTCATGGTACATAGGAAACATGCCTAAATCTTTTCATACATGATACATTTCCCTAGGTTCATGGCATATGATTAAAACATTCATGAATAAAACATAACATATAACCTAAACATACGAAGTCATGATACCTAGCATATGAAGTTAGGGTTTTGGTAACATAAAGATCCTCCCATCTTGCTTAACCATATACTTACATCTTAATACCCTATACTCAAGCATCCTTGAGACCTTAGCCCAAACCAAACCCTAAATTAGGGTCTTGGCCGAAACCCTAAAGGACAATAAGTCCATGAGAAATTCACATAGGTCATGGTCAACATTCCATACCCTACATACTATGCCATAGAAAACCATTTGATCCCTTATTTGGATTTAACTCCAAGTCCTAGCCCTAAATCATGAGTTGGCCGAAACTCAAAGAGGATCACAAGCCCATGAAAAATTTATAAAATGCCCAATTCACATCTATTACCTTACATATAATACCATGGAAGCCATTTGAACCCTTGCTTGGAGTTAAACCTAACTTCTTGCCCTAAAACCCCTCTTGGCCGAAAGTTACAAGGGCCCTAAACCATGTAAAACTTTCACATAAACCCCTATTAACACCTTTTTACAACATGAGAAAACATAAGAAACATCATTTGAGTGTTAGATCCAAACCCAACCATAGGAACTTATGGTGGCCGAAAGTTACAAGGGCCCTAACTTTAGTTTTCTCCACATATAGTCCAAACAAATCATTGCATCATGAAAATAACTCGGAAACTATTATACCACAGGTGAGGGAGTCTTACCTTTCTTGATCTTGATTATAAACCTTGAATAGAGAAACCAAAAGAATTTTCCTTGACCTTAGACTACCCTTATCCCTTGTAGCCTTGTAGAAATCCCTTAGATCTTGGAGAAGAGGTCTCCTTGTGAGACTTTTCCAAAGGGAAGCCCTCCTTGTAGGTTTCGGCTAGGAAGA
Source organism: Boesenbergia rotunda (assembly GCA_024364735.1). Lineage (NCBI taxonomy): Eukaryota > Viridiplantae > Streptophyta > Magnoliopsida > Zingiberales > Zingiberaceae > Boesenbergia > Boesenbergia rotunda. Next base: position 23,653 of record JAGFNQ010001353.1, on the reverse strand, counting down.
GAAAGAAGAAGGGAAGAAGAAGTTTTGGTGGATGAAGAGACAAATGCTTCAGTGCTAAGGTGTCTCTTCCATTCCTCCCTCTTATATACTAGATGAAGGAGGTAAGTGAAGAGACATGATGCTATGACTCTTCACTTCCTTTAGCCTTAACAAAAATCCACTTCATTCTCTCCTAGCACTCCCTTGCTAGGTGAATTGGTTAGTACATGCATGGTGGTATCATAGGTCCAAGGTTTAATCCTTGGTGCATGCACTTTATTTTTCTATTTTATTTTATTATTATTTTTTTTCTATTTTTTGAAAATTCCCCTAATACCCACCCATGATCATGCTAATATTCCTAATTATCACCCCTTTATATTTATATTAAATTCCACCTAAAATCCACCAATAACCATGGTCTTAGAAAAGTCTATTAGTACTTAGCTTCTCAATTTAAATGAGAAAATTATGGATAACTAGGCTAAAGTTCATACTAGTATCTCTAGGTTCCTCGAAAAATTATCTAGACATGATCAATATTTTAAAGAAAATATTGAGAAAATTTTTCGGGTCATTACAACATTAGAGAATGTATACTGAATTGACCCGCCATGAGAAAGACTATACTAAACCATGTGTCAACTTGATAGTGAGATGATGTAAAGAACACTATACTAAACCATTCCTAGTCAAGCATTAATATTCAAGGACAATATTAATGCATGAAGACTAGCATGTAGGTCATCGATGCTTTCCTCTTGATGACTTGCCATAAGTGCTAGTTCGGCGTATTCCTCGAGTTCAGACTCTAATGATGAATCATCCCACGTTGCCTTCAGGCTCTTGTGCTTGGACTTACTTGACTCTTTATCTTTGTTCTTTAATTTTGGGCAGTTTTTCTTTATGTGTCCTTTCTCATTACAATGATAACATCTGATCTTTCTCTTTTTCGGAGAGTGCTTCTTGGCCTGCATCTTGTTACATATATTAGTTTTAAAAATCATTTTAACTTTTCTTACCATATGGGATGTTTCTCATCTGCTGAAGATTCCTCATCTTGTTCGATCTTTCTTATGTTCAGGGCAACATTGTCCATCCTTCCTTTTCTTCCTGCACACCAAGATTCGTGAAACTCAAAAGTTGAAAATAAGTTTTCTAGAGTGCATACCTCAAGATCATTGGAAATGTAATAGGAGTCGACTATAGACATCCATTTCGGTGTTCTTGAAAACACGTTTAGCGCATACCTTAGCGAATCTCGGTTTGTTACCGTTTCTCTGAGATTCGAGAGTCCAGTGATCAGCTCCTTGACCTTCGCGTGTAGTTCAGCCACCTTTTCTCCTTCTTTCATTCGGAGATTCATTAGCAGACTTCAAAGTAGATCCTGTCAAGCGAGCTTTGCTTCCAAGGTTCTTTCATGCAGTTCTAGGAATTTCTCTCATAATTCTTTTGCTGACTTATAGGTGCCAATCTGGTTGACTTCCTGAGTCGGGAGTTTGCTTAGAAAATGAAGCTCTACTTTAGCATTGGACATAGAGTCTGACTGTTGCTTCTTCCTCCAGAGATGTACTTCTCTTATCTTGTCGTTCTCGCCTTTGGGTACTTCAAAACTATATTTTATTATTAGTAAATTAAATTTCAAAATTGGATCTAAAGAATACCTCCATTTTTCACTTCCACGTTACGAACTCCCCCTCAAACTTTGGCAGATGAATACTAGTTCCAACCGTTGTCTTCTTGCTTTAGGTGGTGGTTAGTCCTATTGAAGCAGTTGGGCTCTGATACCAATTGTAAGTCTCATGTAAGCCGGCTAGGGAGGTGAATAGCTCTACAAATAAAAACTATATTTTTTGCACAACTCTTCGCAAAGATAATAGATTAGTTAATTAAATTAAACATGAACAACAATATAAAAATAGTAAGAGACGCCAGAATTCTTTGGTTGCAACTAAGGTATTTGCTAATCCAAGGCGTTGGAAAGCTCACTGAATATATATATCCTTCGTTGTAGGCAGAGAAGCCTCTTACAGACGTTAGAAAGCTTTAAGAAAGACTAGAAAAATGTATTGTAGTTGTTGTCCTTTCTTCCTAGGTCTAGGGGCTATTTATAGCCCAAAACAGAAAGTGAACGTTGCGCTGACGTGAACCTGAGGTGTCTCAATTGTGATCTTAGTCACCTCAGATGGATAAGATTTTATCCACGACACCAATGGTCACTCAACAATAAGTCTTGATTAGAAGTGTCTCAATTCCAACCTGAGGCACCTCAGTTACAATCTGAAGCATCTCAGTTCTGACTTAAGGCGCCTCTGGTGCAAACTTAGGTACTTCAGTTCTATTTTTACGCAGCACTGATCTCCTCAACTGAGGCTCCTTTTCAAGTAACTGAGTTGTCTCAGTTGACCATCTGGTCAAAGTCTACGTCCATGTTGACTTTTTTTCATCTTCGTCTGCTTGGGTGATTTCTGGCCAGCCATAGTTAGGCTCACTCGAACCCGATTGTGGCCTTCACCTCGAGCAGACTTCCTCCCTGGTTTCTCATCCCTCGGACATTGCGCACGCCCTTCTCGTCCACCAGTGTACTCTTCCGTAGTCTTTGAGCCCCTCGAATGCACCGATCCCATCAGCTCCCTTCCCGTGTCATCCTTCTCTTCTACTCTGTCTTCCTTTAGACTTATTGTGCTCCTAAGCTCCTGCACACTTAAATACAGAGATCAAACACAACTAGGACCTAACTTAACTTGGTTGATCACATTAAAAACTACCCCGGGGTACTTATAAAAGGTTGATGTCCTCTTCCTTATTGTATCATTGGCTTTCTTATGCCGCTGGGCACAATAAAATCGTGGCGGTTCTCTCTCAGATCGGGTTGTCTTCTTCCTTTGGCTAGTACTGAAGTGGTGACATGGCTTGTTACTCATTGAGTTGTCTTGAAGGAGGCGTGGATACAAATAAAGGCTAGCTAATGCTCTCTTCAACGTTCAATTACGAACTTGAAGATATAACTCCTAAACAAAGATTGTATATTCTACAATTATATCTAAGCATATATGTATCCTGTATGTGTGTGATACGTGTTTTGCAAAATTTTAGGAAATTATCATGCTTCCGTTGCATGTTTTAAAAAAAAAAAATTTAAACGTGCATAGAGACACCCAACACTTAATACACACCATTCAACATTAAAAGTAAAAGTTATAAAACATACAAAAGATAACCCAAAATAATCGTTATGACATAAAACAAAAGGAAGATCAACAAATTGTTTCTAAGGTCTTTCTAGTAGATCGATTGCGTCTTTTAGAGCTGCATGGGTCTTTTCTAGTGTTTGAAGGGCAGCTTTCAACTCCCTCACTGTTTGATTCTGCTGAGGATTCGCTGGTTCCGAAGGCCTTGGTTTCAGACTACTTGGAGGCATGGAGGGGAAAGAGTCTTCCCAAGACTCCGTAGAAGTGTCAAAACTCGAATCATCGAGAACTATTAGGGCATCATAAGAAGTGTCAAAACACAAACTTAATGTTGTAGTAACTACAGACTCGTAACTGCTATAACGTGATTATACAATACAAACATAAATTTTGATACAACCAAATCAACATCATATCACACTTTTTTTAATACAAATATACAATTTGAATTTTGTCTTTGATATTATATAGACAACAACATTACACTTGCGCCTTTCAATTTTTATCTATCATAATTTTATGTGCAATTTTAAATCTATAAACTTTCATTTAAGTTAATTTGTTTGAATTTAGTTAATCTCTGAAATATCAAACTCTCAGCATAGTGCATTAAAAAAAAGTACAATCTAATTTGAAAAATAAATTTTATTAACTTGTAAGAATGTAATTGCAATTAAGAATACGGTACATAAACAAATACTTACGATTTATTTTGTGTAGAGGCATTTACTTGAATCATTTCAAACTCTCTATCAGAAATAGGTGCTAAACCTCAATGTCATCTGTGATAGTATGACCAGTTGAGACTCTTAAAAAACTCCACTTACACATAAATGACATTAGTAATCAATACATAGCTAAAGCTTATTATAATAAAATATAGAACTTAATACTTACAATTTTTTCAAAGAAATATAATTTTCTGTAGCGCCAAGAGGATTATAATAAATTAGTTGACCCTTATCCAGGTCTATGACCATTAGATGTTAGTAATCATCTTGATTATTAAGAGGACAAAAGATATAACTAATGGTCTTATCTTCATTAGTTTTCTTAATTTGATGCAATGCATCAGCATGCATCGTTAAAAATAGATCCTATATAAATTAACAAGAATAATTTTTAGTAAACTAAATCCAAGACAAAATAAATAAGATTAGCTTAAGTAGTAAAATACTTATCTCAAACTCAACCCCACAAAATATAGATGTGTAGTATGTGTATTAGAGATTTTGGCTTCATTTGTTATAATTGTAAAATATGTATTTATACAGTTGCCATGGATGTACTGAGTCTCATCAAATACTGTCATAAAGATTCAAAATAGAGTTGGACCATCCTATAAGCACTGTAAGTCTACATAAACAAATAAAAACATAATAACAAATTATCACTATTATTATAATTGAATAATATATACAATTGCTATATTTAGAGCAGCTAAAAAAAATTACATTAAATATAATCAATATTGATAGTGAAATTTAACATTCAACGTGTTGATAATGAAATTTAACATTCAAATATTATCAGTGTTCATACAACATGAAAAAGATGAAATAGTGTTATTCTTATTTAATATACACTTATTGAGACTTGAACAAATTAATCCACATTGTTTTACATATTTATGTAACTACGCTGTCAATTTACTTACTTTAATTAACTGAGCTTTAATAATGTATATGCTACTATAACATCTTTATTCTTTTTAAAACATGTCTTCGTTTATTGAACAAATACATAGATAAATATGTCATTGAGGATTAATAATAACAAGACTTAATTATTGTCAACCCTACCTTCATTATTTTGGTTTTTAACATTCTGAATCTTAACAAGTTTGATTTATTGATTTGATGAAACTATGACTTCACTTTTTGATGGGATGGAGGCTTCTGGATCATATACTGAACAATCTCTTTGATTTTCTCTTTCCACTTATTTATTTGTTTTCTATCAGTTCTTTTTTTTTTGGACTTGTTCCAATTTTATGGGTAGTGACCCAAAACTCTTTCTGGCACACCTCTTTATTCTTGTATGTGTTGGTGCATTATGCTCTATGACCTCTTTATACAGGGTAGGGACTACTAATTCCTCTTGTAATACCTTCTTCTACAATAGTCTTTGGAGCTCCATGATTTTATTTTCTTATTCAATTATGATTGTGTCTTTTACAGCTAAAATTCTATCCTTTTCACTCATAGTCTTGTCCTTCTCAACACTCCTAATATCAACATTAATGATACTCATATCCAGTAAATCTTGGAGTTCTTTTATTTTTGTATCCTTTTGTTCAATATTCCTGCTTAACTGCTTAACTCAGCAACCAAAGTTCATACCTCAACAAGTTGATCATCTTTTATTTTGCAACATTGACATTCAACTTGCTCCTGAACATCCTATGTAGTTTGAATCTAAACATATTCTGCTAATGCTCATGAACATCCTCTGCTTGCTCAGGAAAAGACACATAGGCAAAGTTCTATGCATCTTGATCATCAATTTACTCTTCCACATTAGCTAGCAAATCAATTGATTCTAGATGTTCCTCTAAATTTGATGGAACCAAAGTTGCTATTTTTTTTATGAAGGCAATTGGAAAATCATCATTTTTATTGTAGATATGCGTGAGATTATCAAGTTCCATCGACATATTTTTAGAAGGGCAAAGTTCTTATGTAGCTCTATAATTCTACCATGTCCACACATTCAAATCTGCAATACAATAAGTATGATGATAAATTTTGAATCAAAGAAGTTACAATAAAATTTAACATACAACAAGTATGTATGCAAATCCTTTTAACACTCGAGTTTGATTTCTCTCAAGGTTTGGTAGCTTGGGTCTCAGTGAGACCATCACACCAATGTTCTCCATCTGCGGGGTGATATAGTCATATACAGCCTTACATGAATTATATTTACCTAAAATTTCAAAGTCGTCTATACAATCAAGTAGTGAATTTACTGATAATCTAGATATACTGCTAATAGTTGTAAATAATACACACATAAAAAAACAAAACAACAAGTTAACAAAACAAAATATTAGATTCAGGAGATGGTTCTGGTTGTTTGATGATGTTGATCAACTTGTTGTTTACTTCATTTTTTGAACAATCTCGATCTATAAAATGCTAAAGATAAAGTGGGGTGGAGGCGGCATCCATATGCAAAGAAACTTCATCGCCATGATATAGAAATCTTAGAATCAGTGTAACATCTTTTCTTGTGAATCTAATCTTCTCATTTTGAAAGATAAAACACTTAGCATGATAGTCCCAATTGTCAAACATATTTTGTACAAGGCCTCTGATATTTGCATTTTATGGTATGTCTAAGGCTCAGACAAATAGACTTCTACTTATCAACTCCCTATGTTGTTCATTTAGTTCTAGTGACAATATGAACGATTTAAATCGGGGGATATACTTTTCCATTATAATTTTTATGATATGCATGAGAAGCAGAGCTTCTGAGGAAGGTTGAAGCACTAGAGGTTATTTAATTCTATAGATAAATATTTAATATCTTAGTGATACATTACAATGTTAGTTTTGAGCAATAAAATGAGATTAATGTGTTGGTCTGGTCTAAGAACATTACAGCAGCTATGTTTTTGTAACTACTCTAACATTCTGGTCTAACCACGTTATAACAGTTATCGTTCCGTAGCTACTACAACGTGTTAGTCTAAGAACATTGTAGCAACTGTGATGTCATAGTTGTTACAATGTGCTGGTCTCGTTTAACCACATTGTAGCAGCTACGATTCCGTAGCTGCTACAACGTGCTAGTCTAAGACCGTTGTAGCAACTACGATTCCATAGCTACTATAACATTTTGGGACTAGAATATTGTAGTAGCTACAGTTCTTTTATAGCAATTACGGAACCGTAGCTGCTACAACATTCTAGGATTAGAATGTTGTAACGACGATAATTCTGTTGTAGCAGCTGCGGAATTGTAACTGCTATAACATGATTAGATCAAAATGTTGTAGCAGCTACAAAATCATAGTTGCTACAATGTAGTAAGCTACAAAATAATAGTTGCTACAATGGCGTTAGACCATATCAGCACATTATAATAACTATGGAATCATAGTTGATATAACGTAGTTAAACCAAAATATTATAGCAGTTAAGAAATCGTAGTTGCCACAATATTCTTAGACTATAATGTTGTAGCAGCTATGAAATTGTAATTGCTACAACATGATAGAACTACAAAAAAGAACATTGTAGCAGTTAGGGTTTTGTAGCTGCTATAATCTTGCATCTACTACAAAACTGTAATATTTGGATGGAGGAGGAAGATGTTTAGAACACGTAAATGGGGGAACACACTGCAGATGAATGGTGATAGGGAGGCTCGGTGAGGTCATGTAGTACCGAGGGAGTTGATCGGCGAAGATGATGATCGAGGGCTCTGGGTTTTGTTTTTGAGAGGGCGCCATGGGAGTTCGAAAATCTATTCGAATATTTCGATTTTTTTAGAGCGAATGGGACATGAAGGGTTTAGGATTTTTTTAATCTAGCGGAGCACTGCTGCAATAGATTAAAAATTAAGAAAAGATGACAGAGCACTGCTACAATAAAAAATCGAACAGAGTCACATAACGGGAGTCCAGAAGTATATATATAATGTAATATTATAGTATGCAAATATATAAAACTATAAGTATTTAAGTATATAAGATTAATTATAATACATTATAAATTTAATCAATAATCTAATGCTTATATCTATTGTCGTTTTAACTCCAAGATCCTTTAGAATTTTTGCTGAAAAAAACTTTAAAATTGATATCTATATGATGTATTTTTCATACACGATTTTAAGAAGTGGAATTTTAGATTTTAAGGGTCATTGTATAGGAGGTGTTCTGGCGACGTGACACAGTGAGGTTCTATTGACGAGACCAGGAATTTAAAATAAATTATTAAATTACTCACGAGACAAAGGGCACTCTCGTCAATATGACTATATATAAGAGCACATGTAACGATATGTTAATCGAGCGTTATAATGCTCAATTAACATACTGTGCACGTTAAAATCATTACGACGAGTGCGTTAAAGTGCTAACACGATAAACGCATTCAGATATTTGAACATGTGTATCTCGTCCTGACATGACACCCCCAATCGATTGAAATTGTTTCCAATCAATTAAGGACAGCCCTAATCGATTAGGCGATAGATTAGGGGTGTACCCAATCGATTGGGAGCCCCCGCTCCCCAATTGATTCGGAGCACCCCTGGTATATCCTTGAGCTGCGATTGAGGATATTTTTAATTGATTGGGGTAGTCGTAATCGATTAAAAATCGACAACAGTCACCTAAACGGCTAGTAAACGTCTACAATGGTCATAAAATGATCACAAACGGCTATTTTAATTTAAAAAAAATCATCTATAAATACTCATCGTCTTACAACTCTCATTTCAATCTTCAAACACCTCCCTCCCAATCACTCTCATTCCAATCTTCAAATACCTCCCTCACTCCCTCTAAAAATCTCCTCTCTACTTTTTTCTTCTGAAATTGATAAAAATAATTGTGATTTTTTTAGAAAATACTTCTTCCCAAAATTCTCAAACTCAACCAAATTATCCATATTTTCCATATCCACTAAATTATCCATATAATTCATACACATCAAATAACCCATATTATCCATATCCACTAAATTATTCATATAATCTATATCCACAATATTATCCATCCAATTCAGCTGCAATCGGCATGCCTTTTACATCTCCGACGGAAAGTTATTCATTTACTCTGACTTTTATTCCAGAGACTTAAGTGTCCGACCGTAAATCTCCAATTGAAATTGTTAATTTAGAGAAGGTTGATTCTGACACTATGGGTAGAAGAAAACGATCAACATGGAATAAGTCTGAAGACGAAATTTTGTCCAGATCGTTTGTCACTATCAGCGATGATCCAATCATCGACAATGATCAGAAGATAGATGTTTTCTGGGGTCGTGTTGCTAGCTACTACAATGAGAATCGTCCTCAAGGTACACCCAACAGAAATGCAAGTATCATACGACCGCACTGACACAATACCATATAAAAAAAGGTATATCACTTCAACGCAAATTACAATTGTATTTATAGTGTGTATCGTAGTGACCACAGTGATGAGGATATATTGCGATTTGCGTATGAAAAATATCGTGAGGAAAATAATGGCATTGTATTTAATCTCGAGCATGTGTGGAGGATTGTAAAAGACCGTCCAATGTTTACTCCACATTTAGTTGATCACGTTGTTAGCACGAAGAAGGCAAGAACATCGGAGTCGGGAGCAAGCAACACCTCATCTAACCAAGATGTTAGTCTATATGTAGAGAGTGTTTGGGAGAGCTTCTGCTACCTGCTTTTTAGATTCTGGCTACACAGAATCACTTTTGAGTATTTAGGAAGGCTAGATTCTGCTTTAGCTTCTGTTACTTTTGCTCAGAAGTTAGAAGCAAGAATTTGATGCTTCTACCTGCTTCTGCTTTTTTATTTATGATATAACATTAAAAAATAATATTTATATCCTTAAATAATATAACATTTTACTTGATTGCCACTTGACCTAATTTTATCTCCTCATTCATTCACGTCACTTCCCAAATCGGTGGAGGAGATAAAATTATATATATATATATATATATATATATATATATATATATATATATATATATATATATATATATATATATATATATATATATATATATATATATATATATATATAATATAAATATTATATTATATTCACGTCATTCATTCACGTACATTTTCAGAATTATATATATATATATATTATATTTATATAAATTATATTATTTTTTATTAATTTTATATATTTTTTAAATATTCAAATTATAAAAAAATTAATTTTAATACTATATTTAAAATATAATAATAATTATATCACTATTTAAAATATAATAATAATTACGTGAACAAATTATTGATAGTATCGAAATTATATTTAAATAATTAAAAAATAATTAATTTATATAGTTTAAGGATATTATTGTCATTCAATTAAAAATTAAGCTTGGAAGCAATTATTCTTCCAAACACTCAAACTTTATCTTGTATCAATTTGGCTTTTATTTTCAAACACTACTTATTTTAGCTTCTTACTAACTTCAAGATAATCACTACAAGAATCACTTTTCAAGAAGTAAAAGCTCTCCCAAACACTCCCGTAGATCTAAATGATGAAGAAACTTGTTCAATTGGTCAGAAAGCAGCAAAAACAAAAGGAAAAGGCAAAATGAAATCAGATATTGAAGGTATGACAACAAATTTGGATAATATATTTGCAAAGTTTACTGAGTATACAAGCATAAAAATGACTGAAGTTGGAATGAAACAAAAATAACTCGAAGTTAATGAGATGAAAGCAAAAGCTGCTGAAATTAAACAAAGGCTATTTTAGTCAAAGTTCAATTAAAGGAATATGCATGCAATTCTTTCGTAGGACACCTCACAAATAACACAGGGGCAATTTATTATCCATCAACATCTATGTCAAGAGATTAAGAAGAGATGAAATATGTAATTTTCATTTATTGTAATTTTTAATTATTGTACTTTTCAATTAATGTAATTTTCGAACATTGCCCTTTTAAATTAATGTAATTTTCTATTATTTTACTTTTTAAAATTCATTTATAATTTCTGATCAATTAATATAACCGTTACAAACTAGCCATTGAAATATAACTGTTGTAATATAACAGTGGGAATATAGTCGTTGTAATATAGTTGGTAGAATATAGCCATTGACAAGAACAAATAAATAGACACCTGATGTTCTACAATTCTTCATTCTCCAAATAGTTGACAAATTCGTTTCCTCTTCATTCTTCATTCTTCGATCATTGTGCTCTACAATTCGTCATTCTTCGTTAGCTTTAAATTCGTTTCCTCCAAATATACCTCAATCTTCAAGTCACACTACATCTGACTCGACAAGTGAAGATGAAGTTCATATTGAAGATGTTGATGAAGGTTATGATCCAAGGAATGAGCTAATGTCATTGATATTTCAACAAAGCCGACAAATAGTTGAAGCATATCAAAATAATAACGAGATGCGGCGAAGAAGAAGGTTCATCTAAAGAAATCGTGAAGTCGGGCATGTGAGACTCTTCAATGATTATTTCTCCACAAATCCAGTCTATCCAGATCAAATATTGCGAAGACGATTTCGCATGCGAAGAGATTTATTTTGTCGCATAGTGAATGCACTTAAGAGTCGTTCATCGTTTTTTCAACGGAGGGATGATGCTACTAGTAGACAAGGCTTGACACCACTACAAAAATACACAGTTGCGATTCACAAATTAACTTATGGAGTCACAGCCGATCATCTTGACGAGTACCTACGCATGGGTGAATCAACCGTCATCCAATGTCTTTTTAAGTTTTGCATTTATGTGATTGAACTCTTTGGTGATCAATACTTGAGAAGGCTAAATCTTGATGATATTCAACATCTTCTTCAATTGCATGATGAGAGGCACGACTTCCCTGGAATGTTAGGCAACCTTGATTGTATGCATTGGGAATGAAAAAATTATCTAATTGCTTGGAAAGACCAATTTATAAGAGGACATGGATCACTAACAATTGTGCTTGAAGCGACCGCGTCTCAAGATTTGTAGATATGACATGCATTCTTTGGAGTCGCAGGTTCACGTAATGATCTTAATGTGTTGTATGAATCTCCCATATTCAATAACGTCTTACAAAGAAATGCCCCGGAGATTAATTTCACAGTCAACAACATTCAATAGAAGAAGGGGTATTATCTAAGAGAAATGATACGCAGCGTGAAAATTTCGACGTGAACGCAGCGTGAACGACGTGGAACGCCACGTCGTTCACGCCACGTGGGCTGAAATTTCGGCGGAGGTTTAATTTTTCCGCTGAAAATTTTCTTCCTCCCTCCCTCCGCGGCGACTTCTTCTTCCTCCCTCCCTTCGCCGCGAGTTATTGCGAGGGCGCCGCACGGCCATGGTTTCGTCGGAGTCGAACGCCAACCTTCGTCTCGCCTTGGAGACCCAGCCCCGTCTGACACCGACCTTCGGTCAAGTGCCTGATCGGTCAAGTGCCTGATCGGTCAAGGTGACTGATCAAAAAAATCGCCGCCGTCGGGAAAGAGTTTCGAGAGAGACTCCCCTTCTTTGGACAAGAGAGAGCAGAGCAACTCCGTCCACTCCTCCTCTGGCTCAACTTCCGTCGCCGAGAGAAGGTGGCGCTCGGACTCACAGGGCGTCGAAAGAAGCGTCGCCGGCACAGATTGCTCAAATTCCTCTTCGCCAAACTCCTCCAAGTTCTATTCTTGACAATAAAGATGATCGAAGAGAGATAAAAGAGCCAATTTTGCGCCACCAAATGAGAGAAGAGATGGATCAATGCTCGATTCATAATACAAAAAATCCAAAGCAAAAGAGTGGAAAACAAATAAAGAGAAGAAGAGTCTACTTCTTCATCCTTCTCTGCTTTCTCTCCCTCTTATCTTTTTGTCTCTGTTTTTCTTTCAGGACCGGTGCAAGTCTGCCCTCTTTTTCTTGAGGTGTAGTGGCTCGATGACAGAAATGATAAGCAGCGTTGCCTGATCGGTCAAGGTGACCGATCAGGCACTTAACCGAAGGTCGGCGTCGGACGGGGCTGAGTCTTTAAGGCAAGACGAAGGTCGACGTTCGACTCCGACGAAACCGTCCTTGACCGATCAGGCACTTAACCGAAGGTCGGCGTCGGACGGGGCTGAGTCTTTAAGGCAAGACGAAGGTCGACGTTCGACTCCGACGAAACCGTGGCCGTGCGGCGCCCTCACAACAACTCGCGGCGGCGGGAGGGAGGAAGAAGAACACGCGACGGAGGGAGGGAGGAAGAAGAAATCGCCGCAGAGGGAGGGATGAAGAAGAAGTCGCGGCGTATGGATTTAGGGTTCATAAAAAGAAAAATTTTGACGGAAAAATTAAACCTCCACCGAAATTTCAGCCACGTGGCGTGAACGACGTGGCGTTCCACGTCGTTCACGTCGAAATTTTCACGCTGCGTATCATTTCTGATTATCTAATAGATGGAATATATCCGGAATAGACTATTTTTGTGAAAGCTTTTTCTTGCTCAGAAGATCCTAAGAGGAGACTGTTTAAGGAAAAATAAGAGGTTGCAAGAAAAGATATTGAATGAGCATTTGGGGTGCTTCAAGTTCGATGGCCAATTGTCAGAGGTGCAGCTCGTTATTGGTATAGAAAAAAGTTAAAACATATTATGTTAGCGTGTATTATTTTGCATGACATAATTGTGGAAGATGAGGGGGATCACGTGACAAATTAATACAACGACGAAGGTGAGGAACCCGCACAACCCGTCCAAGACTCAAACGGAGGATTTCCAGATTCTCTCCGGTTAAATTCCCAACTACGTGACAGTCATGTGCATCACCAACTTCGTGCCGATTTAGTTGAATATATTTGGTCACAATATAACAACTCCTGAATTAGTATTTTATTGTTTCGCTTTATGTTTAATTTATATGTTATTTTTTAATTATATGTAAGTGTATTTGTTTTATGTTGTACTCCTTATTTTAAATTTATAATAATACTTTAATTTTAAATAATGATAAATTTATTTAAAAATATTATTATTATTTGTTTTATATACTAATCATTTAAATTGGCAAATAAAATAAAAAATAAAAAATGTATATGTGAGAGAATAAATGTGTGAGAGAATGTGTATGTGGCATATGAACCCCATAAATAATAGGGTTGAATGTTAAATGAATATAAGAGAATAAAGATATTAATATTAATGTGTATGTAATACGTAGATCTCATGTTTTTTGATTAGGTGGTATGTATTATAATATTAAAGGTGTTAAAATGCGCCGATGTCTAATGGTTTTGTTTTTCTCTCCTCCTCTCTTTTCTGGCAAGAAAATGTCACTCTGTTTTGGTAGCCTTTCGTCGGAAATCTTCCATTCGGAAAACCCTAATCGCCACGGACACCGCCACCTCCGAGGTAGTTACGTCGATGCTTGCGCTGAATCCTCTGCTTTGGGTCGATATGATTCGTTGAGTTTGTAATCAATTGGGTCGGCGTAATTCATACATGAATCTGCGATCTTTGATCTGGCAAAATGCATTCTTACTGTTTTAACGGATGATCTCTGATGGGTTGTGTTAGAATTAGCTAGATTTCTGATAATTATTCTTGCTTGAATTGGTTATTTGCCCAAAATGAACCCTTGATTTTGAAGCTTGTTGGATGGTAACCTTGATTTTGAAGCTTACTACTATATTTTCTTTTGTTCGTGTTGATAGGTGAATTCTTGTGAATGGAAAATGCGATTCAATGGGAGGTTTTCTGAGACTTAATTTCTAGAAAGGTAGAAAGTGATTGTCCGTACAGTACAGAGTGGTAAAGATTAGGTTTGAACAACTAGGTTGATATTCATAGTTATTGAGTTCTTAGGGCGAATCAAATGGAGTCCTCTGGTGCTCATAATCATTTGCCTCCTCGTAAGCGTCTGCTTGCTGAACTGAGGAAGGAGAATTCTGAATTCAATTTTCTGCAGCCTGTTCCTATTGTTTTGGGTGATTTTGATGCCCGGCTTCGTGATATTGTCAATTCTCCAGGATCGACTCCAGAAAAGATCATCGAGGTGTCCAAGTCAGCAGCTTTGGCTGCATTTGAAATTGCTGTGGCAGCTAGAAACAATGCAATTGAGAAAGCAGCTGCAGCTACAAAGGCGAAAGCTGATGCCAAGAATGCATTGTTGTTTCTGGATTTCATTACGATGAAGAGAAAATCTAGGAAAATCTGTGCAAACCAGAATAAAGTGAGTAAGAAAGTGATCCCAATAAAACTCCTCTATCAGACTAGCCACCCTGCTGGGAGCCATGAAACAGATGAAGAACTAGCTAAGAAACTGCATCACACAATGAATAGTTCACCTACAATCTCAAATAATAAGTGAAAATGCATTTACATCTTGCGAAAAAAGATTCTATATGATGGTGAAGTTGTCGTTGTCTGGTACAAAAATTCAAATAATTTTCATGTGATGAGAATTAGGACAAGTGATGATGACTCACAAGGGAAAATTCTTAAATGTTCCAATGCTGACAATTTTGTGAAAAAGAATTTGTTCATCACACAAAGAGACTAGAAAATGAACTATGTTCAGATAATAGGTGGCAAGGGAAGTGAGAATTAGGCAAAAAAGAAGTTTTATGAAGTACAACAATTTTACAAAGAGTCAAATTGAGATAATGCAGAAAGTATTATCTTTTCTTTGAAGCTGAAGTCTTCTAGTTGTGGACTGTCAATGAAGGCTATCTCAATGTAGAAATGCAAAAAGAAAAAGAAAAAAAAAGTGTCACAGTGCTCTTAAGTCTTAAGGCATCAAGGTTCTGAAAGTTCTCAATTGCATTCTTAGAATGGAATTGGTTATCCAGTTTGATGGCGAGTCAAAAACAGATCCTTCACTGGGTAATTGTTTGTTTAAAAATTTTCTTCTACAAGGTGCTTGCTTCAAATTTGATGTAAAGTGTTTGCTTTTGTTCTTTTAATGTTTCATAATGTATTTACTACTTCTGTTGCACTTGTTCATATTTCCCAATAAGCAACCTGTCTGTTACTAGCATAATAAGAAATATTAATTCAATGGTAATTTTAGATTTGTGCTCTCATATCAGAAATTTGCATGCAATATTTGTTCACGTGTCAACTAATATTATCTAGTTACGATGAAATTGCTATACAATGTAAGTTAATTACATTTTGGTTTTTCAAAAATTCTTTTTGTTCCATCATCATAGCTTTAGATGAAAATAGCATCATCCACTTCCATGGAAATCATCGGAACATTGACTAAAACAAAAGGAACACCTTATAGTTATTATATGTTCTGGTAAGCTAGAACAAATCAGTGATTACTCAAGCCTGTGAAGTGCATCCATCGACCATCCACAACTGTGAGATTGAGCCATTATGTTAGAAATGGTTGAAAGATCTGATTTTGAAGCAGGTTTATCTCACTTTACCCTTATGTGCCTTCAGTGATCAATAAAACACGCCACATTGTAGTGTGCATGCAGAAGCACACATATCCATTGTTTTTGTTTGTTCTTGTTTGCATTTGTTCTCCTAAATAGGGCACAGTATCCTTCACATGTGAAACAACCGAGGCTATTAACTAGTTCAAAATTGGTGGGAAGAAAATAATTGAGTGGACTAGGTAGTTCTTATAGATGCAATAAATAAATAAATAATTGATGGGTTCTAGTTGAGTATCGGAACTAGTGGAGTGGGTCAAAAAAGGGGTTTTTTTAACTACATTATACATACTGTATATGTAAAGAAGATGAATAGGATAGAGTTTTTACTGAGAAGAATCATTCACCATTACAAGATTCTAAAATCTTAGTTTATGTTACTTTTGAGCTTTAGTTTTCTGCATCTTTGAGTGCATTATTTGTACCTTGATATGATAATGCCAAGTTTAGAAAAGTCTCTTGGAATGATGTCATTACTCAAAGTATCTTATTTCACTACCAAACCAATATTTCTGCATAAAATTGGTTTGTAGTCAACCCTGTATTTCTAAATGTCTGCAAGAATATGGAAGATACCGTAATTATATATTGACTTCTCAGTTATTCATGATTCTGTATTTCAATTTTTTCCTAGATCTAACTATTTTTTGAAATCAGATTATTATGCTTGAGAAATTCTTGTATGCTAGATGTCCTGGTATTAGTTGAAATGCTTGTAAATTCCTTTTCTAAATAAAATTTTTTGACAGTTAATTCATGGACTTTTTATATAATTGACTTCTTGTTTTTCAGCCTAAATTATTTCTTCCTTGTGTTGGTTTTGTGTTGATATCTGTTGTATATATTGATATCTTTCTACTTCAAGAATTTCTGCCATTCTCTTTTGACAATCAATAAATGCCTTTCTATGCTCTTCATATGACTAATAGAATATTTGAAGAATCTCTTCCCTTGTTTCAATACAATACAATAAATTGTTTGTATGATCCTCTTATGGTATGATCTCGCACGAAATAATTATTAGTCACTGCTATGCTTCTGAAGTTTGCTGAGATTAGCTGATAAATTACTGCTTTATGGTTGTAATCATCTCAGGATGGTAAAATTGATTCCAGGAAAATTATTACTTGTCATTAACATGTCTTCTGATGACAAAGAAGCATGTCTCATGACCAGTTGAATCATTCCCTTGGTCTAAAAACCTTTCAATTGCATCGATTGATGTGATCTTGTGGGAATATGTTTGACAAGCTAATCCTCTTTTTATATATATATATATATATACTAATTTCTTTCAGCTCTCGTTTCTTCTCAACCAGATAAAGAAATTCATACTTTTTAAATATATAAATACTCTTTTTAGAAAATAAATATCATCCTGATCGAGTTCTTGAATTTCAAGGTTTGGAGCTAGAAACAAAAGTAAGTTACTTTGACTTTCTTATTGAATATTTGATATATTGAAGCCTAGATTATATTTCTGAATGCATTTTTTTTCAAATTTAAACCTTGCTACTCGATTCAATTGCAGCCTTGCAGGTAGGTTTTGGTGTCCCTTATTAACGCTGAGTGAGCTCGCAATTGCGAAAAAGAGGGACGTGGTGTTTGACATGAGTAATAATCTAGGTTAGATTTACTTTTGACTTCTTTTGTTTTCTCGTTTATTTGTTTTGCTTCCATTCATTAAGTAATTAATTCTCAAATGAAAACACTCCAAAATAAATCTAATAAAGGAGTACAGACAAGTGCTTTTCTTTGATTAAATATTTCATAGTCTTCAATCATATTAAATTCAAGATCCTTGCAAACTTCTGCTGTTTGTCAAGAGGAACATCAAAATGCACCTTGCAGGCCCTTTTCTTTTTCCAACTTTTGATTTGCCGAACTCTTCAATCCCAAAATAAGCAAACTAGATTTAAGTTACTAAAAGTTAGAAAATGAAGAGAAAACACCAAAAAGAGAGATAGAGAGAAAGAAAGAGCAGGGTTCTAGTACCTCTTTTTATTATAGGAGAGTAAAAGATAAGGCAGAACAGTAAGAGGGAGAGAATCAGATCTCTATATCCTTTCATATTAAAAGATCCTATTAAAGGTTAGGGAAGAAAATCCAGAAACGGTGAGAAAAGAAAAAGAATGTTATATTTACTCTTTAAAAGACAAAAAAAACCAGAATAGATTTTGGAAGAGAAATAAAGAGAGAGTTGAAGTGGATGAATAGTTACCCGACCAGAAACCCATCTCCTTTTGCTAGCCTTTTTTTTTGTCTGAAATCCATTGACGTTGAGAAAAAGCAAATCTGATCAAAATTCCATCAAGAATCAGCTAAATAAGATGAAATATATCAACGACCTATAGTTTCTCTTTTTATTTTTTATTTTAAAAATTATTCCAGTTTAACCAGTTATATTTGTGGAACCCCTTGTTTAAGTGTCAGTCCAAGAAGAAATATGCTTTACGTGTACATGGCATACCAACCGTGAGGCCTCAAGTGAGACAAGTCTGCATATATAACTGCTAATGTTTATTCTCTTTAGTCTTTACGCCTCCATCATGGGAAAAGGGAGATGGTGCTGGGGTGACCCCAGGGCTCGTCCCTTGCGGCCATGGGCCACTCTTTTCCTCCCCTGGTGGCCCCACGTTC
The DNA here is from genome assembly GCA_024364735.1 of Boesenbergia rotunda. NCBI lineage: Eukaryota > Viridiplantae > Streptophyta > Magnoliopsida > Zingiberales > Zingiberaceae > Boesenbergia > Boesenbergia rotunda. The sequence goes on along the minus strand of JAGFNQ010001353.1, from coordinate 4,737 downwards.
CCTTTGATACAATTTTTGTTTGCCTTTGTTTCATTCTAAATAAGACACCACCATCCATGATGCATTCTTTTCAAGTGTGAAGCTCTTTAGTTGATGGTAAACCACTTTACTCACATTAAGACAATACATAATCTGCATTGAGATGCATGAAAACAGATCACTGATTGCTTGCCTTTTGCTTTATTCCAATCTATCTGGAAGTTTTCTAGCCATCTCTTCACACTGTTCTCTGAGGTATTAAAAATGACAAGTTAATTTAGAAGGTATGTCTGAGATGTTGCATGTTTGCTTCTATAAAAATGAGCTACTTGTTTTTTTTTCTCTCTTTCTTTATTTCCCCAGCAGAAGTAGTAGTTTGTTGGTGGGATTTCAGTTCAACACATGTATTTTGGAGCCTAGAAAAATAAATAAAATAAAATAATCAACTGAAATGTATAATTAGGTCGAATTAATTATCATCTAAAATATTAAATTGCCTTTAGTTTTCTTCCCTCGCAATTAAGAATTTTGCGAAAGGGAGATTATTAGTTAGTCCCCTTAATATATATGCGTTTGCCACTTTAAGCAAAAGGGTGATTCAACGAAGAACATGGAGGAGCCCCATCTCTGAATCAGGTCCAGGTAGGAGTCCACATCTCGTGAAATAATCTCTTTGATTAGATATCCTTCAATTGGAGCACCACCGATCATATTAGTTGACATCATTCGACAAGTTATTTTGATGGGTTTTATAGTTTGGAGTGTTTATACTAAAAAATTTAGAGGGGTCATTAATAGGAAGGAGTTGGGTGATAGCTGTTTCTTAATTACCATGTAATTAGATAGATCAAACGACTTTCATTCTCCAATATGGGATGTCACACAAATAGATCTTGTGAATGTTCATCCATTCAACTGTGTCCCTTTGTTATCTGTGGATCCAATCTATCAAACCCGAAAAATCAGTTTAAGAGTTTTTTCTTCATTCTTGAAAAATTGCCGGTATTTTTAGTTTTTAATATGAATATTTTTGTAGTATTATTAATAATTAGTACAGAGTGTAAAGGGAAAAAAAACTATAAGGAAAAAAAAATGTTCAGGCTAACATAAGCCTGGATGAGAACGTGACATAGATAGTCTTTTCTTTCATTTTTCTTTGTGCTTTTTTAATGCATCCCAAGACCTGTAAAGACTGCTCTTGTATCCATATTAATGGTTTCTCTTCTGATTCATTCATGAAAAGTTAGAGACATCATTACAAAAAGAAAGGGAGGCTTCTCAAGATTGAAAGCAAAACAAGTTAAAGCTGCCTCAGCCTCAGCCTCAGTTCTCTTCTTCTTCTTCACGATCTCTAAAGCCAGTAGACACCAGTTCATATGTAGTTTTGTACACTACACTTATTGTATCGTGTATGTGTATTCTAAGATTTATTCAATTACATCATTGTCTTAATCTTTGAGATATTTCTATATGCTAGCTGTGTTTATGCGCTTAGGATAGCCGATGGTCATCACCCCCTTAGTTCAGCGACAAAGGGTGGTTTGATATCATTTGGCATCAACATTCTTCCTGCTCTCACGGGCTGGAACATATGGTTAGTGCACTTGGGGTTGATTTTCGATGGGTACGGAGCTCTGCAGATTACCTCACTGCCTTTGTGTGTATTATTGTTCCTAGGTGAAGTCTCTAATGATTTATCCGTTTGTATCTAATCGAAAGCCAACAATATTGAATTGCGTAGGATAAATATTATCATCTTTTATCACAAATCATCAACATTCTTCCATGTTGCTCTTGTAATGTCAAGCAATTGTGAAGAGCATCTTAACAACTTGGAACGAATGCTCTTTGTAGAAGGTTCCTGCGAGTGTTTTTTGATTTATCCTAGCGGCCCGTGGGAAACTTTCGTGGGGCTGGACTAATCGTCCGAGATTGAAAAAACTTCATTAATCATTTTTCTTTGTAGAAGGTTCCAATTTTGTGTCTTCTAAGAACATCCTATTAATTATTGCAATGGTGTGAACGTCTTGTTCTTTATTAAACAACATTTAATTCTCATTATCTCTTCAGGACAGAAGAAACTTGTTATCTTATGCACAATAAATATACGTACATAATTTTTTTTTTTTTGCTTTTCTAGTTTTCTTAAAACAAAAGGGTCTTATATAATTCAATATAATGTGGAAGATTAGTGAGGTTTTTACCTAAAAGTAGTGTTAATTAGGAAAAACAAGCTGATTTTTAGATAATAAAAAATCATTAATCTATTAAGTCACGCTAAACTGTAATATATGAAACTTTTCAAATAAGACTCAAGTCAAATAATTGTGAGTAACTAGAGACAAGAGGCAGAGAGAGGACAAAGCAAAAGTGTAGCCGGTAAAGAGAGTTGTAAAGAGCCTCAAGCTTATGTAGGAATCTAATAAAGTGTGCTTTGAATCTTCTTAATGTGGACAAAAGGCAAAGCCCCAATGCATTAATTGAGAGGGAGAGGTGGCCTTAGGCAAGCCATCGTAGAGGAGCCAAGGGGAAAGAAAGGGGAAGGCAAACGGCAGGAGATAGCTAGCTAGAGATCAACCAATTAACACCATAATCCATTGGTGATGGCTCCGATGGGTTTGCCGCCCGGTTTTAGGTTTCACCCGACCGATGAAGAGCTCGTAAACTACTACCTCAAGAGGAAGATTCATGGCCTCAAGATCGAACTCGATATCATCCCTGAGGTGGACTTGTATAAGTGCGAACCGTGGGAACTTGCAGGTTCATGTCCATTATTTCTATATTAGTCTTTTTGATTTTTCAACTTGTATGATATTCCTATGGATGAATATTATTATCTTGCCTTCACGGGCATAGCTGAGATGGTAAGGGATTGATAGATTGTCATAATACTACTATCTTAGAATGATTAACGCCTTTTAGACGCATAAGAATGCACTATTGTTTCCATTTAGATTCATGACATCTCTTTAACTTAATTATGATACTAGATTTCTATTTCCACAGAAAAATCATTTTTACCGAGTAGAGACCCCGAATGGTACTTTTTTGGACCAAGGGATCGAAAGTACCCTAATGGATTTCGCACAAATCGTGCAACAAGAGCCGGGTATTGGAAGTCGACCGGTAAGGACCGACGAGTTTGTCATCAAAATCGAGCCATTGGCATGAAGAAGACTCTAGTCTACTACAGAGGTCGAGCTCCTCAAGGCATGAGAACCGATTGGGTCATGCACGAGTATCGCCTTGATGACAAAGAGTGCGAGGACACAATGGGCCTTCAGGTGCATAACTATATACCCAATTAAATCATCAATTAATCTAGATTACATGTATTTTTCTAATTCCAAATTTCCCAAATAATTTGTTATTTAATATGAATATGTAAAAAATGAGAAGGTACGTGGGTTGTGCATGAAGGTTGCATGCAAAGTTAAAGACACTGGCGGTTGCTCGCTTTTTGTCCATATGTAATGAATGTATCGAAGACAAAAATTTTGCACTCTTATCCTGCACTTAATTACGTAATTAATATATTAATTGTCAGACATTAGATTTACTTTATCCTAATTTATCACCATTAGCTAATTAATTACACGATATTTAATGTACATGGAAATGCATGAAAGGAAGGCAAACGGTGTCGGTGGCTTTCCACTTTATTCCTTGCTGCATTCCGATCGAGAGATCGAGCTTCCTTCCTCTTCCCATAATTAAAGCACTTCCTTATATTTTTAATTTATTTTTTTAATATTGTTATATATTCTTCTTCTTCTTAAGGATTCATATGCGCTGTGTCGAGTGTTCAAGAAGAACGTGGTGTCCGCCGACGTCGAGGAGATTCATGGCCAGTGCAGCTTGACGAGCACGGTGAAAGCCTCCGGCGACGCCACGACCAGCGTCGGCGCCGCCCCTGCATCGGTCGGCTACGAGACGGCGTCGCCGATCGACATGCCGGTCGGATCGTCCTCGTGCGCCGACGACGACGACAAAGACGACGCCTGGATGCAGTTCATCACCGACGACGCTTGGTGCTCGAATCTATCCAACGAGGCCGCCCAAGAACAACAGACCCCTTCCTCTGTGGCCACTGTTAACTAATAAAATGATTGATTAATTAAGCTCTCTAATTTCATACTTTATTATTAATCATTAATTAATATATTATCAAGATTTGGGGAATTATTTTAAATGAGTCCATCGATCACTGGGATTTATATAATTTTCTGTAATTTTCTCTTTTGTTTGCAATGTGGCGTAACTTGTAATAAATCAAGTTATATTCTTTTTTTAAATGGTAATGTATTTTGTTTTAATGTTATTTTTTTTCTTCTCAAAATTCCAAGAAAGCACTAATAATGACTGATCTAATTAAGGGCCATAGTTAAGCTTTAATTAAAGCCAGCCGGTTAAGGGTGTTCCAGGGTCAAGGCTGGTCAACGGCTCCCTCCCTTTCCGCCCGGCCATCTTCTCCTCTAAGTAAATCAGATGAATTCGCACCTCCCACTTCAATTAAGCCAAACCCTAATCGGACCAGCGACGCATCCTCAAATGCCAGTCGGTCCTTGGCGAAATGACGCAATTTTCCGGCTCAAACTTGCATTGTTGATCGTTAATGGGCAACTCATGCCGCGGATCCTACGTTGAGGCAAGTATTTCCCCAGCTACAGCAGCGCCGGGCGCCTGACCGGTCCCTATCATCTTCCTTCTCTTCCGCCGGCTCCTCCTCCCCAGCGGCGGTCACCGACATCACCACCC